>CM070488.1:30558335-30800835 GCA_036324585.1 Champsocephalus esox | reverse complement strand
AAGTTCAAACAGACTGAAAGCAACAATGAAACCGAGGAGAATTTCCTGACCAATATTTGAACATACATTTTTCATTTGTAACTTTTTGTAAACTTTGTCATTAGCTGTTTGAGTAAATGTGAGGAATGTAAGACAGACAGACCTAACGCTTTGCTAAGAGTGTTAAAGGGGGAAAACAAGTTTTTCTTCCATAATTGTGTCTCTGTTTGAGCTAAACTTCATGTGTTGGAAATAACTTTTACGTGTATGGATATTGATTTTGTTCAGTATGGAATTAAAGACTTCTAAGACTTAAATAAGTTCCTTATTGCTCTTTTTTTATTGTTTAAGGTACTTCTACTTTTATCAGAGTATTTTTAAACACGAGTATCTTCTACTTGAGCAAAGGAGGTGTTTAATTATCTGTCCCCAGGTGCACAACACACAGTCTGACCTACAGTAGCATTGATAACAGGAACTATCTGACAGGAACAGTGATCACATTGACAAGCCCAAAAACAAAACACAGCCTATTTGAATTTCCATTTGCATATTCCTAAACAACTCATACACAAAGTTTAACTTCAAAAAGGAAAGAAGAAGATACTGAATTGTGGTAGATCGTGAAAACATAGACACATTTGATTAACTTATTTAACCTCTTAAGCCCTGAGCCTGTTTTTCAGGTTTCAGGCTTGAAAATGCCACTAACACAACAAAGAATATATCTTCACTTCTAAAAAGGGGTAAATTAATAATCCTTTCTCTCAACGCAAGGTTACATCTGTGAGTTGGATGTAGAAGTGTCAGAATCAATATAGATGTTTTTATTTTAAAGTAAATTCAGATGGAACACAGTAAAAACATGTACATTCTAATGTCCACCTAAAAAACCCATTACTTATAGTGAAAACCACCCTTGAATGATGGGCTAGTAGACTAAAAGCTTTAGGAATCCAAACTATAGCATATAATAAGTACCCTGTATCAAGATTGATGCAAAACAAGTGAAATTTGACCTTTTTAGAGAGGTTTAGAAAAATAAAGTCCAAGCGGACTCACCTCTGGGTAATTTGGGAACCATCAGTTCCATTTGAACTTTTTCACTGTAAAAATAATTGTAATACTGTGAATTATCTCTATAGGTATTCATTCCATCCAAATACAACTGTTGTGGGAAAAAAAAACAAACATACTCTGTTATCCTCTTACAGTGAGCCTCTGAATTAGCCCCGAGCGAAAAATGCTAACCTATTACTGCACCGAAAAGCACTCCTAGCGCCCTTATTACTTATCCTAGCTGCTCATCCAACACATTGTTTATGATCGTAAAGACACAGAATCTAACGGTACCCACCTCAACACTGAAAGATACAAACTCGCAACGTTATCAACAAAAACGTACATCAATACAAGTGGCGCTAGCGCTAATGCGCTAGGCTAACATGGATCACCTTCCTCTTTGTCTGGTCTAAACTGGTCTTCAATGGCATTAAAACGATAAAAACGATGATGTAGTTAATCCATAGGTTAATATCCAATGTGGCTGTGTCCCCTTTGAAATGTTCTGATAATCTATAAGCAATAAAACTGCAATTCCGTTATCTGCTGTCTGCTCTGTGCTCCATGCGCTCTGGGTCCTGCAATTCCTGCTTCCTTACGTAGTAAACAATAAGTAAAGTCTGCTGCGTAATGTACTTAAGCTGGCTGGCATTCTTTATACTTTACGCAGGACCATATCTCTGGAACCCATTGGTCGATTTGGGTGATTTACACCTTTTTCTTAACCATTACATCCAATAGAATCGATGGGCAGTTCCCACATCCACGTAAACATTACCATTGCGGACGTAATAGAGAAGCAAACGAAGCATATCTGAAAGTACAAGCCTGGACGGCAAAACGTTATACCCAGTATATTGCCATAAATATGATGATGGATTATCAGTAAAAATGTCTACGTGACACAAAGACATTGGATTAACCTTCAGCGGCGTTTTTAATCCGTTGAACACAACTTTTTTTTTATAAACTTTATTTTCCTTTTTCTTAAACAACACATACAGTTTCAGTGACAACAAAATTGCAGGTTGTCCATTTTTTTGTTTGAACACAACTTTTGATCACAAATCAAAAAAGTTAAGACGTAATTATTGTTATATTTTTGAAACCGGATGTTGTTTACTTTCTCTTTTCTGGCTGATAGCTCCAGGAATTCGAGGTTGTACAGTGATGACATTACATGTGTGGAATCTGTGGAGTCTAATCGTATATCTTGTTTGTGCAGTTAAGATAGTAATAAGCGCATTTCTACCGTGAGTTCTGTGTAAAAAAGCGTTAGCATTAGTTAGCATTTTTTCGCTCAATGCTAATTCAAAGGCTTGGTATTACTCTTGTGGTTTTTTTAGCTAACAATTGTTCTTATTGTCAGTTAGCGGAGTTTCTTACCTTTAAAAGGGTATGAAACATTAATAGTTTCATAAATGTTAAGAAGCCCTGAGACATAGTCTCGTAAAAAAACGGTGGGAGGGGTCCACTGGGGGGACCCTCGGGCTTAAGAGGTTAAAGGATAGCAGCCACAGTTTCTAAAATACAATTTCTTTCTATAACTAAACCATCACTTTCAATTGATGTTATTTTAAATTACTACTGTACTGATACAACTTATTTACATATGTTCACTATTGTAAACTATTAAGACTGGATCTAAAAAAAAAGAGTCACATTGTAATTGGGCGGTGGTGGCGAAGTCGATAGGGACTTGTCCTGGCAAGACCAAATGCTACCGAGGTGTCCCGTTCCTATACACTGCTCCCCGGGCGCCGTTCAAAAATGAGGATGGGTCAAATGCAGAGAAACAATTTCCCCACAGGGATTAATAAAGTATATCAAAATCCAAAAAAATAAAAAAATAAACCACTCACCTCACACATTTACAATTTTTCGGTTCATGTTTATGAAATTAACAAATGGATGAATACAAATTAAAAAAAACTTTAAAATCCAGTATGAAAACTGATCTTCTTCTTTGTGTTTAGTTTCTGCAGAACTCCATATTCATGAGCTCCAGGATGAGGTCCAGTTCTCAGATTAAGGTTTTTGAGAATCTCATAGTAATGGTTCCAGTTTCCTTTGCTGTCCGCTCCGAACCCAAAAACACTGATCTGGGAAAACAACAATTGTTCCGTGAATATCAGCTGAATTGAGCATTGCTGTCAAAAAATGTTTTTTGTTTTGTATTATTTTGAATAAATGCTTCATAAAGTTCAATTAACCTTTCTCCATTTTCTATGTTACATTAACTTGGGTTGTAGTAATCCCTTTGCCTTTTGGACATTGTATTGTCCATAACCATTAATGATGTCTTCAGCATTTTTGGAAAAATACAGATTGTCTTTCTTGTCAAGAGTAAGGTAGGAGTGTTGGTTAGAAAACCTCCGTATTTTGTGCTGCTCTAGAGTTTTTCACGGCCCACATTTAACCATAAACAATACGGAGGCTAAATAAAGTTGTCAGATAACTTTTTATTTTAATTAGAAAAGGAGCTGACCATCAGTAACAAACAGACATTGTTATTACACGGTTTGGTTGAATATTCAATTCTGATTCTGATGGTCAATTCAGAACATGTGACACGTTGTTAATACAGTAGAACAGACCGCTGTCAAGGACTGTAATGACCGTTGCTAATGAGGAACAAATTCGTAGTGGCCAAACGGCGGTACTACAATTTCCGTATCCATGACGTCACTGGGCCCAGAAATACCTTTTCCCATTGACTAACATGGGGAAAGAGACATCTGTAAATCAGCGGATAATTTTTAAAAAACTAAATAAACTACTCAGTATGAACTATTTTATAGCCCTTATTAGAATCATTCGGTCCTTAAAGTTGTAAAATGCACTAAAAGCCGAATCTAGATTTATTTTCTCTCTCCATTCATTCGACTGAACCGAGAGTGGGAGCTCGGGGGGCGGGGCTTAAGGGGCGCACATATGGGTTATTCTGCTCTGACAGCCAGGCATGATGGGCAATCTGTGACATTTCACTCTCAAAAGATGAGCCATTTTGTCTTCATGCGCCAATGAGCAGCTCTCATAGGAAAGAACGAGACCCCGCCTCCCACGCTGTATCCAGTTCTTATTATTCATCCATGATTTCAAGTCATCATGCTAATTTAAGCTAACAGGCTAATGCTACGTGCTCCCAATTTTTTTTTAAATACAGCTATTCAATCTTCTTCTGTTTATTTTGAGGTACTCATGTTTTACCTGTCTTTTTCCTTGCCATAACCAGCACATCATCTTTGCTGGCCGTATTGCAACCATCACTGTCAATTTGTATAAAAAATTACTTTTAAATGTTGACAATGATCAATTTGAACGTACCTGATCACACATGAACAGGCTGAGAATTACAGTCATGAAGCCAGTGGATGGATATCTGCCTTTACTTTCCAGCCAGTTTTCATGGACATGCTTCATGAACGCTGGATTGAGGATCATCACCTGTAATCAATCCGATCTAGACCTTATTAAACTCATACAAACCATTCCTATCACCAGTCAATGCACATTATAATGAGTTTACTAAGTTATTACCTTTTAGCCAATTTCTTGTCATTTGTTTACAATGTCCAATCCAATCCACTTTATTTATATAGCACATAGAAACAGAGGGTTTACCGAAGTGCTTCACAGTAAACATAACATTATAATAAAATATAATATTACAATAATGGATAAAAGGCACACATAAGAATAGATAAAAGGCACACATAAGAATAGATAAAAGGTACACATAAGAATAGATAAAAGGTACATACAGGCTATGGACAGACAATAAAAGCATACAAATCGATAAAACATAACTCAGACTGACTCGAAAGCGAGGGAAAATAGGTGGCCCCGCAAGAGCTTGCAAAGAATATACTACGTTTATTATACGGTTACATGCCACTTTACAGAAGCAGGTTGCCCATAAACTACATGTCCCACAATGCATCTCGTTGTGTGACATGCCCACTGAAGAGACTTGCAATTATTTGCCATAGACTTCTGCTTTCAGACGTAGTTAATAACTAAGTTATTATCCTATCCGATAACAATCCAATTCAGAGGCAATAATGTAATATAATACATTATTTTATGTATATATATTTATATAGTTACAACCGGCCCTTTGAGTGCAACCTTTATGCGAATGCGGCCCGCGATGAAATTGAGTTTGACACCCCTGTTTTAGGGACTACCAGCCGCAGCTGATCAGCCCTTGAGGGGGTGTACACCTTTCGGAGGTCGGAGATGTACTGAGTGGCCAGCCCATTAAGCGATTCAAAAACAAACAATAACATCTTAAAATGAACTCTAAAATGAACAGGAAGCCAGTGGAGGGAAGCCGGAATAGGTGTGGTGTGTTCATGCCAAGCAGCCGAGCCGCAGCGTGTTGTACCAGCTGCAGGCGTGCCAGCAAGGTCTTGTTTTGGCAGGCATAAAGTGCATTGCAATAATCTAGACGAGTAGAAACAAAGGCATGAATAACACGCTCAATGTCTAAAAAGGAGAAAATCGGTTTCATTTTGAACAGGAGCCTCGGGTGATAACAACTGGACTCAGCCACAGAGTTTCTGTTTAAAAGCACTGTCGATTTTGACGCCCAGATTTGTGACCATGGGTTTTGCATATGGTCGCAGGGAACCCAGGTCAATGGAAGGGACATCACCATTTGGTCCAAATCGGTCCAAATACAATGACCTCCGTTTTGCTCTCATTTATATTTAAAAGGTTTAGCGCCATCCAGGTCTTTATGTCATTAAGACCAGGGGCATCAGAGAGCTGGTGGTTTTTTTTAGGGGTAGGTTTACTTGGGAGTCGTCCGCATAAAACAATATAAGTTATTAAAACATGTAGTACTTGTTTCATGCAAAAACCATTTGAATACTCACCAAATCCTTGTTAGCTATTCTCTTTGCGTTTCCAGCAGCTCCTTCACTGTTGGAGGAAACATTGATCAGTGGAAAACTTACAAAAGTGCTATTTAGTAAGAGTTATATAACACTATCTGTCAGATTTAAAATCCATAGATAGTAAATTGGTAAGGGCCTTTGGATAGCATATTTTTTTAATTTGTAATGCAATTTTATTTCTACTTCTGAACATTTTTGGATTGTTTATTTCTTTTGTCTTAGTTTCTCTTTCCCTTATGTACAGTGCCTTGTGTTTTGTATGCTGCCGCAACGCTAAGATTTCCCTATTTGGCATCAATAAAGTACCTTTCTATCTATTTATCCATCTATCCGTCTATCTATCCATCTATCTGTCTGTCTATGTGTCTGTCTGTCTGTCTATCCGTCTGTCTGTCTATCCGTCTGTCTGTCTGTCTGTCTATCCGTCTATCCGTCTATCTATCCGTCTATCTGTCCGTCTATCCGTCTGTCTGTCTATCCGTCTATTCGTCTGTCTGTCTGTCTGTCTATTTGTCTATCCGTCTATCTGTCCGTCTATCTGTCCGTCTATCCGTCTATCTGTCCGTCTATCCGTCTATCTGTCTGTCTATCCGTCTGTCTGTCTATCCGTCTGTCTGTCTATCCGTCTATCTGTCTGTCTATCCGTCTATCTGTCTGTCTATCCGTCTGTCTGTCTATTCGTCTGTCTGTCTGTCTGTCTATCTATCCATCTGTCTATCCGTCTATCTGTCCGTCTATCCGTATATCTGTCTGTCTATTCGTCTGTCTGTCTGTCCGTCTATCAGTCTATCTATCTATCTATCTATCTATCTTTATATCGGATGGTTTGAATATATAAAGCCGTTTTCCAGCTTGGCTATATCTGGATTGCAATTTAAAATGTATATTGATTTCTATGATTGCTCAAAAGAGAGACCTTTCTCGCTGTAAAGATCACATAAAGTACACTTTTCCGGCACAATCCACTACAAACCTTCCTTATACTTCATTCAAACTCATCCATTCAATGCATTTATCTGTGCGTTCCTAGCTTTTATTGAACTACACATCAGGTATTGTTTTAAAATGACCACCCACCTTGGTTGGAACTTGTTTATGAGCCACAGTAAATCTTGATTTTTGAATGGAAACAGCACAAGACTAGTGTTGTCTGGCACAGTAATGGCACTCTCTGGATAGAGTATATGATGAGTTGATCTGGTCCCAACATCTTCTTCAAATCCTTTGGTACGGCCTTGGTTCATTCTTCAAAACACATAGTTGGAGGACAATTATATGAGGATTTCATGGAGTGTACAATTTGTTTTAAAGCACATTTGCACATGAATAGAATAACCAACCTGTGGTACGTTTGAACAAATAATCTTGAATAAGGCAAGTAAAAATGTAACTGCAAATGTTTTGTGAACACTGAGGTAACGTAGTAATGTAATTCCCGTAAGACTCGGCATTGCAGTAATTTAGATATTTGTTTTATTGGATTCTTTCTGCCTCTTTGTGGTTTGGAGAATTATGAAAGCTGTGTTAGTAATTATAAGAAATCCCAGCTGTCTGACGGTAAGATTTGACAGCAGTTTGGGTGAAAATTCAAGAAGTTACAGAATAATCCGAGCATAGGTCTTTGTGAATATTATAAAAATGTAACAATCATTCCATCTGAGGGATAATACTAGAACATTCATAACATTCACCTGTTTGCAACTTACAAATTATGCATCCAATATATCATATTCCACGTGTATATAGACTCTTCTTGCACTATTTTAATTATATTGTATTTGTATTTACTTGTACTATTTTATCTGTTGTATTGTGTCACACTGTTGGAGGAGCCTACTATTTGCATTGACATATCTACACTGTAGCTATGGAGAAATGACAATAAAAGCCTTGACAAAATAATACATGCTTTCTGTTCATTTGCCAATTTCTAAACCATTTGTTCAGTCTGGATGTTATTAGAAATAGCAGTAGTGATTTACCGTATTACTAAATCATGAGCATCTATGAGAGGTCCATAGTGTGATCGCCTCAAATTTCCCGAATTCCCCACCACAGCACAGCTGATGCAGCGGTCAGGGTTCGATTCGACAACATCTGGAACTGATGGGAAAATCTTAAACAGTTTTTCCAACGTTGCGTTGAACTCAGTGAAGTTGCGTTGGTCGTACTGTAATTTCTGAAAAATAACAGAAAAATAAGGTTATTCCAGCATTCGTGTACAATTCAATCAAGTACCAGTTCCACTTAAAGGTCCCCCATTATACTGTTTTTCATCAATATAGAAGTCTGAGATATATACAGAACCTGTCTCTGATTGGCTGAAACACCAAACAGATTATTGCAGCATTACCCATAATCCCCTCTGTTTCAGCCCTGTTTCCAAAGTGCTGATTCTCTGTCTGTGCCTTCAGATGAAAATAAGGAGCCCCTCCCCACGCCCCTCTGAGAGAGATTTGTTTACAAATAACTCAATGGTGCTCGAGGAGGATATTCAGGTGATAAGGGGGGGGGTACCTTAGTTGCATCATAAAGTGGCCAAAATCTGATCGGCTCATATTCAGACAGGAAATGGATCAAAAAGAGAGAGTCTCTTTCCACAGAGGGGACACATTTTGACTAATGCTGTCAAAATTATCGCGTTAACGGCGGTAATTAATTTTTTGAATTAATTGCGTTAAAATTAGGGCTGTCAAGTTAACACGTTAATAACGCGTTAATGCAAAAAACGCCACTAATTATTTTAACGCGATTAACGCATGTGTATTTTTTTTCCCGCAAAAGCCCCGCTCCTGCTGCCCGCTTGCGGCAGACCAAACTTCCACGCTCACCGGCAGGCACCGACTGGCCATCTGGAGGACCGGGAGGGTGTGTGTACGTGTGGCCCGAGCGAGCGAGCGAGAGACCTTAGTGCATTGTTGTTGTTAGCATCTGGTGCTAGCTAGCTGCGCTAACGGATATAAGGAGCTGTTTAAATGAAAACAGAGGAGCGACATTTCGCCACAATTGCGCCGAGCACTTGACTTGATGCAGGAAGCAGACAGCGGGACGTTGGAGGAGAAGTCAGCACACTCAGCACGGATAGTGCGCAACATGATTGCAGCGTCCAGGCAGCTCCGGTTCGAGCATATGCCTTGAGTTGCACATAGCTCCAACGCACACGCGCACGCACACACACACACACACACACACACACACACACACACACACACACCATTTGTATTGTATCAGAGAGGTTCCAGGTTGTTGTGTTTAATATTCATGAGAATATTTGTCATTGTTCAAATGATAATAAACATAAGCATAAAGCATATTTGTCCACTCATATGTTGATAAGAGTATTAAAACTTTAAAAATATTCCTTTAAGGTAAATTTAGAACAGATCAAAAATGTGCGATTAATTTGCGATTAATCGCGATTAACTATTTTAATCGACTGACAGCCCTAGTTAAAATATTTAACGCATTTAACGCATGTGCAGAATGGCCCGCCCCATACATCCCACCAGTGGCAGCACCAGGTTATGGCTGGGGTAGGCTGCACCCATACCAAGAAATGGCTTAGCCCCACCATGAACAATGATGTTAAAGTAAGCAAAATAAAGTCCGCCAACTCGCGTGGAGTAAATTGCACAGACAGCAGTTAGTAAGATTGATTTCAGTAGCCACGGTTTTGAAAACTTTTGTCACGTAGTGATCGTCTTCTCAATAGAACATCTTTGATAACGGCGTGGTGTTGTTGCAGGAAGTCCTGACAGAGAATATTTTGCTGTAGTACAGGTAACACATAACTGGTACGCAGGTTATGTGCGTAATCTGAAATGCGTACCGTCACTTGTGTCACAAAGCGCATTTGCGTACCGACGTACTTGTGAAGCTTTTCCAGAAGGCGGTTCGATCCCCGGACGACAGAGTCGGTCTCCGTGTGCACAGACAGGCTGCTGTTAACGTCGGTCTGTACGACGGAACTGTGCCAAAACTACGCCAACCGGCTGCGGAGGGAGACTCCCCCCCCTTCACTGGAGAACTGCGCTAAAACAGCTGATCACAACGTTCACACTCTGTGGTCACGAAGTACTCCACTAGCTCTGTCGACTTTCCTGAAGTTCTCCCCCGTTGATAGAAATCAACACGTAATGAATTAAGACCCCACGGTTTGATGATTGATAGGTGTGTGGGCTCTCTTTCATTTTGACACGCAAACATTTTTTATAATAAACATAGATACTGTGTGTTAAATGGATATATCCACCTTCTTTCATTTATTTTCCATTCACACAACAATATACATAAATAAATGGCATATTTTGGACATAGTTCGGATGGTGATTAATCATGATTAATTATTTTTTAAGCTGTGATTAATCTGATTAACATTTGTAATCGTTTGACAGCCCTAATTTTAACACATTTAGATAGATAGATAGATAGATAGATATATAGATAGATAGATTACCTTCCACCAATTGTATTCTTCCAGCGATGTCCGATGTGTTTTTGACAGAAAGGGTCTTGGAACTAACTGGAGAGTCTCTCTAAACCACGGATCTCCGTCTCCTAAACATTTGTGACAGTCACAACTTCTGGAGCTCCCATGGTCCGGGGAACACACCAATGACTTCCACATGGATCCATACAGCAAGTAAATGGCAGCGATGCTCAGAAGGGACAGGAGAGTTTTGTTTTTATTGAATCTGTAAAGCATCTTGGCAGCGTGGCTCTCGTATCAGTCACAGCCAACCTGTGGATCGAGTTCATGATGGAAGAAAAGGGTGGATCAGTCATATGTTATCTGTGAGGCAGCCAAGTGTGACATACACACGCCTATTATCTGCAGGAGTCTTCAGTAGAGGGTCAGAGTAACATAAGATGGCTCCAACTATGATGTGATTCAACACAATTTAATGCAATAAGCGACTTACATTAACAACTGTGACTATTTTACTTTTCTGTGAACCACAATAAGATGTACCAATGTTTGTGTTTCTATGAGGAAGTCAACTTGTAAGGGAAACGTATGTGTCGCAATGCAGTGGGACACGGGGAGAGCTGGAGCTTTGATGGCAAACACCGACGGGTTTATTTGGAGCTTCGGTTGGAGAATTCACATCACAAGTCAAAGAGCCAGAGGTTCTGACTTCACGGTAGAGTTGCCACGTCAACTCTGAAGAACTCGACCCCAGACCCGTGTGTTCAGCTGGTTCAGAGAGAATCATCAACATGCTGCATAACAGATGGGATCATAACACCTCTATCAGCTGACGTCAACAGGCAGGAGCAGGGAGACACAACACTGAGAGCCCAGCAGCCAAGGCTACGGGTGCGTGTGCTCAGTCAGGACAGAACTGATGAACTGGGTCAAGGTTATGAGCCTTGGAGAATATTTCCCCAACACAACTGATAACTATTAAACAAAGAGATGCAATGCAATATGACATTATATAAAGTCCATGCTGTTGAGCTTTGATCATAAAGTGTTTTACGTTACAGCAGTTAACCAATCAGAGCAGACTGGGCTCTGGTTTCAGACATAGGGTGAAAAGAGGTGCTGCAGCACAGGCAGTATGAGAGCAATAAACAGCTTTTTGAACATGAAGCATGGAGACATGTCCCAGAAGAGGCAAACAGTTCAAATTTGTAGCATGAAATGTCGTTTTTAGGGGTGGAAAGTCCATCATTTCAGAGGCAAACTACATAAATACTGACAGGTGCGTAGGTGCATAAAGGGGAAGTTAAGAGCACTGAAGAAATAAAATTGTTTTTTTAAAACATATGTACAGTAGGCGTAGTGCTTGTACATCAAATCAAACCAGTTCCATGGCATTGCTTAACCCTTGTGTGGTGTTCGGGTCTGTGGGACCCGTCATTATTTAGCCAAAGAAAAATTATATGATCAATTATTTTTTCAAACCCACACTCAATGGCCTTGGCTCATTTTCTGTGAAGAACATATATCAGAACACATTTTCAATTACCACCCACTGTACACCCCCCCTAAATATTGATATGACATACACTATAGGGCTGTGCTTCTCCGCGGACCACTGGTCCGCGCCCCCTAGTGGTCCGTGAGTATATTGGTAACATTTCACATTTGAAATAAATAAATACATTTAAGTTTTCCGCACTCTCGCGGGAATATCTCCGCAATGGAACGAGCTTAAGTTTCACTTTCTATTGCATGATATAGCCCAGCGCAACACCTTCATCACACATGTTGCTACTTGTTTGTACCATTTGCAGGCGATTTATAATCTGTTCTAGAAAAACGATGTGTTTTGGGATATTTGTGGAGTTAGGTGGTCCGCGAGTGTTTTTTTATTGGTTAAGTGGTCCTTGGTATGAAAAAGTTTGAGAAACACTGCTATAGGGTGTCCGGGTCCATATATAAATATATATCGACACGGTGCTAATAAAAGTGTGGAAGTTGTAGATCCTGTGCACCTGTCTGGGCCTTTTCTGTGTGTGTGTGTGTGTGTGTGCGTGTGTGTGCAGGGCCATCCCTGGCCAACTTGGGGCCCCAAGCGACATTGTGAGATGGAGTCAAACTGACAGGAGTGAAAAAAATGTTTTTGGAAACAAAGTAGGCTACTTTGCAAATATAATTCCTGTTTATTATTATTATTAGGGCCGGGACTTTAACGCTTTAATTAAGATTAATTAATTACACAAAAATTAACGCGTAAAAAAATTTAACGCGTAAAAACAATTAACAGGTAAAAAAAATTAACGCATTTCAATCGCACTTTAATCGCAGTTATTTTTGCACAGCGGAACGTTTCTCACTGGATGAGTTTCAGGCGTACCGATTATACTGGAGCACCAACTAACGTTCATGACTTCAGCATGGGACCTCAAACAACAACAAACCACGGTGATCAATCGTCAAACATGAACGAACAAGCTGATGAGACCGCTTTGGTCGGCCCCGTGGATGGGACATTTTGTTTTAAAAACGGACGGATGGAAGCGTCGACAAGAGCACGGTTGTGTGCAAATTCTGCAAAAAAGAATTTGCATATCACCTAAATGCAGAGCATGTAGCAGCTAGCATGTAGCAGTTAGCCCGACTCCGAGTGCAAGGAACCACACCCTGACCCAACCCACACTCAACCAGACGACTGGTTTCAGGGCCAGGATGAGTAAATCCATGTCTGAGAAAATAACCAACTCCCTGGCTCACTGGACTGCACTCGACTGTAGACCACCTGGAGTCACATCCATGTGAAAACTGCTTCTCACTGTTCTCAGGTCAAATATGTATATTTGATTAAAAATGCGATTAATTTCGATTAATTAATTACAAAGCCTCTAATTAATTAGATTAATTTTTTTAATCGAGTCCCGGCTCTAATTATTATCAACGGTTACTTTTTTATACAGTGAGGTAAATGGTAAATGTGCATGTACAGTATGTCGTGCAGTATGCGTTTACAGGTGAATACGTCTGCATTTCTTGCCAAATACTAGCCTCAAAAAGATTAAAATATAATTAATGCAAATAAACTACTTCTACTACTAATACTATATTGTTTTATTATAATATAGTTGTAATATAGTCAAGACAAAACATGCTTATAACATGCTCAAAAACTGATATTTCTTAAATCTGTATTCTTGTTCCCTCTGTCAGCAATGTACCAACAACTACACACACATTCCTATCAGTATTTCTCTGTGTTGTGGTTGACATGATGATGACTGTTAGGAGTTAAGGGGAGAGGCCGAGCGTCACCATGACATGTGCAAATTGACATACAAATGAATACAAGGGGGAAACATGCTCCATGTTTTTTAGGCTGTGAAGTAGTGTTACAGCAGAAAGTTTAATACAGCGTATTTCTGGTATATTCATTTTATTATGTCACCTGATATATACGAGGTGTGTTAAATTTGAATAATTCATTAATGTGATCTAACAAATGTAAAAGGGCAAATATTAACCATGTTGTTTACATTGCTTGTAATTGAGATGATGTAAACATCTGTTGAGTATTTTAACATAAAATAGTTTGATTGTGTTGAATTGAAACCCAAAAAGGCAGCGGGTCCACCAGACCCACGAACACCGGCTGAGTAACACAAATATGAACACCACACAAGGGTTAAAGAAATGGTTGTCATCACAATCAGAGGTTCAAATAAAACATCCCTGTCAGAAAAGGCTGCCTTCATCTCAGGGAAACATTTCACATTGTGTAACCAACAGCAAAACCAATGTGCAGTTTCTGAATGTTAAACGTGTTGTTTATGTGTTGCTTGAATTAGCTTTATTTGAAAAAGAAAAGTATTTAATCCAAAAGTAGAAAACTAGTTTTTATTTTGACACATTTTAGGTTAATAGTTCGACTTTATATTGCGTCATCTTTTAAACCAAATTACACATTTCAACATCATTACAGACCATCATCTGACTAAACTGTAGCAACTAACAGGCAACTATGAGATTAGAATAATTGTACTTTTGCCAAAAAAGTAAGTGTTTTGTTTTAAAGGCAGACATTAGCAGAAATAACTTAATCACACCCTTTTACATTTAAGCCTTCAAACCTTCTGTCACTCGGATTAAAATGACTTTCGAAGAATACAGTATTTCAAAAATCCCATCAGTGGAAACGTGTGATATATATCCAGAATTAATTTATTGTCTTACCTGACTAGGCACACTGCGAATGGGACAAGACGTCAGCAGCAGCAGATGAACATGTTGGATGTGCATCGTACACTACGTGATTCAAGGCAGATTAAACTCTCAGAGGGCACTCAACATATGATACCATATCCCTTCCTGCTACCAGTTTGTCAGGTTTAGGAACAATGAAAAGCAAAACATGGGTTGGGTGGGTGTTAGAATGCCCGAGCGGCCGTGGAGGCTTGATAGGAGAAGTAGGCAGGTTGGTGTTTTTCCACAGAAAACTGGTTTATTTTTCCATCCACTGTGACCACATGGCTGCCCTCCATCACCCACACAGGGCCGCCTTAATGCACGGGCTGACCTGGGGGGTATACTGCGAAGCAGGATTTTCGCTTAGCGGCTAAATTCAGGGAAAACTCCGGCTTTCCGGTCATCCGAAGCTGGTTCTCTTTTTAGCAGGCTAGATCTCCATGGTAACTTATGCTAAGCAGCTAACCTGGTCGGGACCAGGTTAGGTTGCAGGCTAAGAGCTCAACTCAGTGAAAGCACCGCCTGCTGACCAATCAGAGCTCAGTGTGCGGAGTTTAAAGCGATCAAGTCATATTACAGGAGAAAGGAAATACAGAAAAGCTGCCGTTGCAGGAAAGACGGCCGGCAAAAATCAGCGACTGTGTGAACGTGAACATGAATAGAATATCACCTCCATCTTCAGAGCAATCTGACTATTATAACATTAGCGTTAAGAAAGCTTACTTAAATATCGGCCACAACATAAGTAACCGGATCAGAGTACATTAAGTACAGTCCGCGGCATATCACTTCATAATGTATCATATATTTCCTTATCTGAGTCAGCTGAGCCGTATCTGGCCGTGCAACACTCACAGCGTCACAGACTGGATGCAGAAGGATTATTTTAAGCAACACATAAGTTGACGAAACACTCGAGACAAATGTAATTAAAGTCAGATCGTGTTTTAGACGGGGCAGTGATATCATAAACCTGTTAATGTACGCATTCAAACACTTGTTCTGTTGCCAGCTGTATTCACCTTGCAGGTGCAGCTCTGAGGCTTTGATCCTGATCAAGTGTTTAAGTCATGGATGTTTAAAGATGAACTTCTTCATTTTTGACTAGTATTAAAGTTCACTTTTCATTCAGGAAGTATGACGCTGCGCTGTCAGTGCGCTTCTCCATGTTTGTGATTGGTCGAATGCTCCAGATACCACCGCTTTCATGTGAACGCGCACCTAACTAGATAGGACACGGCTGGCTTGAGCGATCCACTTGATAACCAGCGTCGTAGTACAGTTTAGCGAGAACGCGTATGTTTTGGATTAAGCCAACCGGCTAACTCAAACATATCCAGGTTAGGTTGAACCAGCTTCACAGTATAGGCCCCTGGGCTGAAGCTCATGGGCCTACGGAGATCAGGGGCCTATCATGAGCCAATACAAAAGTTTAAAAAAAAATGTAATACAAAAATTAAACGTTTTTTATTTCGGAATATGAAACTTTTATTTCCAAAATCACACGATAAATACATTTTTGAAGCTTGTAAAGGGAAGATGCTCTCACTCGCCACTCACTCCCCCTCCCTCCGGCTGACGTTATGAATGTAAGGCATAGTAATCATAGATAACACGGCAGAGTCCGTCACAGTTTGTTTTCATCTGGTTTCTTGGCTTTCAGAATATTAAACTTGTTTCGGCAAATGATAAATACAACGTTGAAGCTTCGGCTTGATTACAAGCGGAGAACGGAGTAACTTGACATGCTCTTAACATCCCGATAGCAATGCATATCTGAAGTGCTTTGACAACAAATCCATACAAAAACGTCATCTGTGGAAGCCGTGGCGCTGTAAAAAGCTCGACCAATCATCTGAGCCGGCTAAAGTAGCTGGATGGCCTACCTGCCTGTCAGCCTTCCATCGGGTGCACCCACTTATCTCGTGCCCTCATTGATCATGTGCGCGTTCGTGTGTGTTGGAGGAGGGGCTCTGTGAGGATGTGGCAGATTTTTTCCGGTTGTGTATTTTCAAATCCTAGCGCACTCGAGCTGGTTTCTCCTAAATGACCTACCCTACCTTTAATGCCACACTATATTTATGTTGTATGGTGTGTGTAAATATTTACTTTTACCCTTTTTGGACAATGACATCTATCTTTAAATTGATCTTAACGAGGCCCTCCAAATTCCTTTGTATCTATTTCAATCAGGAGAGTCTTAATTTTGTTTCAAGAACAAGTATTGACACATGCCATATGATAAATGTTAAGTCTTTGGCGATTAGACCCCGATCCTGAAATCGTACAGTGTTTAATGCGGAGTGGACAGATACATATTTGTTCACCGATCTGCTACTGGTTTTAAAACTCATAATGGCCCCCGAGCCAAAAAGTTTGCCCACCCCGGGTCTAGACACTGGTGGTGATGCTGAAGATCTGGATTCAATGAGGAGATGGGATGAAGAGGAGGTGTGATGAGGTTTTTGGATTAACTCTCCTGGCACTGGATGTGATGAGAGGAGGTGGAGGGGGAGGAGGCGGGCGGCAGCATGAACATGTTACGATTATTGTTTTGTCACGTTTTCTATGTCTTGGTTTGGGTGTTTTGCTGTTCTCCCCGTCATGTTTTCCGCTTGGTATATTGTCTGGTCCTTTTCCCTGTGTTTTTCCTCCTGTCGTTAGTTTCCCTGGTGCGTCTAATTTCCTGATTGTCCCCACCTGTGTCTAGTTACCCTGTGTTTAAATTCCCCTGTCTCCCAGTGTTGAGTGTTGGTTCGTCTTGTGTCATGACTAGTTCGTCGGTGAGTGTTCTGTTTTGCCTGTATATATATATAGCCTTGAAATAAAGGAATTCTTTTCACTTTTATCTGCATTTGGGTCCTACCTGCTTCCTTCGCTCTACACCGTAACATTACGAACCAACCAACAAATTGACCCAGCAGATGATCTATGGGAGGTTGAATTGCAGCATTTAACCTTCTATCTGGCTTGCTGCTTCGATTGGTGGAAGGGAGCGTCCAGTGTTCGGCAGAAGAGGGCCGCTCTGGTAGAGGCGCTCCGGTTGGCAGCAGAGAAGCCATGTTTTGTTGAGTTCTTACCTGACTGGATTTTGGACTTCCTTCAAGCATGTGATTCCCGGCCTGCTAGCCCTAGGCATGCTAGCTCCATGTCTCCCAATTCCAAATCTGGCACCATACGCCTTGGTGGGTTCCGCCTGAAGTCAACCCGTGCTTCTGCCCCAGTTCCTGCTCCTGTCCAGGAGTCGTATTCCGGAACTCGTCTGGCTTATGGAGGTCCACGGAGTATTCAGGCAGCTGCTAAGAGGAGTCGTCTCAAGGCCAGGCTAGCAGCCCGAGCCATTTTACATTCAGATTAATATAAAACCAGTGAAGTTAAAACACCCCAAGCGGTTTTTTTAATGCATCCAAACAAAAAATCCATAATCCAATTTAATTTCAGAGCTGGAAAATCAGATAATATTCTGTCGACAAATTAAAGTGAGCAAAACATTCATCCCTATAATTAATGTAAACCCTATTCAATATTTGTCTCAATGTCGATGTAGTAGGTTTCCTAGGTTTTATTATCGAAAAAACTCAAAAAAGCTGCCTGTGGGATAAATCTGACCCTGAGTCTGAACAGAACTTTATAAAATAATCTGTACACACTAGTCGTCCAACTTTTGTGTACAGGGATGATCTCATTATCATTCATCACAGAAAATGTTCCATGGGAAAGGTATTTTCCCAGGAGGTATTTCCTCCTTCTCGTCGTTAAACAAGTTTGTCATCGTCTGAGTGGTCAAAAGGAATGACTAACAACGTCATTGTGTAACAATTTTAATCTGAGGGGAATTTGTTGTTTCAACACAGGGTTGAAATACAATACACTGTAACAGTGTTTGTTTAGAGCAACTCATGGCGCCTCTCCCTTTCTCACTGTTATGTTCAACTGCTAAAACTGTCAAAACAATAAAGTAAATAACACCTTTGTCAAATATATGAATTAAAGTCATGCTTTGAGCGTCTAACTGTGACGAGAAGGGAAAACATTTACCTCTGCTGATGGGCCCAGCGCCACAAGGGGGCAAAAGGGGGCATTGCCCCCTCAGTTGTCTTACTTGGCCCCTCACTTTGAGCATCATTCATCCATCGAAAAGTAAAATAAATGTCACAATTATTAAATAACTATAATATAACTAACAATAACAACTATAATACATAATAACAAGCAACGTGTAAGAAAGCCTCAACCCCAAGTGAGCTTGTATTCTTAATGCTATCATGTGTGCTAGCTGTACACACAGCCGGACGAGTGACCAAAACGTCCCCGTTTTCGGTGGCCACTGTATGTTAAGCCGATTTAGCTATATTCATTTCTGAAGGATATCAAAGAATTAACTCTTACTAGTAAGAATGTTTATTTCTGATATAACATTTTTATAAATGTTAACTAGTTAGAAAGTGAATTCTTGATATCAGAAATTAAACTGTAACTAGTTGTGATGTGTATTCTTGATATCAGAAATGCGATTTTAACTAGTGAGATTTGCTTCGTTTTTCTCATTCATTTCAATGGGAGTCGGAATTTGAACTAGTTCAAAATCCTTTTTTGATATCAGGAATTCAATTGTTAATACAATTTGTATTTATAACTAGTTAAAATTGAATTCCTGATATCAAAAAAACGATTTTGACTAGTTCAAATTGAGTTCTTGATATGAGAAATTGGTATTTTTACTAGTTCAAATGTAATTGTAACTAGTAACAATTGAATTCCTGATATCAGAAATTGGCATTTGAACTGTTTAAATTCCAACTCCCATTGAAATGAATGAGAAAAACGAAGCAAATCTCACTAGTTAAAATCGCATTTCTGATATCAAGAATACACATCACAACTAGTTACAGTTTAATTTCTGATATCAAGAATTCACTTTCTAAATAGTAAGAATTGATTTGTTGATACCCTTCAGAAATGAATAAAAGCTGAATCGGCTTGCCATACCACTGGGACCTTTTCTCTTTTGGAAAAGTGATTTTTCTTTGTTATTATTATTATTTTTCAAAGGCCGCGTTACACAGAGGGACTCAGATTGTTTTTGTGTACAATGTGTACATTTTTCTGATGAAAGCACAGAAGTCGGCTTCAAAAATATGTTTGTTAAGAAAACAAATAAAATGTGAATATCATTACCATTGAAATGTCTTGTTTGTTACAACAGCTTAACATTTTATGTTCAGCTTACTTGAAAATGTTGAGGCAATCGGTTTCCTGATATCACCCTAGTAAAGTGACCAGGGGGGTATACTACGAAGCAGGATTTTCGCTTAGCGGCTAACTTCAGGTAAAACTCTGGGTTTCCGGTCCTACGAAGCTGGTTCTCTTTTTAGCGGGCTAGATCTCTATGGTAACTTATGCTAAGCAGCTAACCTGGTCGGGACCAGGTTAGGTTGCAGGCTAAGAGCTCAACTCAGTGAAAGCACCGCCTGCTGACCAATCAGAGCTCAGTGTGCAGAGTTTAAAGCGATCAAGTCATATTACAGGAGAAAGGAAATACAGAAAAGCTGCCGTCGCAGGAAAGACGGCCGGCAAAAATCACCGACTGTGTGAATGTGAACATTAATAGAATATCACCTCCATCTTCAGAGCAGTCTGACTATCATAACATTAGCGTTAAGAAAGCTTACTTAAATATCGGCCACAACATCAGTACCCGGATCAGAGTAACATTAAGTACAGTCCGCGGCATATCACTTCATAATGTATCATATATTTCCTGATCTGAGTCAGCTGAGCCGTATCTGGCCGTGCAAGACTCACAGCGTCACAGACTGGATGCAGAAGTATTATTTTAAGCAACATATTAAGTTGACGAAACACTCGAGTCAAATGTAATGAAAGTCAGATGGTGTGTTAGACGGGCAGTGATATCATAAACCTGTTAATGTACGCATTCAAACACTTGTTCTGTTCCAGCTGTATTCACCTTTCAGCTGCAGCTCTGAGGCTTTGATCCTGATCAAGTGTTTAAGTCATGGATGTTTAAAGTTTAACTTCTTCATATGTCTAATATTATAGTTGACTTTTCATTCAGGAAGTATGACGCAGCGCTGTCAGTATGCTTCTCCATGTTTGTGATTGGTCGAATGCTCCAAATACCACCCCTCTCATGTGAACGCGCACCTAACTAGATAGGACACGGCTGGCTTGAGCGATCCACTTGATAACCCGTATCGTAGGACCGCTTAGCGAGAGCGCGTATGTTTTGGATTAAGCCAACCGGCTAACTCAAACATATCCACGTTAGGTTGAACCAGCTTCGTCGTACCGGCCTCTGCTTCGACAAGTAAGGTTAACTTTTTATTATGAGTTGTGCTAATTTAACATAACTCAGATATTTAAGTTTTCTAAACCAACTTTTTATAGTCATCCTAATGAATGATCTTGAGTTGGGTCTACTCAAGTTTACTGTAATGATATAAGTTGCCTGAACTCAGCACTTTTAACATGAAACAACATAAAATTAATGATTAACTTTACTTGGAAATGTTGAGGCAATCGGTTTGCTGAACTTTTCTAAATAAAGTCAACTTATCACGATTTACAGTGCAGTCTTCCTGAAAGGACTTGCGCTGAGCTTCATTTATATCAAAGCCCATGAGTGTTTCAAGTCATCATGTCACTTGCAAGTCACATGCTGAACTGTGATTGGTTTTCAATTTATTTGTTGGTGTGGGCGTCAATAAATAACGTATGCATCTCGAGGTTGAGCCCAGAAAGCTTTTACGTTCAGCTGGAAAATCAGATAATATTCTGTCGACAAATTAAAGTGGGCCAAACATTCATCCCTATAAGGGAAATTAATGTAAACCCTATTCAATATTCGTCCCAATGTCAATGTTGTAGGTTTCCTAGGTTTTGTCCTCGAAAAAACTCAAAAAAGCTGCCTGTGGGATAAATCTGACCCTGAGTCTGAACAGAACTTTATAAAATAATCTGTACACACTAGTCGTCCAACTTTTGTGTACAGGGATGATCTCATGATCATTCATCACAGAAAATGTTCCATGGGAAAGGTATTTTCCCAGGAGGTATTTCCTCTTTCTCGTCGTTAAACAAGTTTGTCTTCATCTGAGTGGTCAAAAGGAATGACTAACAACGTCATTGTGTAACAATTTTCATCTGAGGGGAATTTGTTGTTTCAACACAGGGTTGAAATACAATACACTGTAACAGTGTTTGTTTAGAACAACTCATGGCGCCTCTCCCTTTCTCACTGTTATGTTCAACTGCTAAAACTGTCAAAACAATTTCATTTCAAACCTTTATTTATACAGATAAAATCCCATTGAGATCATTGATCTCTTTTCAAGGGAGACCTGTTCAAGTAGTTCCACATGAAACATAAAAACATAAATAGAACAACAAAAGGACATCATACAGCATCATTTACAAAATTATCCACATAAACAGGTACCAATAGCTTCCGATTCACTAGCATCCAACCGTGCTTTAAAAACATTTTGTGGCACCAGATTGTTCAGTTTCCATTTAATTTGCAGACTATTCCAAGACAGAGGAGCTGCGCATCTAAAAGCTGTCTTCCCTAAGACAGTCCTAGCAACATTTAATAAAACCACAGCATGCGATCTCAGGCAGCAGCCACTTACAATTCGCCGTGAGATCGGGGAGCAGATATAAGATGGAAGTTTCCCTAACATGGCTTTGTAGATGAAAATGTACCAGTGACTGAGCCTCCGTACAGTTAGTGAAGGCAAAGCAGCCCTTGCATACAGGGGAACAGTGAAGGGTTAATGCTTTACAGTCTGTCACACATCTCAGAGTGCTGTGATACGCAGCATCTAACTGGACCAGGCAATGGGCAGGTGCATTCATATAGTCCAGATCCCCATAGTCCAGCACAGGTCAAAGGTCACAGAGCCTTTTCCTGGCCTCAAGCGAGAAGCAGGACTTGTTCCTGAAGAAGAAACCTAGCCTAACCCTCAGCTTTCTAAGCAGGTTATTGACATGAAGTTTAAAAGAGAGACAATCATCAAGCCAGATACCCAGGTATTTGTAACAGGCAACAACTTCAAGTTTTGTTCCTTGCGTAGTTACAATATCGAAAACAGTCTCTGGTGTCTTTTTTGCTTTAGAAAAGAGCATTACCTTGGTTTCCCCAACATTTAGAAGAAGCTTTAGAGAGCTTCAGAGAGCTGACTCTGAATAGTGTTAAAAACAGCCTGTAATTTAACACCAGCCTCTTTAATGGAGGGACCTGCACAGTACATCACAGTATCATCCGCATACAAATGTAAAGTAGCTTCATCCACATTTTCACCTAAACTATTGATGTAGATGGAGAATAAAAGTGGTCCTAAAACAGAGCCTTGTGGTACACCATTAGAAATGTTTAACCACTCAGAAGACAGCCCATCAAAATGAACACATTGGAACCTTTCAGAGAGGTAGTTCACAAACCACCCACTGCATGGCTGGATATGCCAATACTGAGTAGCCTCTGCTTCAAGATGTGATGATCAACGGTGTCAAACGCTTTGGAAAGGTCAACAAATAGAGCTGCACAACTCTGCTTATTATCTAAAATACTAGTAATGTCATTCACCACTTTCTTTGTGGCAGTGATGGTGCTGTGTTGTTTTCTGAAGCCTGACTGATGTTTAGACAGGATGTCATTTGTACATAAAAACTCTTTTACCTGCTCACTCACTAGGCGTTCAAGAACCTTAGCCAGAACTGACAATTTAGAGATTGGCCTATAATTATTTAAAATAGTTGCCTCAATAAAGTAAATAACACCTTTGTCAAATATATGAATTAAAGTCATGCTTTGAGCGTCTAACTGTGACGAGAAGGGAAAACATTTACCTCTGCTGATGGGCCCGGCGCCGCAAGGGGGCAAAAGGGGGCATTGCCCCCTCAGTTGTCGTACTTGGACCCTCACTTTGAGCATCATTCATCCATCGAAAACTAAAATAAATGTCACAATTATTAAATAACTTTAAATAATTATTTTCCCCAACACACGTTACTGTCTAGATCAGATATTTGGGCAGGCAGTCAAGCAACGTGTAAAAAAACCTCAACCCCAAGTGAGCTTGTAGTCTTAATGTTATCATGTGTGCTAGCTGTACACACAGCCGGACGGGTGACCAAAACGTCCCCGTGTTCGGTGGCCACTGTATGTTAAGCCGATTTAGGTGTGTAGCGTGCTGCAAGGCAAGGCAAGGCAAGGCAAGGCAAGGCAAGGCAAGGCAAGGCAAGGCAAGGCAAGGCAAGGCAAGGCAAGGCAAGGCAAAGCAAGGCAAGGCAAGGCAAGGCAAGGCAAGGCAAGGCAAGGCAAGGCAAGGCAAGGCAAGGCAAGGCAAGGCAAGGCAAGGCAAGGCAAGGCAAGGCAAGGCAAGGGAGGCAAGGCAAGGCAAGGCAAGGCAAGGCAAGGCAAGGCAAGGCAAGGCAAGGCAAGGCAAGGCAAGGCAAGGCAAGGCAAGGCAAGGCAAGTTTATTTATAGAGCACTTTTCGACACAGGGTAATTCAAAGTGCTTTACAAAAAAGAAATGAAAGACATTAAGCATCTGCAGCAGTCTGCTCTGCACGCAGGCTTCCTCCAAGTTTAAAAAGGTCTGTCACTCAGGGCAGCATTACACTATATATAATCCAGGGGGCGGTATTGCGCCAAAAAGCCAGCTGCCCGTAAATAACAAATAAAGAACGACAACAAAACACAACAAAACGAACATGAAGAAGAAAAGTTAGTAGCTACGGCGAGTTCACACAACACACAGGAGCTAGAACCCACCTGCTTCTTTTAAATCAGCTGTGTGGGAACATTTCGGGTTCCCTGTGGACTACAACAACGATGGGGTGCGAGTTGTGGATCGGACGAGGACGGTGTGTCGGCGTTGTTCGACAGCGGTGCGGTATGTACACGTCAAACATGCTCAATCACCTCCGAGTCAGTCTCAGTCCCCAGCGAGAGGGTTTCCTCGACGACAGGTGCCATAGTTACCGCCAACAGATCTGCCCTCACTGCTGACAACGCAGACAAACTCGTCTTTCTGAAGAACAACTTAAATAGAGTAATGCTCGAGTACCTTTATTCAGGCATAATGGCCTCACACACTCACAAGTTCATTACACATGTTAGACATTGCTCCTAAAGGTACAGATTTTTGTTTTATATTTATCATTGTATTTATTTTATATGTTGACATCAGGAGATGTTTTACAGTTCTGTATTGCCTTTTATTGATTGTGATTCAAACACTTTCTTATTATTTATTTTAATATTTTCAAGACATTCTTTTTAGTTGTACAGATTATTTAACCTTTTAGTTTGACATCAGGCATTATAGATAATATGGCCATCTGAGTGTGACTGTTTGTGGTTTGATTTTAACTGTGTAATACAGTTAATGATTCCAAATGTTAGCGTTCTAAACTTGCACTACCGTTAAAAATAAATAACAGCAAAAACCATTATGCATTTGGGATTTTTTTGCTTTTCCTTGTCGTACCGAACCGTGACGCCCAAACCGAGGTACGAACCGAACCGTGACTTCTGTGAACCGTTACACCCCTACTGAACAGTGAACACATGAGGGCTGATGTTCCCACAGCTAGACTGCTGTCAGACACTCCTGAGAGTGTCTACAGGACACGCTCAGGCCGTGCCATCAAGCCGAATCCCAAATACAGACCGAAGCTTTGTCATACCACTCTGATCACAATGTCTCTAAACGGTTTCACACAGTTATGCCATATTGAGGCTTAAAGTGTTGTTTCACAGTGCAAATGTATTCTATTTTAGTAATCTACTTTGTTACTGTAGTAATTACTGAGTTAATTGCTACACTCGTTCTTTGAGATAGCCTCTGTGTTCATCAGTTACTAAATGCACACATAGTTTGATAATCTGTATGTTCTGTGCTCAGTATAACAGTTTTGTTCACTACTGTAGGAAGAAAGAAAGGGGATGGAAATTATTCGCATTTGGTCTCTTTTGTCCTTCTGCAGACACCGTACCGGATGTAGGGATCTACAGGCGGCGTTCGAGTAGTGTTGTGATAACTGTCATGTGTATGTAATGTTGCATATTAAGGTTAGTAAACCAAGTTCTATGATAAACATGACTCGTTTATGAGAAGATCAAACACTCCACCTCGTCTTCTTCTTCTACTTCTGCTTCTTCCACCTCTTCTTCTTCTTCTACTTCTGCTTCTTCCACCTCTTCTTCTTCTTCTACTTCTGCTTCTTCTTCTTCTACCTCCACTTCTTCTTCTTCCACCTCTTCTTCTTCTTCTTCTTCCACCTCTTCTTCTTCTTCTTCTTCTACTTCTGCTTCTTCTACCTCCACTTCTTCTTCTTCTACCTCTACTTCTTCTTCTTGTTGTTGTTCTACTTCTAATTCAATGTACTTTCCTGCAAAATATTGGACAAAACTAAGTCGGCTAGTAGTGTCCACTAAATCCATAGTATTACAACAAAAGTGCTTTAAACGAGGTAAATTACGAATGTACACTGAACAAAAATATAAACGCAACACTTTTGTTTTTTCTCCCATTTCTCATGAGATGAACTCAAAGATCTAAAACATTTTCTATGTACACAAAATAACCATTTCTCTCAAATATTGTTCACAAATCTGAAAAGATCTGTGATAGTGAGCACTTCTCCTTTGCCGAGATAATCCATCCCACCTCTCAGGTGTGGCATATCAAGATGCTGATTAGACAGCATGATTATTGCACAGGTGTGCCTTAGGCTGGCCACAATAAAAGGCCACTCTGAAACGTGCATTCTTGCTTTATTGGGAGGGTCTGGGGGGTCCGAAAACCAGTCAGTATCTGGTGTGAGGGGTAGGATTAGGGTTAGGGGTAGGGTTAGGGGTAGGGGTAGGGTAATGTTGTGAATCGAGTGGCTCATGTTGGTGGTGAGGTTATGGTATGGGCAGGCGTATGTTATGGACGAAGAACACAAGCCACTCGATTCACAACATTACCCTAACCCTACCCCTAACCCTACCCCTAACCCTAATCCTACCCCTCACACCAGATACTGACTGGTTTCCGGACCCCCCCAGACCCCCCCAATAAAGCAAAACTGCACGTTTCAGAGTGGCCTTTTATTGTGGCCAGCCTAAAGCACACCTGTGCAATAATCATGCTGTCTCATCAGCATCTTGATGGGTTATCTCGGCAAAGGAGAAGTGCTCACTATCAGATTTGTGAACAATATTTGAGAGAAATGGTTATTTTGTGTATGTAGAAAGTGTTTTAGATCTTTGAGTTCATCTCATGAAAAATGGGAGCAAAAACAAAAGTGTTGCATTTATATTTTTGTTCAGTGTATGTTCTCAATCGCCAAGTGTGGGATTGAATGTTAAATTAGTTTAGATTAGATGTATTGTCCCCAGGGGGAAATAAATGTTCACAGCTCTGTGACAGACATCTACAGATAGCACCACACATGATAGTTACTTATTATAATTATTATTTCGGGCTCCCTGTATGGATCAGGACTTTGCCAAAGCGAGCCCTTTTACTGTAATAATAATAATATGTTATGTATTATATAAACCAATCTCCCCGCGATCGACCGGTCGATCGCGGGGAGATTCCCAGTCGATCGCGAGATGTGTCTAAAAATAATGCCAGAATAATGTACTTGAACGCACCAAAGCTTTGTGATTGGCCGGCGTGACCCCATGTGTGGGGGCGTGGCTGGTGGGCAGTGGGCAGTGGGCACTATTTTGCTGACGTTCTCCGTGTCAACAGGAGTGACAGCCCGCACACAAACAAGACCGCAATTATGGCAGAAGCAAAAAAGCCCAAAATATATAATTATCACTCCGAGTGGGAAGATGATCATTTTTGTATCTATTCCAATTCAAAGTCCATCTGTCTCGTCTGCAATGCGAGCGTGGCTTTGCCGAAGAAGGGCGATTTAGGAGCGGCATTTCAAAACAGTGCACAAACGCTACGAGACGGAATTCCCTCCAGATTCTGCCCTGCGCTCCAAAAGGGGAGGGGCCTGAGAGGACAGCTAAAGGGGAGGGGCCTGAGAGGACAGCTAAATGCACAGCAGTCCATTTTCACCAGGCCCAACAACAAGAGCAAGGCTGCTCCAGAGCATCTCATCGTGTCAGTCACGTTCTGGAGAAACACATGAAGTCTTTCAAAGACGGCGAAGTTGTGAAAGAAGCATTCCCGGAGGCTGCCGACGCGCTTTAGGGGGACAGTAAAAATAACAGAAGCATTTCAACAGGTTTTTGATATAATAAAAACTCAAGTTAGATACCGTTATTAACCAGCTGTAAGTTTGAGTTTGCTTGAACTTATTCATTATAATTATTGTACAAAATGGTATAAGAATGCAAACTTAAATTGATTATAGTCTATGATCAGTTCAGGTTAAGAAGCTAGTGTTGCTTGCATCCTATTTTAAAGGCATTTATTTTTATACTCGACTAAAATGCTACAAAAAAGGGTTTGATTCTATTAATGTTGTCTTTTTTAGACAGCTTTTAGTGTAGCTTCAGATCTGAGTCGTCTTATTAGTAAGCCGAATTTATACTTCTGTAGCAACACTATGTATATAATGGCAAAGAAAGGGTTCAGAGTATTTTCTTTTTTCCCTGTGTCATATGAGGCAGCTCTGTTCAATGCTTCCTGAAAACATTACCCACTGTAGTGACTTGTGGATAAACTCCAACTCTGTATCAACAACACTGTTGTGTGACTTCAGTTAAATACTTGTATGTGTGTAGATTAGAAAGAGGTAAAATAAAGGATCTGCAGTATTTTATGAAGTATTAATCGTGCAAAGGTCAGTTTTATACAAGTAGTAGTGTGTATTTACCTGGTAGTCAGTAATGGCTACGCCTCTCTATTTGGACTGGTAGATCTCGGCAGACTGGCAACTTTAAAAGTAGCTCGGTTCAAAAAAGGTTGGGCACCCCTGATATAAACCGTATTGGTACAATGAACGACATCTAGTGACGGATTTTGGAACATTGATTGGATTTTTCTCATGGCAGTTAGACTCTAGAGATAAACCAGGGGACTTCATTTTTAATCTATGTATATCCATTTGGTGTAGTATTTTATCCAATATTACATTTGGTTTATATATTAGTCACTTTGTTATGAATTGCCAGGTTTTAGTCCTTGGTTTGAACATTCAATCCTTTCCAAAATGTTCCCACACCACGCCGCTCCTCCGCTCCCTCCACTGGCTTCCGGTAACTGCTAGAATCCACTTCAAGACCCTGGTGCTTGCGTACCATGCTGCGATTGGATCTGGCCCTTCCTACATCCAGGACACGGTTAAACCGTACACCCCATCACGTGCACTCCGCTCTGCATCAACCAAACAGCTCGCTGCACCCTCGCTGCGAGGGGGACCCAAGTTCCCATCAGCAGAAACACGTGGGTTTGCTATCCTGGCTCCAAGATGGTGGAATGAGCTCCCATTGACATCAGGACAGCAGAAAGCTCACACACCTTCCAGACTGAAACTCATCTCTTTCGACTCCACCTCGAGCGATAGAACTACTAACAAAGCACTTATATACTAATAAAGGGCTGGCTCCTCTAAAGCCAGTTGAGTAGCACTTGAAATGTTTTGCTCTATGAAACCTGATGTTCTTATATGATTCTGTTTTCTTCAAGGTTGTGTCTTCCTGGTCGAACGCACTTATTGTAAGTCGCTTTGGATAAAAGCGTCAGCTAAATGTAATGTAATGTAAAAAATAAAAAATCAACCAGATTAGTTTTTCTTTAATCCTGATATAGAGTAGATATTAAGTAAGTAAGTAAATCTGTATAGAAAGACTTGTTAAGGGATAGAGGAGAAAAGGTTATGGTATAATTACAGAGCCTGTCAATTTATACATTGAGGAAATCAATGTTAGTCTGTTAACCAAAGTGCAGCCATCTAATAATGTACTATCGTTAAAGACCAGAGGAAAAGGCCAGAATGAGAGGGGTGAATCCGGAATACAAATAGTCACGTTCCCTACTGGGCTAGGGGAACCAAAGGAAAAGCATCACAACCAGAGTGGAATTGGTAGTAATAAGTGGCTTTATTATAACCCAGTGTAAAACATAATGGCAGACAAACAGCCTGAAACAAACAAAAGGGCCAACGTCGCCGTCTTAACTATAGAACAAATAAAGGAGGACTCCAAAAGGGAGTTTGGCACATCATACAGAGTAATAATAAAATAAAAGGGAAAAGAAAACCTCACTTTAAACGTGGTACATGTAAATGAAAAGGCTGCACAAAAACACAGCTGCTACGGATCAACAGGCGCTATGCTAACCTGGGTCTAAGCTAACATACTTGAGCTAACATAATTCACTAAACACACAATACTAAACACACACTGCTAAACAGTATACTAAACACACAACACTCAGTACACACTGCCAAGCAGTATACTAAACCCAGGTGATTCACAGTGTTAACGAGCACAATGAGAAAGTACAACACAGAGCCTCCAGAATGATCTCCGTCCCCGGCCTTTGTACTCCTCCCCCGGAAGATGTGCCGGAAGCAGGCAGGGATTGGATGACGTCAGTCCAATCACCTCTTCGGACGGTACGAGGGCGGGGCATCAAGGAAACCTTACAGCTTATTTGCACACACACGCACAACAGACTTAATAGCACCAGGAAACAGCAGCCGTAACACAAATAAAGAAGCAAAGATATTGTAGAGAAGGAAAAAATCTTGGTGTTTCAATTCATTACATCGCCAGTATTTTTCGTTGTTGTGAAAAATAAAATCGCGCCCTCGGATCTTTTAACAGCCCCCTCAGTCATTTCATCCTGGAGCCGGGCCTGCTGACAGTCTGTGCGTGTTACACATAGTCAATTCATCTTCCTCAATAATGCACCTTCTATCTAAATTATAATGGCACTCTATTTACTTCAACAACTATATTTTAAGTTTGCTGACAAAACAAGTGGAACCTGGTAAAAAAGGATGTTTAATTACGAGGTGTGTCCTGCGCAGTAGGGTGGTCCTATAGTACATTTTAGAATTCATTTATTTTAAGCTCCAACCACCGGAATGTGTTATGATCGTCAAGAAAACTCTCCCGGTGAATGTTTTCCTCAATCTGACAGCATGTACCCCCCCCCTCATCGACCTGGGCTGCCACTGTGCTGCAACTGCGGCTCCACTTCCAGGTCGATGAGGGGGGGGGGTACATGTTGTCAGATTGAGGAAAACATTCACCAGGAGAGTTGTCTTGACTAATAGGCTATAATGAATTCTGGGGGTGGAGCTTAGACTTTCCGACTTTCAATTTTAACGACCACCCTACTGCGCAGTGAGGTAATAGAGAGGCGAAGTCCCTCCCTTTCCGGGAGCCTCCATGGGACCCCGGAAGCGTAAAATTATACATTGAAGTCAATGGAGAGAGAAAGGTTATCTTTTGATCCCGTTTGAATTGTGCCACGAATGACACATATGATGTTTGTCAATTTAAAAGAATATTTTGCAAGTCAAAAAAATAAAAATGTGTCGTAAAACTGTGAAGTTACACATTTTTGTGTGAAACCGCTGAGTGAACTACAGGTCTGTCGTCTCGCACAATACGCGTCACCATCACAAAGACGGCCGTCACGTTTGCCAATTTCACCTGTTTCTTTCAGAATGAGAATAAAAGTATAAAACGAGGTGAACATCACTACAAGTCTAGACACGTTGAGAGCTGTACATACACGGAAGGGGAGTTAGTCGGTTCTGTAAGAGCAGCGGGACCGGCTTTACAAGGTTTGAGGTCTGAGTCTAGATCCTGACCAAAGTCCTTTTTTATTGTTGATCAAATGTTTTTCAAAAATGTATTCATACACATTTAGAAAAATACAATGTACAATCACAACCAGTACAACACAAATTACAAAAAATACAGAAAAAACAAACATAACAACAATCAGACAGAGACAAAACTATGGAAAAATTACCCCTCCCACCCCCAGATCCGGACCATCCTTGTATTATTGCTCATTCAATCTATTATAGCATGCTAACAAACATGGTACTTAGTTTATTTGTACAGATCTGCATGGGAGACGATGGCGCGATGCAGAGCGCTGTCTGTGATTGTGCACGGGGGATGTACAAATGCAGCCACACTGCAGCATTGGCAATATGTGCCATGTGGCAGATCAGCTCCACAGATGTTGAGTGCCAGTGGAGGAAGCCTGGCACTTCCAAAGTAGTCCAGCAGGTGTCTCAACTGTACCAACAGTGAGAGGAGACATACAACCCACTGGCCAGAGACATCGCCACTCAGGATGTAGACTGGTTCAGGTCTGCACTGAGGGGCGCACAGTGTGGCTTGGCATGGCTTTTGTCACCTGAGCCAGAGCCGCGGCCTCAACATCAGGCCATTGTCACCGTGCCGGAGCTGGTGAAGGGGCATGGGGCCTTGAGGCAATGCTTGCCTCAATGCGACTGAGCAGAGACCAGCAAGCTGCCATCCAGACAGTGAAGTGTCCACCATCATTATACATGATGGTGTATATAGGATATATATATATATATATATTTGTATACATATCTGTACATTTTATAATTTTATTTGATTTAAAAGTATTTTTGATCTCTCTGTCTATAAACACAAACTGAGTAAGATTGACAATAAAGTTGACTTTGAAAAATATATATATTCTTTATGAAAATAGTTGACTGTTGGAGAAATGAATTGATTTGATTTTCTGAAGTTAATTTAATTTATTAAAAAGGTACAATACATTTGTTTAGGGTTGACTAAAATAATGATAAACATTTCATTTGGATAATTTACTGACAGAATAAGAAACTCAATGATGCTCTACTCACCTGTTCCTTTTTATAAAGTGAAACAGTTGAAACGATAGATTTTAGTAAACTTAAAAACAACCTTCTCCAAAAGCTATCAAGGAATATACCGAATACTTGTTTTAGAACGTTATTACATATTATTTGTATATAGTTTGAATGATCCATAATTGACAGAAGCTTGTGTTTACACTGACCTGTCACTCATATATTAATGTCTTTGTAACTTCAGTAAACCACGACCTCACTCTTTTCTTTCATTCATCACGGTTCAGTAAACTAAGTGATACATGCACCAGTTTAATAATTATAATAACGTAGGATTGCAACTCTTTGAAACTGTAGGTGGCTCTTAAAAGAGCCGTTGTGTTTGGGTGTGCTGGTCTCGGGTCAGTCTAAGCCCTCTCTCCGCGGATGCGGCGGGGCAGCTGGATGTCCTCGGGCATGATGGTGACCCTCTTTGCTTGGTTCATCTTACTGGGGACAGCTACATGGATGTCGGTGCAGTCCACAGTCATTGTGCAGTTGAACGCAGAATGAATTTATTATTGACTCCGAATGAAGCACAACTTCATGTCATACAATACATTGACTTTATTTGTAATTGTGTAAAAACATATGAGCATTGATTAGCAAGCAGGACCTGCAGGAACAGAGCACGGTGATGGATGGAGCTGGGAAGAGAGAAGAATAAAGAAAACAGATCAACTTTATTATCGGATATTAAAAATTCAATTTCAAAACAAGTTGCCACTCCTACAGTTTTCTCGTGTGTAAAGATGATTTCCCTTGACCTATGCACAATATCACACTCAATACATGCGTGTCTCTGGGGGGTGCATTGTGCCTTTGATGTATATCAATAATATACCATAACCAAATACTATTACGTACAGTGGAAATCAGGTTGCCAGGGCAGGTCAGTGTGCATGTTCCTCAGGGTCTCAGCAGCTACAGGTGAGGGAAAGGAAATACAAAGAGACAAAGGTCAGTAACAACACTTTAAAGTAACAACACTCTGAATAATTATCTCTTCTAATAATTTTCTCTCAGTAATCACTCAACGACTGTCTTTCCAACAAACAGATTGACTCACCCTACTGTCATCACAATGAAACACGTCCAGAAGAATGCATGCAAAGCTATCAGTACTTGAGATTATATTGGCCCCAACAAGAACCTTGAAAAGGACGTGTGTGTGTGTTTGTGTGTTGGTCAGGGAGTGTATTGTGTGTGTCAGGGTGTCTGGGAAAGTGTATGTAAGAAGGTTTATATATATATATGTAGGATTACTTTAAAACAGTCCCAAATAATACATGTTCACTTCAATACAGTTCAAGATAATACCTGTTTACTTTAATACAGTTTAGAACAATATCTGTTTGCTCTAGTTTACTTCATGTAATAAAATAATAATGTCATGGTAAGGCTACCATTACTAAAGTAATGTAATGCTAACTAACGTGCTCGCTACTCGTCGCTACTAGCTAGGTAGCTAACTTGACTGTGTTCCATGCACAACATGTATATTACCCGATATGTCTGATCCGGCGACTCCTGATCCTTTCATCAGACGGGAAGCGATAGAACGAGCAAGTGGTATGATCACTCATGTGATTACAACCTGGTACAAAGCACACAGGCATCTTGTAAAAGTGAATTTATTTTTAGCAATCTCTTATTTATTGGAGGGAATAAATCAGTTATGAGATCTTCTTCTTCTTCGCTTTAATTACGAGTCGCAACCACTTGGAGAATTATCGCCTGTGACATCACTTACGCGAGCCAGAATGGGATTTGGGATTTGTAGTCTTTGTAGTCGCGTATTTTTCATAGTCTTATATTTCAACAGTTTTACGACAAAATGTGACTTTTTTGACATGGAACTTATTGTTTAAGATTGACAAACATCATATGTGTAGTTCGTGGCACAATTCAAACGGGATCAAAAGATACGTGTTCTCTCTCCGGGGTCCCATGGGCAGGAAGTAGATGGGCGTGACTTCGCCTCTCTATACCAATTCAGCATTGATTTGGAGTGATACGGTCACGTGACAGGAAACCTATATGTTACATTTCATAATGTTGTCATCAAATAAAAAGAGGGGTGACCTACCTAATTTATTTGGAGTATCAAAGTCATATGATAATGACGCTTTTGAAATAATCAATAATTTGCCTACATAAAAGTATTTATATTATGCAAAGGAAGCATGGCATTTATAAAGTATACCAGATCGAATAGAAATACAAGTCTGACATCTAGTGGTGTAAATGAAGAATGTTTTGAATGATTCAACGTATAAAGTATTACATAAGCAAATCAAATATGAATTCAATAACGATGTACAAATACAGCATGAACTACATTTTTAGTTGAAATATATGTACGTGTAGTTCTTTGATCATTGTTTAAGAGGTCGACATGAAGCAGGAACTTTGATGGTGAAGCTGAGTGTGTGTAATCTTCCATGTGTCACCCCCATGACACACTCTGCTTGCAGTACTAATAACACACACCTGCTATGAGCTAAAGAAGAAGACGACAAAACCAGTGATGACATCTTTAAACTGGCTTGAGTAGTTTTAATGTCAGCGTAAACATTCAACAGCATTTCAAACCACACACATTCTCTCTGAGGCAAGGTTTTCACATCCTATGAAGCCAGTGGCGCGAGAAAAAAGTTATAAGAATCGTCTATAATTATATTCATGTTTATTATCTTTACACTATTCTTTATAGGGCTGTAGCTAATGATTCGTTTACTGGTTTTAGTATTTATATTTAAACAAACGATTACTATATGAAATGTCATACTTAAGCCTTAAAGGTGGGGTAGGTGAGTTTGAGAAACCGGCTCGAGATCGCTAGAATTTGAAAATACACAACCGGAGAAAATCTGCCACTTCCTCACAGAGCCCCTCCTCCAACACACACGAACGCGCACATGACCAATGAGGGCACGCGATAAGTGTGTGCCCCGATGGGAGCTGAGGCTGCCAGGCTGACAGGCAGGTAGGCCATCCAGTTAGACTTTTTAACAGTATCACGGCTTCTACAGATGACATTTTTTGTATGGATGTTTTGTCAAAGCACTTCAGATATTCATCGCTATCGGGATGTTAAGAGCATTCCATGGAATATAACAACAAGTGTATCTCGAGCCGGTTTCTGAAACTTACCTACCCCTCCTTTAATAGCTTGGCTTTACATCAAAAAATGGGGTAAAGTGTACAAAAATATACGCTTTGAGAGGTTTTGGCCAACAAACGTTTGGTTATTGACCTTGTATGAAAAACGCTCGCTGTTTTTTTTGCGATCACGTTTTTATTGAGATTAATACACAACAACATTTTTAATTAAAATAACTAGAAGTACATAATAAAAAGACACAATTAGACAACAGCAATTGCTTGCAAAACATACAATACGCAGAATAAAACTGCTGGCTTTTAATCGCATAACAGACAGATGAAACCGTGATGTGCGACCTTGACGCGGACGCCCTCCAATCAGATCGCTTCATGTCACTTCCAGCCAGTCCAAGTAAACAACCTTCCCTCAGCCTCTCACAGCTGAGTGTAGGATGTTTACATGGACTGAGTCTGGATATATAAATAGGCCACAAAAACGTGTTTATACTATTAGTTCAACAGCCTTCCTAGAATATGAAATGAAGCGGCTCTTCCAGTTCTGTGCAGCTGGAGGCAGTCGGCAGCGGCAAACATCGGACTGAAAGCTCTGTGGATAAAAAGCTTCCAGTCGGGGATGTTTACAGCCCCAAACTACCTGGTAGATGTGTAACATCAGGCACAGCAATGCAGGTAATGATAAACCTGGTCAGCAGGACTCATAAGTTGAAGGTTGATACGATATCAACTATGCTAAAAGCTTCTACCTGCATGGAAAATGTCCATTTGACTACACAATGAAGATAATCCAGCGTGAATCCAGATTCCAGCGTTGATTGCATTATTATCTGCAGTCGTGTTTTCCTAAAAGAAAACAGCAGAGGAAGAGAAGTTAGCCTGACCTCGTTTCCATCAAACGGTGCACGTCTAACTGGGTTATCACACGGATGCTCAGGCCGACTCTCAATGACATCCACAGAACATATTCAAATGCAAGCTCACTGACAACAATGTATTACATCTCATAACATATGAGCAAGTATGACACATTTCTAGGCTTCAACAAAAATTACTTTGTTTATTTTTGCACTGCTTTGTGGAAAAGGCTAGCTTGGTGTGACACATCCACTTGAAGCATGGGATAAATGACCTTAGCTACAACATAGGTACACATGTATTATATAGTGTTGCAGTATAACGCTACTCTAATGAAGTAATACAGAAGGCCAGATAACTTAATGTGTCCTATCCTGACTGCAACACTTAAAAAGCTTACTTAAAACAGAAATGTAACCTTGAGAAATAAAACCACACATTGCCAGTGGTAAGAAAAAAGTAATTAGAATATAGTATATACTTACATTCATGTTCACTAACACTAGGGCTGACTGTTTTCTTTATTATGTACATGTGCAAACACAATTACCATATGAAATGTCAAACTAAATCACAAGACATCAAATATTTTGGTTTAACATCCATTATTATTTGCACTATTAGCTTAGTGTGGGTTAAATGACCTTAGCTCTATCATATTTGTTAGGTGCATAGTTATGTAACAGTATTGCAGTATAACTGTACTCTAATGAAGTTACACAGCTGGTACACATCCACTGTTTCAAGGCCAGCTAACTTGTCCTATCCTGGCTGCAACACTTACAAAGCTAACTTAAACAGAGATATAACCTTGAATAGCAAACCCCATATGCAGTAAGTGAACGTGTACCGCTAGCAAACCGCTCAAAGTAACTTGTCAGCCTGCCAAAGCAAACAATGTAATGTGCTAACAGTTAGCATTAGCTCCTAGTTAGCCAACGACCTAGGCTAGCTAGCTCGATGCTAGCTTTCGTTAGCTCCTCTGTGACCCTAACCTTCTGCTGCTGTGTTTTCCTTACCGGCGAATAAAAACGGTATTTCCAGGAGAGACATCCGGTCGAACGCTTCTTCTTTTGCATCCTTGTGGAGTTTGAGCAGATTCGGTGGATGTTCTGTTGGATTCTGTGCAGCCTGTTAAGTTTCCTTCCGTTTTCATTCACTTGTCTTTATTTTGACCTTTGGTTACTCGACACCAACATTGACGTCATTGTCATGACAACAGTGTCCCGCCCACAATGAGACCAGGGTACACAGGAAATGAATCGCTGTACATTTTACACTGAACATTTAGCCAAACTGCGGAACAAAAACATACATAGGTAATACATAGTAACTACATGAATGTACTCAAGTACTATACTTTTTTGAGGTACTTGTACTTAACTTGAGTTTTTAAATGTGTAGTTACTTTCTACTTCTACCCCACTACAATTCAGATGTAAATACTATACTTTTTACTCCACGGATTTTCATTGTATACCATTAGTTACTCAACATTTAAATAAGTCTTTGAGTTAAACCTGGAGTAAATTCAACATCTACCATGCAGGATACAAAGCTGCTTTGATTAACCAGTAATGCATCAATAATTATAATCAAAAACATTTGCCTTTTAATAATAATAATAATAATAATAATAGATGTAATTTGTTAGCGCTTTTACAGGTGCTCAAAGACGCTTTACAGATATAGTGAAGGGAAAAGAAAAGGAAGGAACAACAAATACATATTAAAGTCAAATAATACAAAAGCAATCACACATTAAAAGCCAGATTGAAGAGGTGAGTTGTTGTGAGTGCTTTGAAGGTGGTGAGGTCAGTGCCGTCTCTGATGGGTTGGGGGAGTGAGTTCCAGAGGGAGGGGGCAGCGACGGAGAAGGCTCTGTCCCCCCAGTGCGGGTGGGGATGGATCGGAGGTTGGCTTCTGATGAGCGGAGGCAGCGGGAAGGGGCGTGGTGGTGCAGCAGGTTTGTGAGGTAGGGGTAATGAGGAGGACTTTGAAGTTGAAAAAGTCAAAAAAGCTACAGTGGTGGATTATAATGAAAGATGTAATCAAAAAGCCAACTTTACTTAACTACTACTATGTAGTCCTAGCAGTTGTGTTATAAATAACAAGATATTGTTCAAATGCACATCCTGTAAACAAATATCGTGTTCCTTTATTGTAAATCCTGCACACTGCCTCTTTTTAAATATTTCCACTTACATTTTTATTTTGTTACAATTGTCTTCATATGTTTTTTTTTATAAAAGTACTATTTTATTTTATTTTAGTTCCATGTTGTTCCTTCTGTGTCTCTGTATGCACCATGTATACCAAAGCAAATTCCTTAACCTACTTTGTAGTCAAGCCAATTCTGTAAATGTACTCAAGTATACAATATTGAGAGACTTGTACTTTACTTGAGTATTTCCATTCTATGCTATACTGTGTACTTCTACTCCACTACATGTATTTAATACCTTTAGTTACTTCACAGATCTGGATGAATGATGTGAAATCTAACCAAGTGTTGAATCAGACTTTAGTTCCACCTGGAGTAAATCCACCAGCTACCCTGCAGTCTACAAAGTACTTCAGACTAGCTGCACCTCCACCATCTACCCTGCAGTCTACAAAGTACTTCAGACTAGCTGCACCTCCACCAGCTACCCTGCAGTCTACAAAGTACTTCAGACTAGCTGCACCTCCACCAGCTACCCTGCAGTCTGCAAAGTACTTCAGACTAGCTGCACCTTCACCAGCTACCCTGCAGTCTACAAAGTACTTCAGACTAGCTGCACCTTCACCAGCTACCCTGCAGTCTACAAAGTACTTCAGACTAGCTGCACCTTCACCAGCTACCCTGCAGTCTACAAAGTACTTCAGACTAGCTGCACCTCCACCAGCTACCCTGCAGTCTACAAAGTACTTCAGACTAGCTGCATCTCCACCAGCTACCCTGCAGTCTACAAAGTACTTCAGACTAGCTGCATCTCCATCAGCTACCCTGCAGTCTACAAAGCACTTCAGACTAGCTGCACCTCCACCAGCTACCCTGCAGTCTACAAAGTACTTCAGACTAGCTGCACCTCCACCAGCTACCCTGCAGTCTACAAAGTACTTCAGACTAGCTGCTCCTCCACCAGCTACCCTGCAGTCTACAAAGTACTTCAGACTAGCTGCACCTCCACCAGCTACCCTGCAGTCTACAAAGTACTTCAGACTAGCTGCATCTCCACCAGCTACCCTGCAGTCTACAAAGTACTTCAGACTAGCTGCACCTTCACCAGCTTTGAGAACACTTTCATGATCAGTCATTATAAAACACATCATATATATTATTCTGAAATGGACCAATCTGCACAACGACTACTTTCACTGTCTTTACTATATTTAGATGAGAATACTTTTCTACTTTCACTTGAGGAACATTTTGAATGCAGGACTTTTACTGTAAACAGAGTATTCCTACACTCTGGTACTTCTACTTTCACTCAAGTACAAGACCTGAGTACTTCTACTTTTACTCAAGTACAAGATCAAGGTTCAAGGTTCTTTATTTAGTCATACGGACATAGTGTAGTAATGCCGATGTAAATCTTAGGTCACAGGCTTCTCCAACAGAGCAACACAATAACACAGATACACAGAAAAGTATGGGGCAAGTAAAAAGTAAATACAAAAGAAAAATAGTTTAAAAAAGTGAAATAGTGCAAATAAGAGTCTATATGCAAGTTATTGGAATGATATATTAGAGAAATAGAGAAATAATGGCTAAGTAGCAGATGAATGTTATGGATGTTGTTTCATGGACGGTCTCAGTCCGGATGCCGCGGTACCGCCTGCCGGACGGCAGCAGACTGAACAGTGTGTGGCTGGGGTGACGGGGGTCTTTTATAATCCGGAGGGCTTTCTTCCTGAGCCGCTGGGAGTAGAGGTCCTCCATGGATGGCAGCTCCGTCCTGGTGATGTGCTGTGCAGTTCTCACCACCCTCTGTAAAGCCTGACGGTTGAGGGCGGAGCAGCTGCCGTACCAGGCCGTGATGCAGCCAGTCAGGATGCTCTCTAGTGCACCTGTAGAAGGAGCAGAGTATCCTGGAGTCCATATTGAACCTCCTCATCTGAGTACTTCTACTTTCACTCAAGTACAAGATCTGAGTACTTCTACTTTCACTCAAGTATAAGATCTGAGTACTTCTACTTTTACTCAAGTACAAGATATGAGTACTTCTACTTTCACTCAAGTATAAGATCTGAGTACTTCTACTTTTACTCAAGTACAAGATATGAGTACTTCTACTTTTACTCAAGTACAAGATCTGAGTACTTTTACTCAAGTACAATATCTTAGTACTTCTACTTTTACTCAAGTACAAGATCTGAGTACTTCTACTTTCACTCAAGTATAAGATCTGAGTACTTCTACTTTTACTCTAGTACAAGATCTGAGTACTTCTACTTTCACTCAAGTATAAGATCTGAGTCCTTCTACTTTTACTCAAGTACAAGATATGAGTACTTCTACTTTTACTCAAGTACAAGATCTGAGTACTTTTACTCAAGTACAAGATCTTAGTACTTCTACTTTTACTCAAGTACAAGATCTGAGTACTTCTACTTTTACTGAAGTACAATATCTGAGTACTTCTACTTTTACTCAAGAGTACTTCTACTTTTACTGAAGTTCAAGATCTGAGTACTTCTACTTTTACTCAAGTACAAGATCTGAGTACTTCTACTTTTACTCAAGTACAAGATCTGAGTACTTCAACTTTTACTCAAGTACAATATCTGAGTACTTCTACTTTTACTCAAGTACAATATCTGAGGACTTCTACTTTTACTCAAGTACACAATCTGAGTACTTCTACTTTTACTCAAGTACACGATCTGAGTACTTCTACTTTTACTGAAGTACAAGATCTGAGTACTTCTACTTTTACTGAAGTACAAGATCTGAGTACTTCTACTTTTACTCAAGAGTACTTCTACTTTTACTGAAGTACAATATCTGAGTACTTCTACTTTTACTCAAGTACAATATCTGAGTACTTCAACTTTTACTCAAGTACAATATCTGAGTACTTCTATTTTTACTCAAGTACAATATCTGAGTACTTCTACTTTTACTCAAGTACATGATCTGAGTACTTCTACTTTTACTGAAGTACAAGATCTGAGTACTTCTACTTTTACTCAAGTACACTATCTGAGTACTTCTATGTTTACTCAAGTACAAGATCTGGGTACTTCTACTTTTACTGAAGTACAATATCTGAGTACTTCTACTTTTACTCAAGTACAAGATCTGAGTACTTCTACTTTTACTCAAGTACACTATCTGAGTACTTCTATGTTTACTCAAGTACAAGATCTGGGTACTTCCACTTTTACTCAAGTACAAGATCTGGGTACTTCTACTTTTACTCAAGTACAAGATCTGAGTACTTCCACTTTTACTCAAGTACAAGATCTGGGTACTTCTACTTTTACTCAAGTACAAGATCTGAGTACTTCTACTTTTACTGAAGTACAATATCTGAGTACTTCTACTTTTACTCAAGAGTACTTCTACTTTTACTGAAGTTCAAGATCTGAGTACTTCTACTTTTACTCAAGTACAAGATCTGAGTACTTCTACTTTTACTCAAGTACAAGATCTGAGTACTTCAACTTTTACTCAAGTACAATATCTGAGTACTTCTACTTTTACTCAAGTACAATATCTGAGGACTTCTACTTTTACTCAAGTACACAATCTGAGTACTTCTACTTTTACTCAAGTACACGATCTGAGTACTTCTACTTTTACTGAAGTACAAGATCTGAGTACTTCTACTTTTACTGAAGTACAAGATCTGAGTACTTCTACTTTTACTCAAGAGTACTTCTACTTTTACTGAAGTACAATATCTGAGTACTTCTACTTTTACTCAAGTACAATATCTGAGTACTTCAACTTTTACTCAAGTACAATATCTGAGTACTTCTACTTTTACTCAAGTACAATATCTGAGTACTTCTATTTTTACTCAAGTACATGATCTGAGTACTTCTACTTTTACTGAAGTACAAGATCTGAGTACTTCTACTTTTACTCAAGTACAAGATCTGAGTACTTCTACTTTTACTCAAGTACACTATCTGAGTACTTCTATGTTTACTCAAGTACAAGATCTGGGTACTTCCACTTTTACTCAAGTACAAGATCTGGGTACTTCTACTTTTACTCAAGTACAAGATCTGAGTACTTCCACTTTTACTCAAGTACAAGATCTGGGTACTTCTACTTTTACTCAAGTACAAGATCTGAGTACTTCTACTTTTACTCAAGTACAATATCTGAGTACTTCTTCAACCATATATTTCAAAAGCAACAGTGATGGGTAATAATGCAAGAATCCTTCAAGTAGCCTACTGTACTTTGGGGATGAATACTAAACACTTGAGTATTTTAACTGTATTCAACTTTATACTTCATACCCACTTCTTCAAATATGGTTCTATTTGCTTCACTTCCTTTTTGAAAATGAGCATTATTTGTCCTGTGCTGCAGTTCTTGTGTCCTCCACTTGAGGTCAGGCTAGATCCTTCCATTCAGCGTCTCCTCTTTATTCCCTGTAGTTAACAGTGCATTTTATGATGGATTAAAGTACATGTAATACTATTTAATATTCAGTGCACATGAATATGTTGCTGATTCCTCCTACTGTCAACCTGTTCGTACAGCAAGATCAGCAAAAGACCTTTCCGAATGTATAATTATAACAATATTCATTAGGGTTTCAGAAAAAGTGTTGTAATTCTCAGTGTGTAGCTGGTGAGGATTTCTTAATAATTCATATAACACATCTCAGTTATTTCTTTTGAAAAGACCAGAGGGCGAAAAGAAAAAAATCAATCTATAACCTAACCAGGAAAATTGATTCCCTTGTCATTCTGTGTGGTCTGAAATTGCCCAGAGCTATTATGAGAGAGTGATTTCTGTGTGCAGCGGAGCGGAGCATGCCCTGCTTCTTTCTGTGAGATGTGAACAGATTCATAAGCAACAGCAGCGCTAAAGAGGGGTGCTCAGCCAGATATCCTCAACATGGCACCCTCTGGGAGTCCTTTCACATGCACATGTTGTCTCTTCTGCTGTTCTTCTCTGTCGTGCATCTGGTGTTTTCTTTAGGTTTCACTGCACAATCAGTCTTTCAGATGTTTCATTAAACTATGTAATACAATCAAATGTTTTAAAGGTCCCGTGTCATGGCCATTTCCACTTATCATAATTCCATTGTTGAAGAAAATTAAAATACATTTATATCGTGCAATGTTCCAAACTCACATTGGAGCTCATTCCACCATCTTGGAGCCAGGATAGCAAACCCACGTGTTTCTGCTGATGGGAACTTGGGTCCCCCTCGCAGCGAGGGTGCAGCGAGTCGTTTGGTTGATGCAGAGCGGAGTGCACGCACTGGGGTGTACGGTTTAACCATGTCCTGGGTGTAGGAAGGGCCAGATCCATTCGCAGCATGGTACGCAAGCACCAGGGTCTTGAAGTGGATTCTAGCAGTTACCGGAAGCCAGTGGAGGGAGCGGAGGAGCGGAGTGGTGTGGGAACATTCAGGAAGGTTGAAGACCAGACGAGCCGCTGCATTCTGGATGAGCTGCAGAGGTCGGATGGCACATGCAGGTAGACCAGCCAGGAGGGAGTTGCAGTAGTCTAGGCGTGAGCTGACGAGAGCCTGGACCAGAACCTGCGTGGCTTTCTGGGTCAGCTGGAGACGCATCCTCCTGATGGTGTAGTGGACCTCAACAATGGAAATATGATCAGTAGAAATGGCCAAGACATGGGACCTTTAAGAAATACATTTGTTGATTTCACAGAGACACATTGATACACATTGCTGTAATTATTTTTAATAAGTGATTGATTTGAATATATAAAAAGCACACAGATATGTAACAGGACAGCATGTGAGATTTATTTTCAAAAAAAGGTCATACATTTTATAAATTAAGAAGAATAGTAGAAGTAGTAGTAGTAGTAGTAGTGGGAGTAGTAGTAGTAGTAGTAGTAGTAGTAGTAGTAGTAGTAGTAGTAGTAGTGGTAGTAGTAGTAGTAGTAGTAGTAGTAGTAGTAGTAGTAGTAGTAGTAGTAGTGGTAGTGGTAGTAGTAGTAGTAGTAGTAGTAGTAGTAGTAGTAGTAGTAGTAGTACTAGTAGTAGTAGTAGGAGTAGTGGTAGTGGTAGTGGTAGTGGTAGTAGTAGTAGTAGTAGTAGTAGTAGTAGTAGTAGTAGTAGTAGTAGTAGTGGTAGTGGTAGTAGTAGTAGTAGTAGTAGTGGTAGTGGTAGTGGTAGTGGTAGTAGTAGTAGTGGTAGTGGTAGTGGTAGTGGTAGTAGTAGTGTAGTGGTAGTGGTAGTAGTAGTAGTAGTAGTAGTAGTAGTAGTAGTAGTGGTAGTGGTAGTGTAGTAGTAGTAGTAGTAGTAGTAGTAGTGGTAGTGGTAGTGGTAGTGGTAGTAGTAGTAGTGGTAGTGGTAGTGGTAGTAGTAGTAGTAGTAGTAGTAGTAGTAGTAGTAGTAGTAGTAGTAGTAGTAGTAGTAGTGGTAGTGGTAGTGGTAGTAGTAGTAGTGGTAGTGGTAGTGGTAGTGGTAGTAGTAGTAGTAGTAGTAGTAGTAGTAGTGGTAGTGGTAGTAGTAGTAGTAGTAGTAGTAGTAGTAGTAGTGGTAGTGGTAGTGGTAGTAGTAGTAGTAGTAGTAGTAGTAGGGTAGTGGTAGTGGTAGTGGTAGTAGTAGTAGTGGTAGTGGTAGTGGTAGTGGTAGTAGTAGTAGTAGTAGTAGTAGTAGTAGTAGTAGTAGTAGTAGTAGTAGTAGTAGTAGTAGTAGTAGTAGTAGTAGACAACAAAGAAAGATAGAGGGAATTAAAAAGTTAATAATTAAAAAAATATATATTCTGTGAATAAAATGTAAATTGACTTGTTTAAGAAAACATACTTTAAAACAATCACAAAAGACAAAAACAAGTAATAAAGCAGAACAATGTTAAGGAATGTGTCAACTTTGGTTTTTGTTGACACAAAATGCATACAACATAAAAATCAATGATATCTAATTATTTTGAGAAAAACGTGATACTCAAGGATGTATTTCACCCAGATTTGATCACAAACTAGATGATTTACAAACCGGGGTGAAGGGGGGTTTCCACCACAAATGCTGTGTGTGGCCTTCAGGCAGTGCTTCTGTGAGGTGAAACACAACAATCAATACAGTCATTTCAAAGTTCCTATGGAATGTGTTTCTGGATGGTTTTACTGGGGAGGCTGGAAATTACTGAGGCTATCAGGAGTTAAAGAATGTGTGTCCGGGGGCAGGTGATCGACAGGCTTTAAAGAGGCCCTATTCTGCTCATGTTGAGGTTCATATCAGTATTTAGTGCCTTTAAAGAGTCCTCTCCTGCTGATGTTCAGGTGTATATCAGTACGTAGTGTCTCTACTTTAAAGAGTCCTCTCCTGCTGATGTGCACGTGTATATCAGTATGTAGTGTCTCTACTTTAAAGAGTCCTCTCCTGCTGATGTTCAGGTGTATATCAGTATGTAGTGTCTCTACTTTAAAGAGTCCTCTCCTGCTGATGTTCAGGTGTATATCAGTACGTAGTGTCTCTACTTTAAAGAGTCCTCTCCTGCTGATGTCACGTGTATATCAGTATGTAGTGTCTCTACTTTAAAGAGTCCTCTCCTGCTGATGTTCAGGTGTATATCAGTATGTAGTGTCTCTACTTTAAAGAGTCCTCTCCTGCTGATGTTCAGGTGTATATCAGTATGTAGTGTCTCTACTTTAAAGAGTCCTCTCCTGCTGATGTTCAGGTGTATATCAGTATGTAGTGTCTCTACTTTAAAGAGTCCTCTCCTGCTGATGTTCAGGTGTATATCAGTATGTAGTGTCTCTACTTTAAAGAGTCCTCTCCTGCTGATGTTCAGGTGTATATCAGTACGTAGTGTCTCTACTTTAAAGAGTCCTCTCCTGCTGATGTTCAGGTGCATATCAGTATGTAGTGTCTCTACTTTAAAGAGTCCTCTCCTGCTGATGTTCAGGTGTATATCAGTATGTAGTGTCTCTACTTTAAAGAGTCCTCTCCAGCTGATGTTCAGGTGTATATCAGTATGTAGTGTCTCTACTTTAAGGAGTCCTCTCCTGCTGATGTTCAGGTGTATATCAGTATGTTGCGTCTCTACTTTAAAGAGTCCTCTCCAGCTGATGTTCAGGTGTATATCAGTATGTAGTGTCTCTACTTTAAAGAGTCCTCTCCTGCTGATGTTCAGGTGTATATCAGTATGCAGTGTCTCTACTTTAAAGAGTCCTCTCCTGCTGATGTTCAGGTGTGTATCAGTGTCTCTACTTTAAAGGGTCCTCTCCTGCTGATGTTCAGGTGTATTTCTGTTACGGCCACAACTTCTACATAGCTGTGGTGGCTCAGGCTGAGACCCGCAACATAGAAATAGACGAAACAACCAGATGAGTACCCTTTGATTTTGTTGAGCTGTCTTTCTTTAAACAAGGCATCTAAAATGAAAAAGGTCTGGAGGACTGGCCAAAAAGAACAAAAGGGTGAAGGGAGCCTGGCCAGCGACGCCATGGGCCGTAGGACCCAGAGCTCGCCCTAACTCCAAGTCAGGTATAACCAAAGGAATAAATGAAGCCACGGAACCTGGACTTGGTCCTCCAGGCTAAAAAGAATAAAGAAAAAGACTTGACCAAATGGAGCTCTAGCTCCTAACCAGTTTCCTGGCCAATCGTTCTCCTCCAGCCTCCCTTTCATCTCCCCTAATTAGCTGGAGCTGGGACCACCTGGGCAGAGGCGGAGCCAGGGCAGATCAGGTGCACCTGCAATACGGAGAAAGAACACCAGGAGGGGAGCACGTAACGGTGGCCTTTTCTCATTTCACTAATTTCCCCTCCTCGACTCCTCGACTCCTTGACTCCTCGTTTCCTCGACTCCTCGACTCCTCGACTCCTTGCTCCGCTCGTGACCCGGAAATGAATTTCAGCGCGCCATGTTGAAGGACATCTCATTTCTCTAAATGCACTTCGAGGACCGAGCGTCGAGGAGGCTCTCTGGAGGAGCTGTAATCGAGCAAACACTGATGTTGTGATTGGTCAGCGCTTAGAGATGTCCCGCCCCTACATTGTGTTGGAGTGTTACATACGGAGTCCAATGGAGGAGGAGAGAAACTCCCTCTGGTGGGAACACTGGCAGTGCAGCCTTTGCAGACCGTTTAAATGCACAGAAGCCTTTATACCACACGAGAGGAAAAGGAAAACCCAATAATAAGATACTTTGTTTAACTCAAATCCACAGCCACACATTTGGAGATAGTTTTGTTATTCTAACTTGAGGCTACAACGCTGCAAAACTAATAGGGTAATTTAAGGTTTATAGATATTAGTTTTAGAAAGTGTGCTGTGTTAAAGTGTTTACTGCAGCTCATACCACATGGCAGGGTGCAGGGTGCAGCGTCGAGCACACTCAGTCACATTGGATTGCACATCATTTGGTAGCACAATGATAACTTCATCTGCAAGGCTGAAATAAACGTAGACATATAAGCCCCGTGCTATATATCATACATTAAATATTCATTTCAAGATAAAAGCCATTATTGTTTATGCAAAGGAATTATGCCAATCGATTTGCACACACACAAAACTGAGACGCTTCAAAGGGGAATACATGCATAATACAACGAGTATGCCGGCAAAGAATGCTAGTTCCAAACAAAGTGCATGGCAGGCCAATGGCCGGTCACAGCAGCAGCATGAAGTACATCTCCTTCAGGGACTTTGTGGACTGCACGAGTAAAGTTTAATTATTTAAATTTTTGGGAGGAATTTGAATAATACGAATAATTCATAAGACCCAATGCGTTATTACAGTTTCTGGGTTGCTAGAGGTCAGGGTTTTGCTCCGGTTGGCTTCACGTTGATGTTCAGTAGATGTAAATGCTTTATTAGCATCACTAAGTATAATCTGTGCTTCTGCCAAACGGAAACCCTGCAGTGCTGAATGTATCAATGATATCTTAACAACAATACTTTTAAAAATGTATTTATTTGATCGTGAGTTTTCTGTTGTATTTTTTTCTTGTCTTTCCTTCAGTAATACAAATACAATAATAAAACCTTTATATTCACGTTTATAGTATTACATAATCAATTGATTGATCTCTAGCGTTTCCTCATTTGTGTTAAGACCCTCAATAAATATATTGTTAACAAAAACAACCAAACACTTTAGACTAAGCTACTTCAAATCCTCCACTTTTACACGTGTTCTTTTATATTAAAAGAACACGTGGTGGAAAATGTAATCATTTTTGAAAGATGAATGAACATCCCCTAAAGCACACACTGTGTAACGGGTAGGTAACGCAGAGATGGTAAAAGTACACACACCCTTTACTCAAGTAGAAGTACAGATACTCGTGTTTAAAAATACTCGGGTAAAAATAGAAGTAATGATTACACTTCTTTACTCTGTCATCAACATGTGAGAAGTAGAAAGTACAGGTATTTGAGTTCAACATGTAAGAAGTAGAAAGTATAGGTATTTGAGTTCAACATGTGAGAAGTAGAAAGTACAGGTATTTGAGTTCAACATGTGAGAAGTAGAAAGTACAGGTGTTTGAGTTCAACATGTGAGAAGTAGAAAGTACAGGTATTTGAGTTCAACATGTGAGAAGTAGAAAGTACAGGTATTTGAGTTCAACATGTGAGAAGTAGAAAGTACAGGTGTTTGAGTTCAACATGTGAGAAGTAGAAAGTACAGGTATTTGGGTTCAACATGTAAGAAGTAGAAAGTACAGGTATTTGAGTTCAACATGTGAGAAGTAGAAAGTACAGGTATTTGAGTTCAACATGTAAGAAGTAGAAAGTACAGGTATTTGGGTTCAACATGTGAGAAGTAGAAAGTACAGGTATTTGAGTTCAACATGTGAGAAGTAGAAAGTACAGGTATTTGAGTTCAACATGTGAGAAGTAGAAAGTACAGGTGTTTGAGTTCAACATGTAAGAAGTAGAAAGTACAGGTGTTTGAGTTCAACATGTAAGAAGTAGAAAGTACAGGTATTTGAGTTCAACATGTAAGAAGTAGAAAGTACAGGTATTTGAGTTCAACATGAGAGAAGTAGAAAGTACAGGTATTTGAGTTCAACATGTAAGAAGTAGAAAGTACAAAGTCGTCAGAAAAATAAGTAGTGGAGTAAAGTACTGATACCATAAAACAAAGTACATGTACTCCACTACTTCCCACCTCTGGTACTGTAACGCCATCATAACATCTTATATACAGTAAAGCCACTTAAAATGATGGGTTTTATAAAAGGAGGACTCAAGAAGAGGAGCAAGAATCCTGAAGGTAAACGCTTTAAATAAGACATCGTCACACATGAAGACACCTACAGCCAATTCAAAGTGTTTCTGCTCGGCTGTGGACCTTCACAGGACGCTGGAGCACGAACACAACATGTGGAGAGGCTGCATCTCCTGCTGCGAGGAGACACAACTGACCAGTTTCACCTGGTGCCGTTTGTCTCCATTGTTCTTGCTCTAACACTGGGATTTGAGACATGATGGCTACCACCTGTAACTCAAGCTACCACACCTGAATCAGATGCAAGTGCACGGCCTGCTGTCCGCTCAGATTGTGGTTTTGTTTTTTTATTATTTTATTGAGCGATGACAGGACATCCGGAGACAAAAGCAGTGTCACATAAAATACATGTTATAAAGCAAGACAAGGACAACTGGGACCAACTGGGACCAAGCAATACTGATAGAAAGACGTAAGGGTAGACAGTTGGTGTCGTGTGTGTGTGTGTGTGTGTGTGTGTGTGTGTGTGTGTGTGTGTGTGTGTGTGTGTGTGTGTATGTGTGTGTGCGTGCGTGTGTGTGTGTTTGATCAAAACGGAGGGCTTGTCAGATTGAGGCATAGACTGAGGCTTTTAGGGTGTCACAAGACAAACATATACATATACTAATTAATATATATAAATACATACACATACAATATATACCTAATATATATGCTTACATACAAAAAAAATACATATATTTATCTCGTTTTTTATTTAGAGCCACGGTCCCAGAAAGGGATATCGAGATAAGGAAGAGGATAATATGAAATACAATCTCTTTCACTTCACTTACTGCAGATGTCCAACTATCCACTCCGAAAAGTCTCTATATTGAATATGTTTTTTTATGTATAACAGTATGTTTTTGGTTATATATATATATATTTTAATATATGGAGTTGGTACACTGAAAAAGTGTCTGAGGATAAGGCATCTGTACTTGTGTTTGACATTGAACAAATCACATGGTTTAATTGGGAGATGTGTGTTAATTTGATGGCTTGCGGGTGTCATTTGAAGACGACATATTACGTTACGATATTTTAAATTCACTTTATTTTGCTGGACGTTTGTTGAGTTGTGCCTTTTGTGCATCTGTTCTTGTTTCTCTGTGCACCTCTCTTGAGAATCTGAGGACAGCTTCTATGCTTTTTCACAATTGAGAACAGCACTGTAGGCCTAGATACTGTATAATGGCATCTCCACAGTATACTCATTTTAAACTCTGTTACCCTGGCAACAAGATTGGCATTCACATGTTTGCAGTATCCCATAATGGTTGATGGCTACCCTGCAGCGCTGAAGGCGGGGGCATTTCCACACAATGCAAAGTATAGAGTTCTACAATCACACCCACTGGATTATAGGAGGTTGTGTTATACAATTGGAAGTTTTAACATATATATTTAAGTGGATAATGTAGAAGCCGTTTATAGTTGTTGTTGGCTTGTCATTTGTTTATGTTCAGAAATATCATGCAATATTATTTTGAGTTGTGTGCTCTCCACAAATACAAAAATGAATGTTCAAAAAGTATTCCACTCATTTCATCTCATGGAGATTTTTTTTAAATGACCAGACTTCAATCTGCAGATTGTTGACTGCACGTGGTCCCTTGATCCTCCTTAGCAACAGTCTGTTCTCCTTAGCAACGGTCTGTTATCAACTGAGCTGTGTAACAAATCTGATGTTACTTCGTATGATCACTACAACTACCATTCGAGTATTAATGGCAACAAAAAGAGGACATTGAGAGACGTAACAATTACATTTAGATAACATACATACCAGCAGAGATGGCAAAAGTACACACATCCTTTACTCAAGTAGAAGCCACAGGGCTCAGTGCTCGGACCTATTTTGTTCACATTATATATGCTTCCGTTAGGCAATATTATAAGGAATCATTCTGTAAACTTTCATTGTTATGCGGATGATACTCAACTATATTTATCAATCAAGCCTGATGAAATTAATCATCTAAATACAATTCAAGACTGCCTTAAGGACTTAAAAACGTGGATGACCTTAAACTTTTTGATGTTAAACACGACCAAAACTGAAGTTATTGTACTTGAATCTACGAAACAAATTATCTAAAGATATACTAACTATGGATGGCATTCATTTGGCCTCCAGTGAGACTATAAGGAATCTTGGTGTTATATTTGATCAGGATTTATCCTTTAACGCCCACATAAAATCAATTTCAAGGACCGCCTACTTCCATCTACGTAACATTGCAAAAATCAGGCATATCTTAACTCAAAACGATGCAGAGAAACTCGTCCATGCATTTGTTACTTCTTGGCTGGATTATTGTAACTCCTTATTATCAGGGAGTACCAAGAAGTCAATCAAGTCGCTTCAGCTGATTCAAAATGCTGCAGCTCGTGTACTGACCAGAGTTAGGAAAAGGGACCACATTACTCCTGTTCTGGCTGCCTTACACTGGCTCCCTATAGAACACAGGATAGAATTTAAAATTCTTCTTCTCGCCTACAAAGCCCTTAATGGGCAGGCGCCATCTTACCTTAAAGAACTCATTATACCCTACTGTCCTACTAGGGCATTGCGTTCCAAGAATGCAGGGTTGTTGGTTGTTCCTAGAGTCTCTAAAAGTACAATGGGAGCCAGAGCCTTTTCTTATCAAGCTCCACATTTGTGGAATCAGCTTCCAGTTTGTGTTCGGGCGGCAGACACCCTATCCGTTTTTAAGAGAGCGCTTAAGACCTTCCTTTTTGATAAAGCTTATAGTTAGGGCTGATTAGACTCAGCCCCTAGTTTTGCTGATATAGGCTTAGTCTGTCGAGGGACATCTTACTTCTTCCTTCTCTCTGTCTGTACCTGTGTCCTATCATGTTCCGATTAACCCAGCTTCCCCAAATGTCTTTCCTTTTGGTGTCTATATACGCCGGGATCCGGAGTCATGGATGATCCTGCGGTCCTGTGTCCTGGATCGCGAGCGCTGGATCTTGAGTCGTGGCTGTGGTCCTGGATCATCGGTCCTGGATGGAAATCCTCGTGGATTCATCTTCCTATGACACAAACATGCATTTCCAAACATCTGGACTACCTATGTTGCAAATGTATTATCTTTTCAATTTACACACGGCATCTATTGCACCTCCTCTGCTGCTCTCCCTGAGGTTTCTCCCATGTTCCCTTTAAACTGGGTTTTCTTTGGAAGTTTTTCCTTGTACGATGTGAGGGTCTAAGGACAGAGGGACTAAGGACAGAGGGTCTAAGGACAGAGGGTGTCATATTGTCATACTGATATTCTGTACACACTGTGAAGACCACTGAGACAAATGTAACATTTGTGATATTGGGCTATATAAATACACATTGATTGATTGATTGATTGAAGTACAGATACTCGTGTTTAAAAATACTCTGGTAAAAGTAGAAGTACTTACTAAAGTTCTTTACTCAAGTCAAAGTAAAGAGGCTTTGAAGTGTACTTCAGTAAAAAGTCCCCATAGCTAGCAGCTGTTTTAAAGAGTACCTGACCTCCCTTTATATCAATAGAACAATAATGTCATTGTTAGCTAATGAATGTTTCCATGGTGACCAACGGCAACATGACACCGTTTCCATTGGTCCCTCTTCTTTAGAGAAGACCAGGAAGTGATGGATACACGGATCGTGTTCAAACCAATAGGCACGCAATGATCACGCCACCAACACACATTCAGACTAAAGGAACCAGCTGTTTGGAAAATGAGAGAAGTAGAAAGTACAGGTATTTGAGTTCAACATGTAAGAAGTAGAAAGTACAGGTATTTATGTTCAACATGTAAGAAGTAGAAAGTACAGGTATTTGAGTTCAACATGTGAGAAGTAGAAACAGTACAGGTATTTGTGTTCAACATGTAAGAAGTAGAAAGTACAGGTATTTGTGTTCAACATGTAAGAAGTAGAAAGTACAGGTATTTGAGTTCAACATGTAAGAAGTAGAAAGTATAGGTATTTGAGTTCAACATGTGAGAAGTAGAAAGTACAGGTATTTGAGTTCAACATGTAAGAAGTAGAAAGTACAGGTACTTGGGTTCAACATGTAAGAAGTAGAAAGTACAGGTATTTGAGTTCAACATGTAAGAAGTAGAAAGTACAGGTACTTGAGTTCAACATGTAAGAAGTAGAAAGTACAGGTATTTGAGTTCAACATGTAAGAAGTAGAAAGTACGGGTATTTGAGTTCAACATGTAAGAAGTAGAAAGTACAGGTATTTGAGTTCAACGTGTGAGAAGTAGAAAAGTACAGGTATTTGAGTTCAACATGTAAGAAGTAGAAAGTACAGGTATTTATGTTCAACATGTAAGAAGTAGAAAGTACAGGTATTTGAGTTCAACATGTGAGAAGTAGAAAGTACAGGTATTTGAGTTCAACATGTAAGAAGTCAAAGTAAAAGGTCGTCAGAAAATAAGTAGTGGAGTAAAGTACTGATACCAGAAAGATGTACTTAAGTACAGTAATGAAGTATTTGTACTCCACTACTTCCCACCTCTGCATGCCAGCCATGTTGCTTAACTGCCTTTGCTTCGTGTCCCTGCCAATCTCCTTCAGAAAGTGGGCTGCTTGGGGGCTGCATGGGGATTAAAGTGGGCTGGAGGAGGTGATATTCAGGGGACAAAGAGCTAAAGTATATTTTTACTTCCAATATAACCAGAGAAAATCACTTACACACCTTGTGACCCAGCAGTGGTGCGCAGAGGCCCTTCTGGAGGTGTTCGGTGAAGCGAAGCTGCTTTCCGGTGGTGGTTTTTACAATCTGCTCCTCACGTTGGATGTATACTGCTTCAGTGTAATGGTATCACTATATGATCGCTGTAGTCTGAGAGAAAACATGTCCACCTTCTCAGACCTTTTTCAAGCTTTGTCTGCAAGATAATCAAGATAACTTGTTGGCAGTTTCTGTTAACCTGCTGTTTGGTAATAGGTGGTTTGTGTACCGTGATCATGTTTCTTATTGAGAGCTTTTTCAATGGGATGAGCTGTGACTGGGAGCAAGTCATAAGAGAGTGTTAAAACAGACCATAATGTCGGGTAATAAAGCCTCGACCTGGACATTGTTCGGATTTCTTATTAGAAACGATGGGAACTGTAATAGATTGAAACAGATATGAAATTGATATGAAACAGCCAGATGTAACATTTTTGATTAAATCACAATCAATTTTTTTAAATGATATAGATTGTTTGATATAAAGGTACGGATGCAAAACGCAGGTTACCCCCGTCGAGCCCACTTGTGCACTAATGTCTCGTTAGCTTGAGGAAATTGCCGAGACCCACCGCTGCTTTTTTGTTTGATTGATAAATGACTATGTGCGTCTTGAGCTAATAATTGTTTTTCATATCTGTTATTTTCTATTCTTATGATTATACTTTAGATTTGAGTGGTTCATTCATTAACACAGAGTACGATCAACACAGTTGCTAAAGCACTTCCTGTACAGTCAAAAAACAAAACATACCACAAATCGCACAGCTCGCACAGCTCACACACACACACACACACACACACACACACACACACACACACACACACACACACACACACACACACACACACACCATAAAACAAGTACCGTACTTTTCGGACTATAAACCGCGACTTTCCACCCCATTTTTTTGTACAGCTAACGGCCACTAGGGCACCTCCTAAATCTATGGATTTTACAGGTAAAATTAACCACCTTTAACTCTACGGGCTCTAGGACCGGTCCGCGCCCGCCACCTTTAAGCGGCGGGCTCCAGCAGAAAAAGCTGGAGGCCGGAAAAGAGTGAGACAGGTAGCGCGCCAAAGTGAAAGTGGAACCGAGAGACAGAACGAGAGCAAGACAGACGGACAGTTTAGCTGCTGCGGCTCATATGCAGGTGCGCTTTGTAGTCCGAAAAGTACAGTACAAGTAACAACAATAGACAATTTAAACATCTCTACATCCTCTTATTGTATCTGCCATCTTTCGGTTGAACCGAAGCAACATGAGATCAGCAATGTAGTAAACCTTGACAAAAAGTCTTGTTGTGAAATGTTTTTCAGGTTAGCAGATTAGGATTCAATTCAATTCAAAACCTTTATTGATCCAGGTAAAATCCCATTGAGATGAATGACCTCTTTTTCAAGGGAGATCTGCAGCAGTCGGTTCCACAAGAAGACATACAAACATAAACAACAGAACAACAAAAGGACATCACACAGCAAAATGTACAGGGATTACAATTTACATATTTAACCACATGTACAGGTGCCAACAGCATCTGAGTGAGTAGCATCCAACCGAGCTTTAAAAACATGTCGTGGTACCAGCTTGGTAATTTTCCATTCTTTTTGCAGGCTGGATTGATTTGACTGTTTCTGTAAACCTCTAACATTTAGGGCATCCTGCATGGTCGCTAATTCAGCAAAGCTTAGGGTTAGGTTGTTTTGGGTCCCGCAGGTAGTGTGTGAATAATCTTCATTAAGACAGCTTGAAGGAAGACTCTTTTTCACGTGTGAGAGCAAAGCAGATCAGTCTTTTAAACCATATTGCAGAACACCAAAAGCTTCTTAATCCAAAAGTTCAAAGCAGGCTTAGACGGTGTGTATGTAGAACTGACAGCGCTTATTTCCCTTCACGAAGCATCAATTGGATAATTCTAAACAAGCTTTCAATCCGACAGTGAAGTGTCCGTTTTTAGACCCGTTCATTTGAAACCCCTTCAATAAAATGGCCTGTCGTGATTTTGAGTGGAGGATTAGGAGGTCGAGAGGGTTATTTCCACCTCTCACTTCCTGCCCTCTCCTCGCCACAATTCTCTTTCTTTAATGGCGTTTGCCACTTTAGTCTCAACAGCTGTCTCCTACAAATACACAAAATGCCATCTCAATTATGTAAAGGGGAATGTACTTTCTTTCGGATGAAGGTGAAGCTTTACAGACATTGTGAAACGTTGTGGATTGTTCTACTTGTTTAGTTTCAGGCGCTAAAACTACTTGGTTGTATTTAGTAAAAGATAATGGTTTGGATTTAAATAAGTCTAGAGAATCTATCCACCATATTCTCTTCCCTTCACACACTGATGCAGACTAGGAATGTATTTTTTATACAACAAAAACAAACATATCTAGGAAAACATTTATTGAAATGTGATTCCCAAAGCAGTTTTGTTTTATGGAAATTATCATTTTAGGAACTACTGGCTGTCACGGCCCCTACACACGGCGGCGTGCGTTGCCGCTTCAACGCTTCTGCCCATTCACTTTGAACGGGGTGACGTCACGATTCGCCGAACTGCATTGTGGGAGCAAAGCGTAGCTTCTCTCGCGGTGCTCGCTGCAAAAGTAGAGCACTGTTCTACTTTTGCCGCCTCGACGGAGGCGTCAGCCAATCAAATCCCGCGTATGCAAATCTGACAATACAAGCGCTAGCCAATCAAACCGGGTGTATGTTGGGAGAGCCAGACCGCAGTTATTTCCCATATGTCAAAAAAAGGAGGAGAAAATGATCGTGGCGGTAGGGAATCACCCGGGACTCTATGACCAGTCCCTCTTTACATACAGGGATACAAACCGGAGGAGCCAGGCATGGGGGGAGGTGGCAGAGACAGTGGGGGAAACTGGTAGGTTTTCGCCTGTTTGGGGAGTTGATATCCAGTGTATTTCGTTTGAATGGACAGCTAGCAAGCATAGACAGTATATTTAGCCAGCATGGATGTAGCATGAATGCTTTGTATGTCCGGGGCGGGACATTCATGTGGTTGGTTGTTGGTCGCGTTGCTCGCGTTGACTCCCCAAGCTCAAGACACGCCCACCGCCAAGCGGCAACGCACGCCGCCGTGTGTAGGGGCCGTTACGGCCCGTCCACACAGCGGCGTGCGTTGAAAGCTTCACCATTCACTTTGAATGGGGTGACGTCACTTTTCGCCGAACTGCATTGTGGGAAGCGATGCGGAGCTTTGCTGGCGTGGCTCGCTGCAAAAGTTGAGCAATGTTCAACTTTTGCCGCCTCGGCAGAAGCGTCAGCCAATCAAATCATAGGCCAGTACAAGCTCTAGCCAATCAAACCGCTGCTTGAGTGTCAGGGGATTCATGTGATTGGTTGTTGGTCGAGCTTCAGACACGCCTGCCGGCAAGCTTTTTCCAAACCCCCTGTGTGGACGTACCGTAACGGCCCCTACATAGGCAATTAAAAGTGCTTTTCAAAAATGAAAGACATTAAACACATTAAAAAGCAAAGATCATAAAACGTGAATAACACACGTGAATAAAAGTTACAGTGCCGTGTAATAAGCTAAACTTGTTCTTGCGTTGCTCGCGGTTTTATTCCCATGATTTAAATGACGGTGTCTGTGCTGTGTTGGCTAAAAGCTTGACATAATCCCCGGCCTCTTCCACTCCTGCTCAACGGCCTGGGAGGATTTATGTGTTGTGTTAAGTAAGGCTGAAGCTACTCATGTTATCGCACTCCATCAATAGCAAATACATTAACAATATCTAGTCGCTGCCAGCACACTATTAATTTACCCCGAGCTGTCCCTACAGGCGCAGAGTGAGTGTTGGAGGCAGCGAGGTGGATCTGTTACTCCTCCCTGGGACACAGTGTCTCTTCTCGGGGATCAATGTCCATCGAACTCGCAGGAAGAGAGGCAGGCAGGCAGCCGAGCTGGAGGAAACCCTCAGAGCCAGTCACGCTGTCACCTAAGAGGTCCCATCAGGCCCCGAAGAGACAGAGGGGGAAGCTGGAGCCATGTCCTCTCACACGGAAACATCGGCCATCGGTCCTCAGAGGTTGAAGAGGACAGAGCTGTAATGGATACAGAGAGATCCGGTTCACGACAGGAACAACCCAGATGTTGTCAGTCAGACATTATGACATTTATCATCCGGGAAACTTGAAGGAGCTCCAAGTTCAAAACTTAGTAACAGCTGTTTGATAAACGCATTGGACCACCCACAATACGGACATATTTGGGAACACTTAGACGGAGACGATATCAGTTGAACGTTCTCTATCGTTTAGACAAGGGGTCTTCAACTACAATTCAACGAAGGTCCAGTTAGAGAAAATGTCCCCATGCAAAGGTCCGGAACTTCAAAATGTCGAACTTGCTCTATGAATTAGTGTGATATATATTTAAGTAGCTGCAGCTTCATCTGCATGTAATCAACAACTGACTGCTAATCAAATAACGAAAGTACATAAGCAACAATATTTATTGTCAGTTAACATTGAACTCTACAGTAAATACTGTGGATGTGTAATGTTCCTCTCGAGCTGCATTTCAAAATAAAATAGAGAAAATAAATGAAATAGCTTTTGAAAATATGTGCATCTTAAAAGTGCTTAATTTTAGATAAATAAAATAAAGTGTAGCAGCAGCTTGAGTTTCTCTTTTTCTTTGTTAACCGTTTCACATCATGACTCAACCGTTGCCGTGGCTGTGGTCCTGGATCATCGGTCCTGGATGGATATCCTCGTGGATTCATCTTCCTATTATACACACATGCATTTCCAAACATCTGGACTACCTATGTTGCAAATGTATTATCTCTATCTACACACGGCATCTATTGCACGTCTGTCCGTCCTGGGAGAGGGATCCCTCCTCTGCTGCTCTCCCTGAGGTTTCTCCATGTTCCCTTAAACTGTGGGGTTTCTCTGGAAGTTTTTCCTTGTACGATGTGAGGGTCTAAGGACAGAGCGACTAAGGACAGAGGGTCTAAGGACAGAGGGTCTGAGGACAGAGGGTCTGAGGACAGAGGGTCTAAGGACACAGGGTCTAAGGACGAGGGTCTGAGGACAGAGGGTCTAAGGACACGGGTCTAAGGACAGGGGTCTGAGGACAGAGGGTCTAAGGACAGAGGGTCTAAGGACAGAGGGTCTAAGGACAGAGGGTGTCGTATTGTCATACTGATATTCTGTACACACTGTGAAGTCCACTGAGACAAATGTAACATTTGTGATATTGGGCTGTATAAATAAACATTGATTGATTGATTGAACAGTTTCAGACGATTATAGAACATATCAGTCTTTACATCATAACAACTGAACAGTTTCAAAGTTTCTCTTTCTTTCCCTCTCTCTCTTTGTTCTGTTCAGTGGGAGCATTGAGCCGGAGCTTATTGTCCTGCAGGAGTTTAGATCTGGGCTGAAATGGTTTCAGGGCCTTTCTCACACACTGCTTATGTTTTGTGACCTCAGTTCTGAGCTGAGGGAATGTTTGGTCACACTTTGAGTTTTGTCTCAGAGTGGCGTGTTGTCTCTTTTAATGAGCGCCACGGTCTCTGAACAAACGAGACGCACTGGCTCTGTGCTCCCAGTGGGCCGGATGAACGAGTCCACTCAGGGTTCAAAGCTCTGTTCTCACCGTCCACGTTCCTCTTCTTGGAGAGCGCCATGTGGCATTATGTGTCTCTCCCTGTCTGCCGCTATCACGCCTGTTCACTCTCCTCTCCGCTTCTCTCCCTGTATCGCTAATTATTCTCTCTCTTTCCTCTGCGCTTCTCTCTGCCGCGCTCTCATCTCTTCTTCTGTGCTTCTCTCCCTGTATCGCTCGCTCGTCTCTTTCGCGCCCCTGTCGGCGGCGGATAAAATAGAATCGCCCCGTCAAAATTGAAATCCCCTATTAATGTATTGATTATAGGCCCGGGTCCGTATAGGTAGGCCTCTGGGTCCGGATGCGGACCGCGGTCCGCCTGTTGCTGACCCCTGGTTTAGACGGTCCGTCCACACGACGCCGAAACGGAAACGTGGATTCGGAGCCCTAATCCGATACACTTTGATAACAGCTCCCATAGTGGGTAGGTCTGAGGACGAAACGTTTGCGCCTCCGTTTGTACGCCCTATACGATCATTTCCAGAAAATGATGACGCCATAGCCGCGCCTCTCCTGGGGGCGTATACTACGAAGCAGGATTTTCACTTAGCCGGATAACTTCAGGTAAAACTCTGGGGTTTGAGGTCCTACGAAGCTGGTTCTCTTCTTAGCGGGCTAGATCTCCATGGTAACTGATGCTGAGCGGCTACCTGGTCGGGACCAGGTTAGGTTGCAGGCTAAGAGCTCAACTTAGTGAAAGCACCGCCTGCTGACCAATCAGAGCTCAGTGTGCGGAGTTTAAAGCGATCAAGTCATATCACAGGAGAAAGGAAATACAGAAAAGCTGCCGTTGCAGGAAAGACGGCCGGCAAAAATCACCGACTGTGTGAACGTGAACATTAATAGAATATCACCTCCATCTTCAGAGCAGTCTGACTATCATAACATTAGCGTTAAGAAAGCTTACTTAAATATCGGCCACAACATCAGTACCCGGATCAGAGTACATTAAGTACAGTCCGCGGCATATCACTTCATAATGTATCATATATTTCCTTATCTGAGTCAGCTGAGCCGTGTCTGGCCGTGCAGCACTCACAGCGTCACAGACTGGATGCAGAAGGATTATTTTAAGCAACACATTAAGTTGAGGAAACACTGTTAAAAAAAAAGATTGATATGATTTTTTTATGATTATTCTTATGCGACAACATGCATTCTTGCCAAGTCTAAAGAGGCCCGATTAGTTTTTTCTTTCCTGTAGGTCAGGGGTGTCAAATCAATTTCATCGCGGGCCACATCAGCATTATGGTTGCACTCAAAGGGCCGGTTGTAACTTTAAGACGATATAAATATATAAAATAATGTATTATATTACATTACTGCCTCTGCATTGGATTATTATCGGATAGGGTAATAACTTCATCATTAACTACGTCTGAAAGCAGAAGATAGGGCAAATTATTGCAAGTCTCTTCAGTGCGCATGTCACAAAATGAGATGCATTGTGGGAAAGGTTGTTTATTGGCAATGTGGTTCTGTAAAACGGCATGTAACCGTATAATAAACATATTATATTCTTTGCAATTTCTTGCGGGCCACATAAAATGAAGTCGCGGGCCGGATTTGGCCCCCAAGCCTTGAGTTTGACACCCCTGCTGTTATTGTTTTTGTGCATGTAAATGGTTTGAAACCTGCGTTCTTTCTAATGGACAGCAGGGGGCATCTCATTACCTGTAAAACGAAGACTAATTAGATGGAAGTCTATGAGAAAATGACCTCACTTCTCACATGATGAGTGAATGAGTGGCTCTGCCTTTTTGTTTCACCACAGTTTTAATGTCTATTTCCACAAGCGTTCAACATCTATGACGCGCCTGTTCTTGTTCTTATGTTAGGCTTCGTCCCGTACATTGCTGTTTGTGGTTGCTCAAATGGAAAAACACTCAGCCAAGAATAACTTCATCTTTAAACTAACCTCTCTTTTGACCTCTCCAATTCTAATTCCAGTGTTTAACCCTGCTGCTGTATAAATGAGAGCGTGCATTAGCTAAATTAGTGGTTAGCCTCGGGAGAAAAGTTACTGCTTCAGCGAGCTCCTTAACCCACGACTATTGCCCTCAGTAAGGGTCACATGTCAGTTGCTGCTGGTGCCTGCATCCGTTTTGTGGAAGTGTGTAAATACCAGCAAAAGTACACACATCCCTCAAGTAGAAGTACAGAAACTCGTGTTTAAAAATACTCTGGTAAAAGTAGAAGTACTGACTAACCTTCTTTACTCAAGGAAAAGTAAAGATGTTAGGGCTTCTAAATGTACTTAAAGGTGGTGTAGGTAATTTTGGAGAAACCGGCTCGAGTGCGCTAGAATTTGAAAATACACAGCCGGAAAAAATCTGCCACTTCCTCTCAGAGCCCCTCCTCCAACACACACGACATGACCAATGAGGGCACGAGATAAGTGTGTGCCCCGATGGAGGGCTGACAGGCAGGTAGGCCATCCAGTTACTTTAGCCGGGCCGGGTCAGATGATTGGTCGTGCTTTTTACAGCGCCACGGCTTCCACAGATGACATTTTTTAATGTATTTATTGTCAAAGCATTTAATATTCATTGCTATCGGGATGTTAAGAGCATTGCATGGAATATAACAAAAAGTGTTTCTGAAGTGAATTACCTACCCCACGTTTCCATTGGTCCCTCTTCTTTAGAGAAGACCAGGAAATGATGGATACACGGATCGTGTTCCAACCAATAGGCACGCAATGACTCTAAAGAATAATGATCACGCACCAAACACACATTCAGACTAAAGGAACCAGCTGTTTGGGAAATGAGAGAAGTAGAAAGTACAGGTATTTGAGTTCAACATGTAAGAAGTAGAAAGTACAGGTATTTGAGTTCAACATGTAAGTAGTAGAAAGTACAGGTATTTGTGTTCAACATGTAAGAAGTAGAAAGTACAGGTATTTGTGTTCAACATGTAAGAAGTAGAAAGTACAGGTATTTGAGTTCAACATGTGAGAAGTAGAAAGTACAGGTATTTGTGTTCAACATGAGAGAAGTAGAAAGTACAGGTATTTGAGTTCAACATGTGAGAAGTAGAAAGTACAGGTATTTGAGTTCAACATGTAAGAAGTAGAAAGTACAGGTATTTGGGTTCAACATGTAAGAAGTAGAAAGTACAGGTATTTGAGTTCAACATGTGAGAAGTAGAAAGTACAGGTATTTGAGTTCAACATGAGAGAAGTAGAAAATACAGGTATTTGGGTTCAACATGTAAGAAGTAGAAAGTACAGGTATTTGAGTTCAACATGTAAGAAGTAGAAAGTACAGGTATTTGAGTTCAACATGTAAGAAGTAGAAAGTACAGGTATTTGAGTTCAACATATAAGAAGTAGAAAGTACAGGTATTTGAGTTCAACATTTAAGAAGTAGAAAGTACAGGTATTTGAGTTCAACATGTAAGAAGTAGAAAGTACAGGTATTTGAGTTCAACATATAAGAAGTAGAAAGTACAGGTATTTGAGTTCAACATTTAAGAAGTAGAAAGTACAGGTATTTGAGTTCAACATGTAAGAAGTAGAAAGTAAAAAGTCGTCAGAAAAATAAGTAGTGGTGTAAAGTACTGATACCAGAAAAATGTACGAAGTATTTGTACTCTACTACTTCCCACCTCTGGTAAATACAGGATGGATAAGTCGAAGAAATGCACAGACTTCCAGAGAAAGAGAGTTATGCCAGTGGGTGGTCAGCCTACAAGAGTGTCGAAACAAAGCTTCCAAGCAAACAGTCTTGACATTGAAACATCAGACAAGCATAAAATTGAGTCTTTGATCCGTTCCATCATGAGGGATCGCTTGGTCATATCAAAACCATGGCTCAAAGCACATCATGAATCAAAGGAGGGATCCTTGCGCCGCGCTGAGAGGAGAAGTCAAACCCAAAGTGATTTTACGGTGATAAATTCAAATTCTTTTATCTTTTCTTCCATTTACACCAAAACCGTCTCAAACGTTCCTTCTGAGAAGTCACAATTCCTTCTGATCTCCATTCTGCAGATGCTCTTCCCCACTCCATGTGCCTTTGTCTTCTCAGTGGCTCCAGAGGGGATTGGATTTCCTCGTGTGAAATGATATTTGAAGTGATTAAAGAGAGTCATTCAGTGGAGCTGGCAGTTCTAATGGAGAGCAGAAAGCACTCGTCCGGCTCTAATAGCCAGACAGGCGCTGGAGGAAAGGCTCCGCTGTGAGACAGAGCGCCAACAGGGATACATTTGACGGTTTTATTTACAGGGACGTTGTTTGTTTAGTTTGTGGTGCTGCAAGAGAGGCGGTGTCATGGAGACTGGAGGTTTAAAATCGTCTCTTTCAGGTCGCTGTCAGAAAATAAGCAATGTCATATTTTATCTTTTAATGAATATCAAGTTTTATCTTCTTGCTTTATTTCATGTGTTACACATCGCAGCAATGGTGGAGAGTAACTACGAGCAAAAGCGTTTTTTTTTGTTTTTATTTACAAAGACGTTGTTTGTCTAGGTTGTTGTGCTGTAAAGCCCCGGACGCACCGAGCCGATTTTGGCCGTCGTGGATGTCAGGCCGACGATGAGCGTCCTGTCGCCCTCAGACACCTTTTTGGCCGACAGCCCACCGATTCTACATGTCGAATCGGTGGGCTGTCGGCCAAAGGCTGTCGGTCAAATAAATCACTCTGATTGGCTGTTCAGCTAGCGAATCAGTGCATGAGAAGTGAAACGGAAGTGAGGGACCCAAACAAACGATTAAGAAGGCCAATCTGAGGTTTCATTGAACTCCAGCTCTCGACACAGGTTCGGGAAAGCCCCGTGAGCTTCTCGCTGGAGAGGGAACATGGAACGCGCTATTTGTTGTTTGTTTATATCACGCAGTCTGTTCTTCTTCTCTCGGTTATCACGCAGTCTGTCTTCCGGTTGCCGCCTCTTTTGAATGACGAATACACACTACCGCCGCCTGCTGGTCAGGAGAGGTATTGCCACTCACGCATGCGCAGTTCGTACGTGCTTCTTGGCCGTCGGCTGAAGTCTTTGCGGTGTGTTCCAGTGCGACGCATGGCCGAGACGCAGGAGACGCGAGGCGACACAACAGTCGGGTCCGTCTGTGTGAGTTCTTTGGTGTCAGCTTGGTGTGTCCCTTCCTTCAGAGAGACTGCTTCATGGAGACTTGAGATTTAAATCGTATTAGTCGCTGGTGGTCGCACTCTCAGCTTGTTTTTGTGTCAGTAATTCAGCAATGTCATATGTTATCTATTGAATATCACGTTTTATCCTCTTGCTTTATTTCACGTGTTACAGATTGCAGCAACGGTGGAGAGTAACTCGTTAAAGCATATTTTTAGCTCAATTGAAAATAAATGAAAACGGTATTTATGATTTGATTTACAATGATATTCTTCGTTTTTACGGAGATACAGATGTATGATGACGGAGACTTGGTTAACTTGTAGTTAAAGTACAAACACAGATATTCTGTATGCTTTTACTTACAAAGCCTTTGTTTGTTTTAGTTTGTTGTGCTGTGAGAGAGACTGCTTCATGGAGACTTGAGGTTTAAAATCGTATTCGGCGCCGCTGGTCGCACTCTTTCAGGTTGTTTTTGTGTCCGAAATTAAGCAATGTCATATGTTATCCATTGATTATCATGTTTTATTGAATTTATTATCTTCTCTCCGCTTCAAATGTCACAGGTATGCAGATTGCGGAAATGTTGGCGAGCAACTCTAACTAAAAGCAGTTTTTGAATGCAAGAAAAAAGTACATACTTTTATGCAAAACAACCGATACACTTGAATAGCGCGGACACGATGCTGCCGTCATTTCAGAGGCAAGCTGTGGATGTTGACGCACAGCTCAATGCAACTGAGGCATAATTAATGCTGTTAGGAACACCTGTGATATTCCCGCTCCCAGTGCTATTCTACCTGAATACAATGTGCACCTAACAGTCAGAAACTCTTTGAACTATACACGAGATGTGTGTGCAGCCATGGGGGCGAAACTGCAGTGAAAAGCTCCGCTATATCCATTGTGCATTGCATTGTGGGACAGTACAACAACAGACTTAGAAATGTGTTTTTGTATCAGTATGCATGATAACATATATTGAGGATACAATGTCTGCTGCTGCAATCTGAACAGATAGGATTTATAAAGTGCATTTCTTCAAAGGGCACAAAGCGCTTGACAAATTGCTATATTTACATTACCCAGTGCATTCGAGCAACAATAGTGATGTCTCTTTCCTAATGTAAATGGGAATGGGAAAAAGTCCTGTTCGGCGGACAAGATGTCACAAACTGACGGGTGGTTATCATACCACCTTTTAGCCAAAACATACATTTGGTTTCAACGCCTGGCTGACTTCCTGGGGGCTTGGTTTCAACACATTACATATCTAAAAGATTGAATATCTAGAATTTGCAAATGGTCAGAAACTACTACTACTGTTTTGCAGAGGTGGGAAGTAGTGGAGTACAAATACTTTGTTACTGTACTTAAGTACATGTTTCTGGTATCAGTACTTTCAGTACTTTACTCCACTACTTATTTTTCTGAGGACTTTTTACTTTCTACTTCTTACATGTTGAACTCAAATACCTGTACTTTCTACTTCTCACATGTTGAACTCAAATACCTGTACTTTCTACTTCTTACATGTTGAACACAAATACCTGTACTTTCTACTTCTTACATGTTGAACACAAATACCTGTACTTTCTACTTCTTACATGTTGAACTCAAATACCTGTACTTTCTACTTCTTACATGTTGGACACAAGTACCTGTACTTTCTACTTCTTACATGTTGAACACAAATACCTGTACTTTCTACTTCTTACATGTTGAGCACAAATACCTGTACTTTCTACTTCTTACATGTTGAACTCAAATACCTGTACTTTCTACTTCTTACATGTTGAACACAAATACCTGTACTTTCTACTTCTTACATGTTGAACACAAATACCTGTACTTTCTACTTCTTACATGTTGAACTCAAATACCTGTACTTTCTACTTCTTACATGTTGAGCACAAATACCTGTACTTTCTACTTCTCTCATGTTGAACTCAAATACCTGTACTTTCTACTTCTTACATGTTGAACTCAAATACCTGTACTTTCTACTTCTCACATGTTGAACACAAATACCTGTACTTTCTACTTCTTACATGTTGAACTCAAATACCTGTACTTTCTACTTCTTACATGTTGAACTCAAATACCTGTACTTTCTACTTCTCATTTCCCAAACAGCTGGTTCCTTTAGTCTGAATGTGTGTTTGGTGGCGTGGTCATTATTCTTTAGAGTGTGTGGAGATTATCCGGCTGAACAAAACGTGATCCGTCTCTTCAACGTGTCTCAACCACAGACCTGATTTTCAGCTATTTTCCTAAACCCTATGGAGAGATTGCTTTGGTTTCTGTCGAAGGAACCGGAAGGAGTTTACTTCCTGGTTTTAGGACGTGTCTCTGCGGTTCTCTATTGCGTGCCTATTGATTTGAACACGATCCGTGTATCCATAATTTCCTGGTCTTCTCTAAAGAAGAGGGACCAATGGAAATGTTGTCATGTTGCCATGGAAACCTTCATTAGCTAACAATGACATTATGTTCTGTTGATATAAAGGGAGGTCAGGTACTCTTTAAAGCAGCTGCTAGCTATGGGTACTTTTTACTGAAGCACACTTCAAAGCCTCTTTGCTTTGACTTGAGTAACGAAGTTTAGTTAGTACTTCTACTTCCACCAGAGTATTTTTAAACACGAGTATCTGTACTTCTACTTGAGTACAGGATGTGTGGACAGGTACGTGATACAAAATAGGCGGTCGTGGACATGACATGTGACTTTGTTAGGCCCATGTCAATAAAACTGCTGCTATTTTTACTGGTTAATAGTTTTCCTTTTTGCAGTGTGCATTGCATTGTGGGACAATACAACAACATGTGTTTTTTATCAGTATGCATAATATTATTTGTGAGTATACAATGGTAAATGGAGTGTATTTATATGGTGCATTACACACATTTACCAATGCTAGTCCTATCATCGAGAGTTTAGAGACGCCGTGAAGAAACTGAAACGTCGAATTTAATTAAATGTATTATGCAAACAGATAACACATTACTGTATTAGGTTAGTTTAAAGCAGTAATATTATTATATTTGCTTTCAACGATCCTAATACAGTTATGTTAAATCTATTGGCATAATACATTTAATTAAAGTCAACGTTTCTGTGTGTGTGCAGAGTTAGGGATCAAACCTGTAACCTTGTGATGAAAGCATATCCGCCTGTGCAAAGTATCATACCACACACCTATGGTACGTTTGATACATATCAGCCCTGCTCTGAGTGATTATCACTGAATATCAACAGCTTTCATGCATTTACTAAACGTGCGTATACACATCGGCTTTACATGGGGATTTGTTTTAGCATGTGTGTTTTTCGGGTTTCGAGGTGTAAAAATATTGTAATTCTTCGTTCCGTTCGCTGACAGCGCGCTGTATCCGAGCTGTCAAACCATCTGCCATTACCCCGAGGCCCCGACGCCTGTTTGGAGCATCCCCCACTCTGAAAGACGATTATCATTCTTCACAGTCTCCACCTTTTGTACCTGCCACTCAGCGCTGCTCTCCGTGTAATACGCTGCTCTCTTCCCAGTGCTGACGAGGATGTTTCCGAGTAGCAGAGACACCCTCTCTCGCCCCCAGCACTCCCCTCTCTCTGTTCTGTGTGGTTAACAGGCGCTAATGGAGGTCTGCTGTGGAGGAGACAGAAGGAACCCGTGTGCTTGTTACTAGTCAGTCTCCTTGGGTGAAACGCTTCCATTGGACACCTTTGTTTACTTTTGAAACATAGTGACATCACTAGCTGCTGTTTTGTTCTTGTGTTGTTGTTTTTTCGGTCATTGTTCTTTTGGCCTAACTTAAAGGTCTCCTATTATACTATTTTTAGAGGTCTCAGACAGCGGTGGCCGGCCCCATAGGGGCGTTAGCGGCGCCGCCCCCCCCTCTTCCCACATATTTGATTGTCATTACAAATTTAAAATAAATTAAAAAAAAATAAACATTGAATAGAATATCATGCAGTTTGTTGGTGCCTTTTCCTCCGTGTTGTCCTGGTTTGCTGTGCTGCCTCCTAGTCGCCACCATGGTTTGCTGTGCTGCCTCCTAGTCGCCACCATGGTTTGCTGTGCTGCCTCCTAGTAGCCACCATGGTTTGCTATGCTGCCTCCTAGTCGCCACCATGGTTTGCTGTGCTGCCTCCTAGTAGCCACCATGGTTTGCTGTGCTGCCTCCTAGTAGCCACCATGGTTTGCTGTGCTGCCTCCTAGTAGCCACCATGGTTTGCTGTGCTGCCTCCTAGTCGCCACCATGGTTTGCTGTGCTGCCTCCTAGTAGCCACCATGGTTTGCTGTGCTGCCTCCTAGTCGCCACCATGGTTTGCTGTGCTCCTAGCACCATGGTTTGCTGTGCTGCTGGGGATGCTCAAATCGCTCAGAGAAAGGAGTACGAATGTACGGCTTCCCCACTGACACAGAGCGGAGGAAAAAATGGCTGGCTCAAGTCAGCAGGAGCAATTTCACGACCAACAGCAACAAAATATGTGATGTAATTATATACAAACACTGCATTTGCACTTTGCACTATATACAGACAGGTAATAATCAACAGAATCACAAGGACCCAATATGGCTCTGCTAAAAACACTCACTCTTACACGCACCAAAGTTATATTTATCTAATATTTAACTCCCTCCACCCCCGCATACAATCCCGTTTAGAAGCCCCTCTTCTCTAATTCAACACGTTGGACGAAATGACATAGAGAGAACGGAATGTACAATTAAAAGGCTGTTCAACGTGTGTTGCTAACTTGCTTCGGTATGCTAGCTTAATCTGTTATCTGTAAACATTCCCTAAATCTACTAATTTAGGGATAATCCACTGACATCCTTTAATACACATGTTCATTTGAATCAGATGTACTGATAATATCCGCAATATACATCTTTAAACTTCTTCTTACCTTTAAAAGTCCGTCACGAACGGTGTATTATGCTGCAACTCCACAGCTCTGCTAGCCTTGGCGCTAACTTCCGGGGAACGATTGAGAGGCTCCACGATCCGCCATTGCTGTAAAAAAGTGGTCCATTGGAGTGAACGGAGATGTCGTAACTCTTCTATTAAATGGCTCTGGCCTGTGTGTCTGTGAGTTGTTTGGACTCGTATCCAAGGTGACGCTACAGTAGTTGTCTGCAGGTGGAGACTCCGGTGCTAGTGGATCGCCGGAGCTGTAGATTAACATGTACATGCTTATTGTAGTTGTGAGGGCAGTGCCTGTGGCGCCATGGAGCCTGTGTGTGGGCTGGACCTGTGTTTACAGGAACGGAGTGAGCAGAGGGTGGAGTTCTCGATTCTTGTTCAGTTTTCATCTTCCTCACCCTCTCACACTTTGAGTTGCGCGCGCTGCTAAAGAGACGCGCTACCATGGAAACCAAACAATGGTGTAGCTGTATTAAAGTCCGAGTGGAAACAGTCGTGAGTAAATCTGATTTTTTTCAGAAATCGGGAGAAATATGAAACCTGGGAGAGGGCAATGAAATCGGGAGTCTCCCGCGAAAATCGGGAGGGTTGGCAAGTATCTCTCACACACACACACACACACACACACACACACACACACACACACACATAATGTTCGTATTTTGTCTCCAGATATTAAATGGGAATTAAATAATTTGAGTGTTCCCAAAGCACCAGTGTTCTGCAGTGTGTGGGCCTACTGTACTGAAGATTGATAGCTAACCACACTGAAGATTATGGATTATCTCATATTTTTTCTCTCTCAAGGTGAGTTCCTTTTGTTATTTCCTGCTATTTGACACATACTCTCTCCAGTACAGGTTAGCTCTGAGTGTTAGCGATGCTTGCTCATGTAAACAAATACGATATTACGTCCAAAACACGTCTCATTGTTTCTGATAGCAGGGGTGTAAAGCCATATCGGATGCAAATCTGGATCAGCTCCGTTGTTCCCCCGTTTTTAGAGATGTGGGTACGGAGGAAAAGAGAGAGGGGTTTATTTGCTGATACTTTATGAGTCTACTGACACATTGGGGACATATTGATGTATGAAAGACATTAAAAAGTGCATTTTGCATACAGTAGGAGACTTGTCATCAGATTGCCTACCCGGTCCCGACCCTGCCTGTCCCCGACCTGCCTGTCCCCGACCTGCCTGATCCCTGATCCTGCCTGCCTCGCCTGCTGTCTGACCCTGCCTGTACCTACGCTGACCGCCTCGCCTGCTGTCTGACCCTGCCTGTACCTACGCTGACCGCCTCGCCTGCTGTCTGACCCTCTGCCCGGCCCTGACTCACCTTCTGCCCGCTGTCCTCCGGTCCGTTTGCCTGCACATCATCCGGTGTTCCTCTGCTCTGGTATTATTACCAATAAAGTACATTACCAATACTCCGTGGTTTCTCGAGTGCTGCATTTGGGTCCTTCATAAGATTGTGACACACACACAGACACACACACTTCTGGAGGAGCAGCAGGCGTGGCGATACAGCTAGAACAAGCAAAACTCATCCTGAGCACACACAGCCGAAGTAAAATCAATAAGTGTGGCTTGATATTGAGTAAGAAAAAGGTTTATAACGCTGTGAGCATGGGTCTGCGGAGAGCGTTTCAACGTAGTCGCCCGAAAAACGTGTACCCATTTAAACAGTCGTGGTAGATACCTTGTTTATTTTAAACATCATAAATACACAAACAACAATGAATACTGACAGGTTGTGGACCCGAATCTCGCGCTGGTCCAAACCAAGTAGGAACAGCATCGTTCTTCAGTGCCCTACGCTGAGCATATCCGGCATGCATCGCTGAAAGGTTTGGGGGGCTTTGTTTCGTAGATGTGGGCGTGGCTACTGGCTATCCCCACGTAGCGATACCCAGGAAGTAAACAATGGAACATGAGACATCTCCAACGAGGCGTTTTGGGGAGGTGTTAGAGCTTTACTCGCGACAGGGTGCACTTTGAGGGGTTTTGACTGCAGGCCGTCTACATGCATACAAACCTTCATAACAACAAGGGGACGGGTGATAACCGGAAAAAGCACGACATGGGACCTTTAAAGCATCTTTGAAGTGGATGTAACTCGAGACACATCAACATATACATTTCTCTTACTGCTGAATAATGAATTATGGGTAATGATTTTCCTTCCCCTGAAATAAATACAGCATTACAAAGAAATGTCTCCGGGATATCTTACAGCAAGCGTCTCTTTCATCCAGACGTGCTTACAGATGGCTTCGGATGGATATTGACATTCATGTGGATCAAACCGTGACCTTCCTGTGACCTCTGTGTTGAAAGATGAACTGCTGAACTACGCCACTTAACGAAACCTTAGTGTTGAGCACATTCAGATCCATATTCAGCCCCTCGTGAGTTCCATTCTGCTTTTACAATTTCCCTTTTCCCATGTATCTTTCATATGTCCGGGGATTGGCCTCAGACTGCGGCAGGGTAAGTGAATTCTCCGCTAAACCGTCTTTGTTTTTCAAGTTCCTCTTCACCAGAGGGAGGGAGGGAGAACTTGGTAAAACACGATGTCGTCGCCCACAGAATGAGACGTTTTATGATATACGGGAAATGGAGGATTTGACTGACAGCAGCTTCTTCATCCCCACAGATCAAGAAAGTCAACGCTCCTCTTCCTCGTTGCTGCTCTTAGCGACTAATGGCTCGCACAACACCGTAAGACCATATCAAGCTCATCCTCCTCTCCGATTCATTTCTCTATTTTAGCAGCTCTTCTCAAAGGGCTTTCATAACGAAACATACATTTAGGAAATAGGAAAAGGTATTTAAGTAGAGGCAGATTGTAGGCCTACGTATCTGTCATTGTATTATTTATTTTATTTTGTTTTCCATATTTTATTTATGTATTTTACAATTATTATTTTTATTTATTATGAATGTATTTTATTATAATTTATTTAATAAAAATAAAAAAGTAGACCCACATTTTATATTAAGATTTTATTTATTGATTTATTATTTTCTTTTGTTCTCTCTTGATTTAAACATAACTGAAAGTAGCAATAGTAAAATGTAATTATACTAAAACGGCTAAAAGTCGCATCATGTGACCCCACAGTATTTCTCTACCTCGTCTTCGTTAAGAGACTTCATTATTCAAATGTTCTCCTCGCAGTTCATCTCTCAATCTCACGTCACAGATCGGTAACGCTCCATTAGCCGCCGACGTGATCATTTAGAAGAGGAGATGTGAGGAGATCCGGGCATATGAGAGCTGCTCGGTAAATACATCTGAATTATATTCAGCGTGAGATCCACTTACTTTACTTCGTCTCTCTCGGTCTGTAACGTCTGGCTTCATGAACTGTCGCAGGATGTGTCCGCTTGATTTTCTGTTAGGAACAACAACTCGTATTCTGTTGTTCATTATATATATATATATATATATATATATTACATGACATGCTACTTGTTAGACGCTTTCATCCAAAGCGACTTACATACTCAACAATGTGGACAGGAGCAATTTGGGGTGAAGCGTCTCAGGGACACAACGACATGCTGACGGCAGTGGGGTTTGAACCGGTACCCCCCTGATCCAAACACCAATGCACTAGTCCACTGCGCCACAGCCTCCCATAGCACCAGTTTGCAGCTCAAAGTGCTTCAACAATATGGACAATCAGACATTATCAAGTAAAACAAGAGCTGAAATAGGGAGGAGAAATAATAGTTAAAAAGAAATGATAATGATAATATTAATAATAATAATACACTTAAAGGTGGGGTAGGTAAGTTTCAGAAACCGGCTCGAGATACACTTTTTGTTATATTCCATGGAATGCTCTTAACATCCCGATAGCGATGAATATCTGAAGTGCTTTGACAAGAAATCCATAAAAAAATGTCATCTGTAGAAGCCCGTGATACTGTAAAAAGTACCGGCTAAACGGATTGGATGGCCTGCCTGCCTGTCAGCCTTCCATCGGGGCACACACTGATCTCGTGCCCTCATGGTCATGTGCGCGTTCGTGTGTGTTGGAGGCGGGGCTCTGTGAGGAAGTGGCAGATTTTCTCCGGTTGTGTATTTTCAAATTCTAGCGATCTCGAGCCGGTTTCTCAAACTCACCGACCCCACCTTTAAAGTAAACATACGCAAATTAAATAATATTAAATAAATACATTAAAAGGAATCCAAAGGACACAACAAATCACCCATTAAGAAACAGTGATAAATAAATAAGACAGAATTAATGCATTTCATAAAAACTAAAACAAACTATAACAGATATTTTGAAAAACGTAATAAAAAAAGGGAAATAAAACAGAAATGAACACACCAATTAAAGTGATTTTGGGCGAGGATCTTTCCCCCACACGTTGCGGAGACACGCAGGTCTGGGTCTCCCCTTCAGCTCCATCATCTCGCACATCGTGGAAAAAGAAAAAGCAGATTGAATCTCACGATAATCATCATTTGCTAATTGATGCAAGCCGAGAAAGGCCTAAAGAATCAGACTTCACGACAGGAGGGTTAACACTCGGAGAATACTGGAGAATACAGAGAACAGCCTCGGGCCGTGTGTGTGTGAGTGTGTGTGTGTGTGCGTGCGTGTGTGTGTGTGTGTGTGCGTGTTTGCTGATGCTATCATTGTATCCTTGTGCTCGTGCTTAATCGCTGTGGCTAATGACAGGAAATGAAATGACTGAAGGCCAGCACGCTTCCCACAGAATAATTACTGCTGTTGACCTTGTGCCTCTCTCCGGTATGTAAGGTCACTATAATAACTCTCACACACACGCGCACACACACACACACACTCAGAGTTGACAGAAGTGAAATGATGTGTCTGATAACCCGCGGTGACATCAGGCAGTTTGTTGAATCGGTTGGAGATAAAATGTCTGCAGGGCGAGAATCTAAAACACCGCTAGCTTAATGAAACATGTCAGAGTATTATTTGTCAACCCCCGCACATTCACGCTAGTTACTGATCGTGCTGTTCCTCGTCATCATTTCGTTGTTACCGAGCAGAGAGGAGAATAGTTTCCCGCCGCACTTTCACTTACACATTTCCTTGCTTTCAATGTAACTGAAAACACTGTTCCACTTTACCTGAAACAAACACAGCAGGCCTGGGACTCATGTTCCACTGCTAACGGGTTAGCGTAGCACAACAACCGATATCAAGTCCACCTCCAGCTCCTATAGGGCTCTAATACTCACTGCAGTGCCTCTACTCACCAGCAGATATAGAAGTCTGTCACCTCGTGCACACCAACGCAACTCCGGTGCTAGAGCTTTTCAGGTTCAGAACCGGTTCTTCGGTTTAGCTCCGGCTCCTTTCACACCGCCCAGAGTCCGACTGGTGCTGCGTCATCGCGTCATCGTTTGCGTCATGGCGTAACCGTTTGCGTGCCTGCTTCATAAAGCCAAACCGCGCGGAAACCCCTCACAGCTGACAATGACAACAACAACAACAACAACAACAACAACAACAACGGCCGATTTGTGCTCCAGCTTCCTCTGTACCTCTTCGGAAGACCAGATTCCCAGCAGGTAGCTGGTCTCTTCAGTGGACCACTGCTGCTTGTTAAGTTTCTCCATCGTTGTGTACAAACTGGATAAAACGCCGGCTTGTTGTTGTTGTTCAGGAGTTGATCCCGCCCTTGCCCCCGCCTCGACGTAAGCGTGACGTATGCGGAGCTTTTGGTCTGGTTGGACAATGAAACGAACCGGATTCCGGAGTGAAGAGGCGGCTCCGCTGCGGTGTGAACAGGAAAACCCGGTGCTTTTCAAGCTCCAGCTCCGAACCGGCCCTGAAACACTGTTGGTGTGAATGAGGTATATGAAACAATTACCCCACTTTTGACTTGATGTAATCTGCCTCCGTCATGCATCTGTTTGACGGGCTAAAGGCCTAACTGCTGGTTTCAAGCCTCCTTTAGTGTGCAGTACCGTGATGTTTCGTGTTGGTTCGTTACAGTCACATTTTGAATACAATAGACCACAAAGCAGACTAGGATTGATGAAATACGATTTTTTAAATCCCAAATAGGGAAATGTTTGCGTACAATAAAACAAAACAAGGCATGGCTCATTGGTAGACATTAAAGAGTAGAAATATACAATATACTAGAATTTAAATATCTCACAATATATTTCAAACAGCATTAAAAAGTAGAATTGTGCTAACCTTGTGATTGACAGGTCGCTAGTTTAAGTGTTTCCCATGTTTGTGTCGAGGACATTTCACCCCCTCTCTGTCGGTTTAATGTTTATACAAATAATTGTATATATTTTTTTCCAATACTGTGTTTCCCACACTTGTATATCCCTGCTTGTTGACTAAAATGACCCTGTCATGCTCAAAGCTTCGTCAGGTAGGGCGGTGGTGGCGAAGTCGATAGGCACTTGGCTTGGCAACTGGAAGGTCACCAGTTCAAGTGCTACCGAGGCGTCCCTGAGCAAGGCACCGGTCCCCACACTGCTCCCCGGGCGGCGTTCAAAATGCCCGCACACTGCTCCGAACACAAGGATGGGTCGAATGCAGAGAAACCGTTTCCCCACGGGGATTAAAAAGTCCATCTTGTCCATAATCTAAAAGGTGACTTCACAGCGACTACACACAGAGTACCGCCGTCCTTTTGATCCACTAATATATAACATTTTCGTTTTGCCCTATGCTTCATCCTTTTACAAGTTTCATGAGAATCTGAGGAATACTTTTTTCTAAAGTAATAAAATAAAATAATCAGAAAAAGACAAACCAAAAGCACGACCTCGTTGCAGATTTAAAAGTCTGTACAAAACACTCCAAGTGCATTTTGGAGCTGCTTTTCGGTGGACTCGTTTCCTCTGGACGGAGCTACAGTCGGCCAGAGGTTTACATTTGTCATCCAGCTGCAGCCTCATATATATAACACTCAAACACGAGAGCGGTATCAATCTTCTCATCTGACTCTCGACAAGAAGGCACATTTCCCAAAACGTCAAAAATGTTCCTTTAAGCGTAAAGCAATAATCCATCTGGAGGAACGTCATCCCGTTTGAACCCGGCTGAAAGTCAAACCTTGACAGCACCCTTCACACGGTGAGGCTGCAACCTCAGGTCTGCGAGGAGGTGTGTGTGTGTGTGTGTGTGTGTGTGTGTGTGTGTGTGTGTGTGTGTGTGTCGACCTTGGGAGCCCTGCTGGGTGCCATTGATTTGTTTACCTGTGTGCTGCTGACAGCTTCTCATTAGGTTTCTTTTTGCACAACACTTCTTCCAGGAGAGGAGACCGCAGTCTGCGATGTGTGATCAATGTTCCTGATTGATCTGAACCGACATTATAAGTCTGTTGAACGGCCGTTAAATGGATGGGAGCGCTCCATTTAGTCACCACAATGAGGCGCATTATGCGAGCGAAGCAGCATTGTGGAAGAAGAGTTCTGGTTAAATGACCTTTTAAGACAACGCGCTGAGGCCCACGTTGCGTTTTATTATTGGAGCAGAAGAAAACATGTGGCTTTATCAGGCCTTTTCGCATCACTCTTCTAGATGGATAAAGAAAAGGAGGCGACAACACCGTTATCGGTATGTGTGGAGCTTTTTAATTTCTGTTCGAAACCTCACTTTGATGTAAAACATGGGACGCTGTTCACGCTTCTTGCAGCATGCTTCAGAGAGATCCAACCTACTTCTTTCCAATTAGGACACCACTTAAACATTATCTCACGTGTGCTCCTTTTTGCTGATAATTACACGTGGGCACCAGGAGGCAGTGTTGCCACTCTCCCAGCCACCCTTCTTCCACCTCCAACACGTGTTGAATCCACTCATTGAAGGTGTTGGAAGTGATATAACGGGGCACACGGAGAGAAAGCATCCACGCCACAAAGTGACACGGCGATAATCAGACCGTGGACACGCGGAGGCCTCGTTACTCCTCAGGTGACAGCACCCCGTGACGTCGATTAGATCCCTGCCTCGCGGAGAGAGGGAGAGACAGCGACTGATGCAGCACGCGTCTCTCTGCTACTTCTGCTTAAGAGGAAACATAAGAGACGTCAAGTCAACGTGCAGCAATACTCATCTTTTCTCAGCATTTGGGAAGCGCCCACACATTCATCCAATCACTGCAGTCTCTGTGAAACCCACGTATTTGTGAAGTTCCTCAAATTTAAAAAATGTTTGTTTTTAGGACTGTCAAATAATACGGGCTGCACAAACGGAACGTGTCTTGGTGGGAGTCTTCTTGAACACTTCCTCCAAACATCCAACACAATCCAATCCACACACACACACACACACACACACACACACACACACACACCCACAAACATGTATATATCACTTCAGGGGACATTACATTGATTTACATGTATTTCCTGGAGACTTATCCTAACCTTAACCATAACCAACACATGCCTAACCCTAACCCTAACCCTAACCCTAACCCTAATCCTAACCCTAACCCTAACCAAGTCTTCACCCTAAAATTAATGATCCCCCTTATGGGGACCTCCAATGTGTCCCCATAAGGGAGGCGAGTCCCCACACGTGACTATGTAAACAGATGTAGGTCCCCACAAGTATAGTAATGCTAGACCCCACACACACACACACACACACACATGTATTTGCACGTTGTTGGTATATAGTATGTTTTGTGTTATGCTGTTGTGCGACATGTATTGTTTAGTGTTTTGTTGTCTTTCATATCGCCGTGTGCTTTGGTAATGCTATTTTTAAAATGTGGCCATGCCAATAAGTATAAGTATATATATAGTATAACAAAATTAGATGACATTTGTTCTTGCGTTTCAAAGCAAAGGCTCTGAACGTGCAGATATAAGATACTTGGGTGTATGCACGACATGGCAGCGTGGGGTGCTGCACGGCCGCGTGGTCAGCCGTGGTTCCTCGTCCTTCTCTCACACCTGACGGCCGCTTGTTTAACGTCCGACTTCAATGTTGGACACAATCTTCAGCGTGACCAAGTCTCAATGTTGAGTCAATGACGTTTTGCTATCTGGGAGAACATCTCTCACCGCTGCCGCCGCCGCCGCTGCCGCCCCTGTGGTTAAATGTGACTTATATATATCTATAAAAACACAAAACATGATTGCAATTGATGTATCGCGCTCACTCATGGCCGATTCCCTTCGACAAACAAAGAGGAAGACGTATCGGCGTGACGCTTTGACTCAAACATCAGGGCGATGTGAAGGCTTTGTTTACAGACGGAGCTCAACAGATGGCAAGCATATCTATAAATAAGTCGCTCCTCTGAATAGGAGATTAGTATATTTGAGCCGGGTTTTTAATGGTCTCTGAGAGAGATTAAGCTGATTCATAATGCGTTCTGCCTTCGCTGTGAATCCCCCTCAAACCGGACGAGAAGTTATGTGAATAAAAGCATCCTTTTCTGCAAGGCTGCTATTTCGTGGGTCTTACAATATCACCGGCTGCATCACTTACCGCACATCAATTATAAATGACAGCTTTACAAATAGCACGCTGACAACCTCTCAACCTGCAGACCCTCAACAAGCAGTTTATTTCACTAACTGTACGAATGCATTATCATTAATACCCGGAGGGAAATTCTTCCAGTGCTCAAATGAAGACAGAAAACAACCAAAAGCACTCTTCTAAAGTTCACGGCGCTGATCCATAAACCATCTCGCCCCTGGGTCGCATGTTCTCCAAGTTATTGAAATGGAAAGGCAGAAAGAAAGAAAGAAAATCTCAATGATATAAGCAGCGCTGATCAGCCTACAGATAGCCGCCCACCTGAGGCCACCTCGGCACCCTCCACGCATATTGACAGAACCCTTATCTCTCCTCCAGCGGGTACAACGCGTGTACACACATCCTGTTTCCCCGAGCCGTTCAGCGCGCCCGTAACTCCTCACAAAGACACTTCTGCTTTCGTCGTGTGTGCTTCCAGGAACTGTAAGGCGCCGGCTGAAGTGGATTTAGGGGCTGGGTCTTCAGTTATCTGCTGTCTGGATACATCTGTGTTTTAATGACAGTCGAGCGTCACTGTCGGTTCTCAGGGACCGCAGATTTCTCTGGATGGTTGCGTTTATTTGCTCGTAGTGTCGTGGTGGACGGTCCGCATTGATCAGCTGTCACACAAAGCAGACACGGCTTTAGCCAACATTGCTAATGTCCAGTGACGTGCGGTGAGGTTCGGCTGGTGAGGCACGGACTCTTTCAGTCAGATTTACAAATATTATATTCTGACCGTAATCGGAATATTCGGTTATTTTCAAAAGCTGTTTTGGTCTGATGCTTGGATTCATTTTTTCAACAAAAGGATACCCACAATCTAAATATTGTTCTTTCTTAGTAAGATCACATTTTCATTACAATGGTGGTCTTACCTTGACTTGAAGGTGAAGTCCATGCTTTCCTTCTGGACAACAATCTCCGTTACTTGTTTGTGAAAGTCCTCCTTGTCTTCCTCTCGTTTCAAAAGTCTAGCTTGTTGTTTGTGCTCCGTCTCTGCTGCGTAGAATAACCGTAGCAACAAGGACCTGTGGGCTCACGTGCGCCCCCTGCAGTGCGGCAGAGGTCACGGCCGCCTCCCCTGGTGCTTTTCTCATTGCCGTTGTATGATGAGACCAGCGAGCCTGAATATCATATATACGTGAAATAAGTAGTTTAGAGACTATGGATGGCGGGATGAATGTAATAAAGGGATCTACAAACATTACATGTGTGACATACAGTGAGACGGTGCAGGCATGCGCTCAGGGCCCGCTTTCCAGCCCGTTTCTGTGGGGTGACGCAGCTGAGGTGAGGCAGAGCTCGAGCTCCTCATCGCTACCCGTAGTTGTAGCGGAGCTCGGCCAATTTGCTGATTTTGACAATAAAAAGCGATTGGAATCAAACAGAAATCACATTTACAACACAGATCAGTGGAGACATTTTTATTATTATTATTTAGTTTTTCTTTAGTTGTTTTTCCGTTACATTGGAGTATGACAGGTGAGGCTCTGCACGTCGCTGCTCATGTCCAGCTGTTGTCCCCGGTTGGATGACAATAGACACTTTTTAAAATCACAACACATCAACAGCATTAGTTATAAAGACAGGAGGAAAGACAAGTCCATGGAGGCGAACGGATAACAACACACGTTACCACATACGTGTCACATAGCACATCACAACCACACAACAGAAACGAGGGGTCCATGATCACAACCAGGGTTGGGAGGGTTACTTTATAAATGTAATCAGTTACTGATTACTGATTACATGGCTCTGAAAGTAATCCGAATACAGTTACAGTTACTTGTCTTAAAAAAGTAACGTAATCAGATTACTTTTAGATTACTTTTGGATTACTTTATTTTTCCATCACAGATGGGTATGTGTTGGTGAACAGGAGACACACAAAGCAAAAGTAAACTGAACGTGTTTTTACTGTTGTAATGGCGTATCAAGAGCACACTGAAACATCACATCTGAAACGATGTAAAAACATAATACACGTTTTGGGGATGCAGCTTGGGATGTGAGGAGTGAGGACACGGATTAGAACGGGCGTGTCGCCTTCTGTCCTGCCAGTGTCGGCAGGACATGAATTAAAATGTCGAACTCGGACTTCATTTTAAGGACATTTCGGCCAGGGGTGCAGAGATATATTTGTTTAAGCACCGGGTTGGCAAAACAGGAGAGTGTGTGCACCAATCTGCCTTGATCTATGAATTCATGTCTGTGACCCTCACAGTATCTGCTGCCCGCAGCTGTTATAGAAGGAAAACCTCCTTCACTTCATGACCTCTCTGCAGCGCCAGGAGGCAGCGGGAGGGTTAGCTCTGCCTCTGAGAAGACGAGCGCGCCGCGCAGTGCCTTTCACGCACCGCCTTCGCTGTGTTTACCTTCAGAAATAATCATTAGTAGCCTAAGGGTAAAGACTAAAGAGCGACCGCAGGCTGATGTGTTTTAACCACACACATCTATACACACACACACGCGATTTAAACGCAGACTTTTGTTCCTCCATGTTTCGTTGTTATTGTTTCACTGAGCGAGCGGACCCGCGATTTTTTTTTCAAACGCTTTTTTGGTCCATCTGCGGCGGCTCTGATGATTCGAATCGGCTGTACCTTTAGCAATGAATATTACATGTTGAGAGGAAATCTTTCCACCAATAATTGCAAGAAGTAATCAAAAATGTATTCACTTCAGGTTTACGAAAGTAACTGTAATCAGATGACTCGTTTTTCAAATGTAACGCGAGCTGAATACAGTTACTTGATTTTTGTATTCTGATTACGTAACGCCGTTACATGTATTCCGTTACAACCCAACCCTGATCACAACACAACATGTAATACACACACCACTTCCAACACAGACGAGTGTGTGTGGTTCTCAGTGAACCATGTTTATTTGTGTGTTTAGTGATATCGGAATTACAAGACAAGTGCATCCAAGTACAGTGTCACACATAGGAGACATTAGGAGACATGACAAGTGCAGACACATGACAACACATACACATGGAGACAGAGAAGAAGACAAACAGTGTGTGTGTGTGTGTGTGTGTGTGTGTGTGTGTGAGACATCAACACATCTACATTAGTTGTTAACTTAACTCAAAACAACAAAGTTAGAACTACTTTCTGGTGAGAGAAGTTATTTAACTCCTCAGCTGGAAGTAACCTACGAGTGAGCAGCTCTCTTTGAACGCACGTGGACGCCACTCAGAGAAACTCCACAGAACTCGGAAGGCTTCGGCGACTAGTTTGCCTCAGACCGACGTCAGACCGACTTCATGGGAAGAAAGCAGAGTCTAAGGACATGAGAAGGTACGTTTTAACAAACAACATTGTGCTTCAGAGTTGGGGAGTTAGCCGGAATCATCCGGGGTTAGCTATCGGGTGAGTCATCCTCTCGAGTCAGACTGCTACGTGCTGCAGTTTGTGTGTCTCTCTCTCCCAGATTGTCTCCAGGTGCAGCCTCTCCCCCAGATGCTCCCAATCCTCAATCAGGCCTCCTTAAAGGACCTGAGGAAGGCTGCAGTGGCCTCTCTCCTCCTCTGTCTCTGTCTCGTGTTGTCTCTCGCCTGGTCATCCTTGTGTTTTGCTACTCCCCTTCGTACCCCTAGATTGGGAGGGAACGTAACACAGACGAACACCGACTTTTACCGCGTTTAAGTAAACATCGTGGTAAGGCTATAAGGTGAGAGCTCAAGGTTCTTTGTTTAGTCATACGGACATAGCTACAGAGTATATGTCGATGAAAATCTGAGGCCACAAGCTCCTCCAACAGTGCAACACAACAACACAGACAAACAGACAAATATAGTGTAAGTAAATATTAGTAGTAGCTTACTTTAAAGCTACGTAAGTTAGCCCGTCATGTCACCCTAAGCCTAACGCTCTGAGCACCAGGAAAAGCGCTTTATAAATGTAATGTATTATTATTAGTATGTAGGGATATGCCGTGGAATTAATTCCGGTAAAATAAATGTATTTAAAGAAAGCGTGTGTGAAATATATGTACCATATATTCTCAGTGAACCACGCAGTGCTGTGAAGGTGGGGTGTGTAATGTATGTCTGTGTTCTCTAACCAACAGCTCGTTTCTTTCTTATTTAATGAATTCGTAAACACGCCCGTGAGAAACGTGTGCTCGACCTACGAGGAGGTGAATGGATTTCCTCTGGACTATCGACAGGTTGTCCTGAGGAGCAACAGCAGCCGCACGAGTCATGCGCTCCGAATCAATGGCTTGATTATGTGTAATGAGTGAAGAGCCAATGATGTGGCCTCCTGAGATATTACTAAGGGTATCAGGAGAAGGCTTCTTAAAAACACACATGCGTACTGCGTGTTAAAGGCCAATTAGCACCACACACACACACATCTGCCCACATGGTTCAGTCAATCGAAACGACGGCGAATGTACGGTGTCTAGTGACATGTTGAAATGGTTTGAGATCCTACTTCCTCATTGCGAGCAGCTTCTGTCCAACAAAATGCTTCCTTGCTCTTTATTCAGGACGCTTTACGCACAGCTGAAATATATGCAACGGCACGTCGTCTTCAAAACCAATAGAACAGGTGATTCAAACCAGAGAGAACACAGAATAAGGCAGTTTCTTTATGCAGAAAACTGTTTTGTGTCTCGTTTGTAACGTATATGTGGATCAATGTGACGTTCTGATTTAATCAACTGTATGACAGTTTTTCTTGTTTTAAAAAACGTGTCCCGGCATCGAATCTGAGCTGTAATTAGTAATTGGATCGTAGGTGTTGGGGATGCGAGGAATGTGTCAAATCATCCGGAATATGTTCCAGCTTTTTGTGGAAATCCAATTTGCAGAGTCTTGTCTTGCATCTTTGGAAAGATCCAGAGAGATGAGCTTCTGCTCGTTTGATTAACATCGCATGGTGTTGCTTTTCCTGTCGGCCGATACCACACGCGGGGACGAGCTGGAATGAATAGCCGCTCTTGTTCACGGTAACTTAACGGTATCATATCGTGTGACATGATACGTTAGTTTCACTTTTTACTGAGTGAGTGAGGCTTTAAATAACCAATGTTCAATATTTCAACATGTTACACCAGGGGTGTCAAACTCAAGGACCGGGGGCCAAATGTGGCCCACGACTTCATTTTATGTGGCCCCACAAGAGCTTGCAAAAAATATTATATGTTTATTAGACGGTTACTACTTTACAGAAGCATGTTGCCCATGAACTACATGTCCCACAATGCATCTCAAATTAGACTTTTTTCTCAGAATTAGATTTTTTTGTAAAAGTTACTTTTTATTTCAAAATGTTATTTCTTTTTACATCATTGTAACATCCTCACTGAAGAGACTTGCAATTATTTGCCCTAGACTTCTGCTTTCAGACGAAGTTAATTATGTTATTACCCTATCCGATAATAATCCAATGCAGAGGCAACTATGTAATACAACACATTATTTTATATATTAAATATTTATATATGTATTTTTATATAGTCTTAAAGTTACAACCGGCCCTTTGAGTGCAACCATAATGCTGATTTGGCCCGTGATGAAATTGAGTTTGACACCCCTGTGTTACACCATTTTAATTTCTTCAAAAAAAAGGTAAAAATATGTTATGATAGGAATCAGCACCACGGACAGCTCCTATGGCTGCCCTGTCCTCCCTCCCTCCCTCATTCCTTACTTCATTCCTTACTTCCTTCCTTCCTTCCTTCCTTCTTATATTTTGTAATTATTTGTTTTGTCCACACATCGTGTTGCTTGATTAAAATAAAAAATGCCCCGCCCCTTCCTCGTGGACCAATAGCTGCCTCCCTCTGTCTTCAGCACCGGATACAACCGAGAAAGCCTCACACAGAGGAGACAGCTCACCGGTGGTAATGCGTACCGGGGATCCGCAGACTGACCACTCTTCACCGGGATAAACCTCTCCGTCTTTACCGCGTTCTGTGCGACATGCTCTGATACTCTGCTTCCTCTCACACACGCAACACTTCACGGTGCTCCAACTTCACATTTCTTTTTATCTTTTTAATTTTTCTTGAATTGCATTTGTTTCATTGGAGCCACTAAGAAAGAACGAGAAATCCCCGGAAGAGAAGATGGAGAGCGAGAAGTACTTGCCGGAGCTTTTGGCAGAGAAGGACACGCTGGATCCGTCTTTTCAGCACTCCCTGCGGCTACTGGATCAAGGTAATGTCCGTGGATAAGCACCGGGGTAAACGCTGTATGTGTGCGGGGTTCACGCTCTTGTTGCGGGGCTGCGGGCGGCATGACTGCACGCCTACTGCCGGTTATAAATAAGAGGCTTTCTGGGTCTGACATTTCCTGTGTTGGTCTCTCTAGCGAGGTGCCTTTGAGCAGCCAGCATGCATGTGTGTTCTGCCAAGTTGTCCTGCAGCAAACCTGTCTTCTGAGGAGTGAGATGCACGTGCACCTGCTTCATTCCACTAACTTTGTACTTCGGGACCTGAAGGCATCATTGAAGACGTTCTTTTACCCCTAAATGAGGATTTGGCTGCTGCTGCTTTTGATCATGATGCACGAGCCTGAATACATCAACTAATATGAATCTTTACCTTCTGATTGTTCCCCAGACTATCCGGTTCCTCTTTAAAATGTCTCTATCCAAATTGATACCTCCACATTTGTCATTTTACCAGTTTTAAACACAAAGATAGTCACTTCAATATGATTACAAATAACCCGATTATTAATCCCACTATTTGATGAATCGTTTGATCTATAACATGATATGAGGTCTCTACACTTCTCATCTCGTCACCCAAAGACAGTCGCTTTAATATGAAATGTGACCAACAAAATTAACCAATTTATAAACCGACTATTTGATGAATCGTTTGATGTTTAAAACGCCAGAAACAGTGACACATTTCTCCTCCGTTCCTCAAAGTCTAAATGTGCCATGCTGCCACCCACAGAGTCACTTTGAGAACACATATTAACGCGTTAATCGATCAATGTTTGATGTTTTAAGTTTCTCAAGTTTCAAGTCGAACGTCATGTCTCTTTATTTCTCATTCTGCTTCCCAAAGATATCCACTTTAATATGACGTGTGCCTAGGCCTGTGCGATTATGGCAAAAATCATAATCACGATTATTTTGGTCAATAATTGATATCACGGTTATTAAATACGATTATTCATTGACTTTGAAAACATCCATTTATTGAACTTTAAAACAAATTAAAATAATAATTTGAACAGTATCTTATTTAATTGTTGATCACCCTGAACGTAGAATTCAACTGAAAAACGAATAAATAAAATAAATGATGCATTTATCTTTAAATAAATAATACCAAAATAATAAATACCAATAAACAAGATCAACAAATATGTTTGGAGCGCACTTCAACAAGCTACTAAACATAAATATGATAAATAAATATGATAAAATATGTCACTGTGCAACCTAGCAAAGCTAAATAATCGTTTTTTCGATTATGTTGTTTTCGTAATTGTGGCAGGCCAAAATCGTAATTGCGATTATAATACGATTAATTGCACAGCCCTACGTGTGACTCCAACATGCATCGGTTTACAACAATAGTTTCGCAATGTTCCGATGTTAAACAACCCTTGCAGCTCTGAACTGATGAGAAGCATCACCTCGAGTCATGCTACAGGACGAGGCAGGTCTTTGCAGACTGCAGCCGTCTCCTCCACGCAGAGCATCCGTGCGGGGACGATACTCTCATTCACACGTGTTCCCGCCTCTCGCCTTTCATCAAGCCTTCTGCTCTGTAGCTTTGTGTGGGTCCTCGTGTGGGAAGTGCACGGTTACAGCCTCCAACTGCATCTTCGGAGAGCCACTCGGGGCTTTGTGTGGAGCAGACTGCTGTCGGCTTTAAGGGCGAGGGGCAGCGGGCTGTGAACAGTCCTGCTGCTCTGGAACTGATTCTACCCTGAAACGGATGCTGCTGAACGTCCAGACGTCCAGACGCTGTTGTTCTTCACCTCCGGACAGCAGAGTCCCTTCGACCTGACGCCTCCGACGGTCAGCTCCTCCAGGCGTCCTGAGAAACTGAGACTTGGCTGAATTGAATGTCTTTACTTAGAGTTTAAAACCCAGAATGCGTTTTATGGCTTGAATGTCATCCGATGAACTTACTTTGTTCATTTCATCTGCTCGTTGTTTCCGCAATCCATCGATTAGCTGTCGACAAAATGTCCCTCATAATGTCCGAAAGCCCAATTTCATGTCCTTACTTTTCTCTTTCGGTCAGACTTCTGACCAAAGGCTGGAGATATTGAGTATAACATATTTTGAAAATGGTGAAAAGTAGAAGTTATTCCTTATTTGAATGTATTTACTTGGTTTTGAGACTCAGGAGGACGTATAGGATTTAAACTTCTAAACTGGCAATATGAATATACACTTACTTTGTTCATTAATTTGTTCATTGTTTCGTCGATGAATCGATTACCTGGGAAGTCTGGTCAGACGAAGGAAGAACAATGTCTAGTTTTAATGTCTTTACTTTCTGGAGAAGACTTTTCTGGATCTAATGTCACCGTGATGAACTTGCAGTGTGGATTTGCCCTCGCTTTATTGAATCAATCTGCTCGTTATCTCCTCAAGGAATCGATTACCTGTGAAGTCTGCTAGAGAAACGATATCGAAACGCAACATCCAAAAGCCAAAAGTCTCTTTTTCTCTGACTCACGATCCAAAGATATTGAGTTTAAAACAATTGAAACAAGAGAAAAGCCAATGGAATTTTTTTTTAATTTCTGCTATATTTAATTACGTTGTTGTTTGGTGAAATGATGATTGGCTTTTTTTAAATAGATTAGCCGCTCCTAGCAACAAAAAGGGTGATACTCTCGTTGTGTCCTTCATACAATAAGTGTCCAACATATTCTACACTGAATGTCTGACATGCGTTACATCCGACATTCACATCCTGACGAGAACAACCAGACTCGGGGACAGCTTCATCCCGCAGACTTTAACGGCCCGTTCACGCTCCGGCTTCGACAGCTTCGAAAACGGTTTCCAACACGTCTGCCCGTTCACTTTGAATGAGGTGATGTCACTTTTCGCCGAATTGCATTGTGGGAAGCAGAGCGGCGTTCCAGGCTGCAAAAGTTGAGCAATGTTCAACTTTTGACGCTTCTGAAGCTTTCGGTGGAAGCGTCAGCCAATCAAATCATACGCCATGAAGCTCTAGCCAATCAAACCGCTGCTTGTGTGTCCGGGGCGGGAGATTCATGTGATTGGTGGTTGGTCGAGCTTCAGACACGCCCAGCTCCAAGCTTGTTTTGAAGCGGTAGTGTGGACGGGCCGTCAGTCATTATGTATCTATTATCTCATCTATCATCCAACAGCTCGTATAGACTCGTCTTGCACTATTCCACTTTTTCTTTCTCTCACTTTTGTTGAAAGGAAAACCATTTTTCTTTTCGTATTACTTTGAATATAGTATACTTTAATAGTGTCTGCTTATCTGTATCATGGTGTTGGAGAAGCCTCTGACCTAAGATGTCAACGACATAATGTGGATGTTAGACGTTAGAGAACCTTGAACATCGTGTGTAAACGGCACACAGAACCTTCTGCCTTCTGCTCAGTGTGTGTTGGAGGAATGGATCCGCATCACATTCACTCAGCACTCTGTTATCAGCTCATATCGGAGTCATTCCCCTCACTGATAGGAAGACGGACGGATTTGAGTTGAACCACTTCCTTCACAGAGACTCTCGAGAAGTCCTTCTCCCACACTGCAGGTTGAGCTGTAGCGGAACACGAACCCACAATAACAATGATGGAATACCCAGAATGCAAGGCGGGACAAGCCAAATAAGAGCCCTGTGCTTTACATCCAAACACCTCGAGATATATACAAAAGTTTCTGTGTGATACGTCGAGCGGGGGAACGTCGGGCAGCATCGCGAGCGGCACGATTCATCCGTGACATTTCATGAAGTAGGCAGAACTCACAAAATGTGTTCGAAGCCGTCTCCAAAAAGCGGCGAATACTGTTATCTCTCTCTTACACGACAGATGGAACACGATGCAGCTTAATGGAGCACTTCTCCTGCCATCTTGCTGATGAGTTCTGGACGTGATTATGCAATTGGCCCGGAGGTGCAGGAACAGAGCGACTACAGTTACTGCGTGCAAAACAAACGGGAGATTACTCCAGGTCTGCAGAGGCTTCCATTCAGCAGAGATGAGAGGAGCATTGTGGTGGAAGCATGCTGGGCGCTCTGATACGTCTGCTGAGCTCTTATCCCGCGAGGATATCTCTGCTGCCGTGACGAGTCCTCGTGCAGTCACTGGGAGAGGCTGGAGGAACACCCGATGCCACAGAGAAGCAGGACTAGCCTTTACCTGCTCGAGTTTGAAACCCAGAATGAGTTTTCTGAGTTGTCAACCGATGCACTTGCGATATGAATATACACTTTCTTTATTTCATCTGCTCGTCGTTTCCTCCATCGATCGATTACCTGTGGAAAGGATGTCCCTCGTAACGTCGAAAAGCCCAATGTTATGTCCTTACATTCCTCTTTTTGTCAGACATCATTAAGGGGGGGGGTGCTTTGATACGTTTTGCTGAGCTCTTATCCCGTGAGTATATCTGTGACAAGCTTCGTTGAGAAGCAGGAGACATGTCCTCAGCCCAAATAAGAGCGAAGCAGGAGACAAAGGAGAGGGACATCTCTTCAGCTGAATGCTAATGAAGGGCTTCCAGGCACTCAGGTGGCAGCTGCTATTTACATTGACTTTAAATCACCGCTTCCCGACAGCATTAGAGTACGGTGGCCACGACAACGCACAACACGAACATTAGAAGAAACCGGTCGAGCTTCATAAGCAAATATAACAACATACATGTGACCTGCTCTGTAGAAAGCAGTCGCATTGACCCGAAGACACATTGTGAGTTGTATACACTGTTGGAAAGAGGAGATTCCCAGCTTTCTAATGATATCAGGATTGTTGTTGTGCTCCAAATATTAAGCGAAATATGTCACATTATAAAACGACTGTTGCCGAGTCCTCATTTTGAGAAAAAGGCCTTCAAAGTTTCCTCTCCTCTGGAATCCATCGATCTGATTGGTTATTAGCAAATGATCAAAGTAGTACAGGGGGGAGATATTTTCATTTGGATTACTGGTCTGGGGGAAGCTCGCGAGTGTGTGTGTGTGTGTGTGTATACGTGTTTGTGTATTTTTGCGTTTGTGTGTATTGCGTTTGTGTCCCGGGGGAAAAGACTCAGGAGAAACGCCGGCTGTTGTTCTGCCTGCTGTGGCGTTAAGTTACTCCGTTCTCCGCTTGTAGTTAAGCCGAAGCTTCAAAGTTATATTTATCATCTGAATTTGCCGAAACAAGTTTAATATTCTGAAAGCCAAGACTTTGTTTATTTGAAATCAGATGAAAACAAACTGTAACGGACCCTGCCGTGTTATCTATGATCACTATACCTTACGTTCATAATGTCAGCGGAGGGAGGGGGGGCGGTGCTGCGGAACAGCAGGGTGCGAGTGAGAGGCGCCTGTCTTCGTCCCTTCACGAGCTTCAAACATCAATTTTTACGCAAATCCACGTTTATTTTGAAAGAAACATCTTCATCAACTTCACGAAACATTTGCGGCGTTTACTAAAAGAAGCTCAAAACACAACCGACACCAGGCGACACTAAAAGGTGACGCACGCAGGCGGGACCGGAGCGCTTGGTGACGTTCAGGATTATAAAGTTGGACAACTGTCATTATATTTGAAATGATTGGTTAGCTACATTTAGAAAGCTGGCTTGAAGCACATCTGTAGCTATCAGAAGGGATCACGCCGTGTGCGTCACTTTTTAGTGTCCCCTGGTTTCCTGTTGTGTTTTCAGATCCATGCAACGTTTCCTTTATGATGCACTTTTAGTTAGTGCTGTGCATGTGTGGCCAAATGGATGAAGGGGTTTCTTCGTATGCATATATTTTGGTGCATTTGTGTTTTTATATTTGCATTGTGTTTGTGGCCGTGTTGGCCCCTCTTGGCCACCGTACCTCAGGGCACAAAGGCTTCAAAATCACTTAATTTGGAACAATGTAAATATTTGAAGGGGTTAATTTCCTAATGTAACCGATTCTCCTTAAAGAGCTCTTCCAAATAGTTTGGGAAAACATGGAGACCTTGAAGAGGATGTTTCTCTACTGTCTCCGAGTATTCTTTTTAATGTGTTGCTCCTTCCGATTAAACTCTCCCTTTTTAAATCAATGAAAAAGTGTTTCAGCGACATTACAAAGTGTCACATTTGGCCTTGTGTTTAATTAATGTATGCAACCTCTTAATCCCACACCGAGCAGAATGTGGAGTTACTCTAACGATTATCCCAGCTGCTGCCATTGAACCGGAGTTCCCAGTATAATAACTATCGACTGAAGGAAGTCATGTAAATAATAACAACTTTAAAATGCAGCACGTGGATTCTGTTGGTTCTGTGTGAGGAAGCCGAGCTGCGTGTTCCGGGACCTCCGGCCCAGTGTGGATGTTTCAACCTCACGTACGCTCCGTTTCAAGAGCTGCTTTTTAATGGGATATTCCACAGCAGGGGACCAGCACCATGTTTGCATTAAATTAAAGAGGCCCTATTGTGCTTTTTAGGGTTTGCCCTTTCCTGAAGTGAGTTATATTGGTCTGAACATCAGCAGGAGAGGACTCTTTAAAGTAGAGACACTACATACTGATATACACCTGAACATCAGCAGGAGAGGACTCTTTAAAGTAGAGACACTACATACTGATATACACCTGAACATCAGCAGGAGAGGACTCTTTAAAGTAGAGACACTACATACTGATATACACCTGAACATCAGCAGGAGAGGACTCTTTAAAGTAGAGACACTACATACTGATATACACCTGAACATCAGCAGGAGAGGACTCTTTAAAGTAGAGACACTACATACTGATATACACCTGAACATCAGCAGGAGAGGACTCTTTAAAGTAGAGACACTACATACTGATATACACCTGAACATCAGCAGGAGAGGACTCTTTAAAGTAGAGACACTACATACTGATATACACCTGAACATCAGCAGGAGAGGACTCTTTAAAGTAGAGACACTACATACTGATATACACCTGAACATCAGCAGGAGAGGACTCTTTAAAGTAGAGACACTACATACTGATATACACCTGAACATCAGCAGGAGAGGACTCTTTAAAGTAGAGACACTACATACTGATATACACCTGAACATCAGCAGGAGAGGACTCTTTAAAGTAGAGACACTACATACTGATATACACCTGAACATCAGCAGGAGAGGACTCTTTAAAGTAGAGACACTACATACTGATATACACCTGAACATCAGCAGGAGAGGACTCTTTAAAGTAGAGACACTACATACTGATATACACCTGAACATCAGCAGGAGAGGACTCTTTAAAGTAGAGACACTAAATATAAATATGCTAACCAATCGGAGCACTTTGGGATTCTAGCCTTTGCAGACCATTTACATGCACTAAAACGTATATAACAGAAAAGGGAGAACTTAATATGGCCCCTTTAATTCACACATGTCCATTTCGCTTGATTTTCACCGTCTCCTGGGTTGGAAAATCTCCGAAGTGAACAGAAATAAGCTTTGGCGTGGGATCAAAGGCAGCGATATCGTTTTGTTGGAGAACCAGCGCTTGATAACGATCAGTGGATCCGTGGAGCCACACAGAAAGATGGAGGTTCATCCGTACGCTCCCAAAAGCCTGGAGCCCCCTCGTGGTTTGACCCTCAGAGGAAGCGAACCTGCGAGTGAACTGAAAGAAAGCCGAGCCAGCCACTCGCTCTGAATTCAGACGAGCGCTGGTAAAGCTGGGGCGAAAAAACAGGTTAGAAAAGTGTCTAAAGAACTCTAATTTCACAGGAAGACTAGGGGTCGAGCAACGAGAGAATTCGGTTCGGGATATTTCCAAACATCTGGAACAAGCTCCCAGAAACCGGCAGGTCAGCTGCAACTCCGACTACTTTCAAATCCAGGCTGAAGACTTTTGAGTTGCCGCTGCTTTTAATTGAACTATTCACATCTCACCGTAACTTGTATTCATGTTTTATTATCTTTGCTTTTTAATGTTTCTGGATGTCTTTCCCTTTTCCAAAGCACTTCGAATTGCCTCGTGTTGAAAAGTGCTATATAAATAAACTTGCCTTGCCTTTGCGAAATGTAGGCCAGGACTAAACACGGGCATGAACAATCTAACAGCGCCTCGTTTGCAGACAACAAGTCACGTACCGGCATTGATTTCCGCGCTGATGCTCGATGCATGTTCTCCCTCCTTCCAGCAGACATAATGAGCCCATAAGGACGCCGTGATTTAGCTCCTTTCCCCGCTCAGATACAGCGCTCTTTAATCGTGTTAAACTTGTCAAACCTGGAGCATCGGCATGAGTTATCCGTGTTGCTCAGCATGTAAACAAACAGACACAGTAGTACTAGAAGAGAAGTACATCTCATGTGCTGGAAGAGAGCCACGTGCAGTCCTTCTGAACAGCTTCATTAGAACGAGTATAGCTGAGCGAGTCCAACGACTTGAAACTTTCCAGAAGTAAAAAGAGTTTGATTAAATAAACATGGAAAAGCCTGACATGGGCTGTGTGTGTACTTAAGGCTGCTTATATTCCATGTTATTTAGCTGACTACGTTATCCGGAGAGCACACATACATACACTTGAATATTGTAGACATGGCTAACGGAGAAATGTGGGTTATGGCAATAATACCTGTTCTGAAAGTGCCTTAAAATAATGTTCAATATGACTTTTATATTGCTTTAATTTATTTGACAGGGACGGTGCATATTGATTGACATTTCTGTAAATGCACCAGATTTAGTCAACAGGCTATTTTTCATCTGCAGTCCCTGGACAGATGTTGAAAGTCATCCTAAAAAAAAATGTCACTTCAAAAGACAGGTAAATACAATCAGGAAACAACATTCAACATCGATGCTTATATTATGATAACAGCATCTATAAAAACAAAACGGAAATACGTATTCACAAAGCAGACGGATAGCGACAGGTCGAGGCACATGTGGTCACACGGAGCGTTGTGTCAGTGTTGTCCGCTAATTTTCCACGAACCATGTTTTTAAATTAGATTTGAATGAACTGCACACGTTCTGTTCTCTAATCGTCGGAGAATGATTAGGTCTACATTCCTTTGGTCACCAGAAACACACAACTGCAAATGAATGCTCACGCTGCTCTGTGTGAGAGAGAGGTGTATGAATAGGCGATGGTTTGAAAAAGACAAACAAAGAAGTTGCCAGGTAGTAAAAGAGTCTTCAGAGCCTCAGACTCTCCTTTAGTGTTGTCCTTTGAAGTAATACTTCCTCTCCTAATATAAAACAAGAACACTTGTAGTAAAACGACGTGGTTATATTGTTCCTTCGAAGATATTACAACAGTATTTTAGAGTTGGTTTATATATACTGGCCTAAGGTTTCTTTTATTACATTTCTTGTGTTACTGCAGAATGAAAGTGTTAAAAGCTTTCAGCAGGAGAGGACTCTTTAAAGTAGAGACACTACATACTGATATACACCTGAACATCAGCAGGAGAGGACTCTTTAAAGTAGAGACACTACATACTGATATACACCTGAACATCAGCAGGAGAGGACTCTTTAAAGTAGAGACACTACATACTGATATACACCTGAACATCAGCAGGAGAGGACTCTTTAAAGTAGAGACACTACATACTGATATACACCTGAACATCAGCAGGAGAGGACTCTTTAAAGTAGAGACACTACATACTGATATACACCTGAACATCAGCAGGAGAGGACTCTTTAAAGTACACTACAGCCTAATATGCAAGAATGAGCAGAATATGCCTAAACTGAGCTACGCTCCACGATTAAAGGGAACATTTGATTTGGTAGTCAGTAACACGTCACTGAATCTATGACTTTTTTGGACCTTTTTTCCCTCCAACCCAAAACCTGCTTTCACTCCTGTCCATCTGTTCACTTGTTTCTCTTTTTTCCTGCATCTCTGAGGCGTTTCCTTGCAATCCCTCCACCATATTGCTCTGGATTCTGTCTCCTCCTGGCATCCAGCTCGCCTCGGGCTCGGCTTGTTGATTTAATGTTCAGACTGTTAAACTCCCATGTTGAACATTCAGCTGCTGTATAAATGCTGCATTCATATTTCAAATATCACAAAGATATGCAGTTTTTTCCTCCTCCACCTGTATCCATACTGTTCGTTGCTTCGGGCTCGCCTGCAGCTCTCTGTATGGACAGATATCCACGAGGACACGTCCAATTATTATTATTATTAGAGAAGCTTAAATAATGCACAGTGAGCGGACAGCTGATGTCTCATTTCAAACCTTTATGTATGCAGGTGAATCAGGATATCTCTGGTGAGGACATCACTTCGAGGTGTGAGATGCTAGTTTAGCACGGCTTGGCAACTCAACTGTGCCTTTTTATGATGCTTTTTGATATACTACACTTCATATACACAGATCATTAAATAAAACACAATTTAAACAAATTGCTGTAATAGAAAATAGAACAATACACTCAAATAAACTAAGAAAGCCTAAAGTTCATCAATATTTAATGCCGCCTAAAATAAGAATCGGAAGATATTACAACATTTGAATCATCATTATCTCGGCTGACATGATGTCATCTAGAAAATGTTTAAAATATGCAGAAAAGTTAAGTTAAAGGGGACCTATCATGCAAAATGCACTTGTTGATGTCTTTTATACATCACTATGTGTCCCCGGTGCGTCGGGGAACTCACGCAGTGTCAGAAAATAAAACCCTTTCTCTTTTCCTCCGTACCCAAATCTTTTAAAAACGGGGGTACAACGAGCGGATACACATTTGCTGCCGATCTGACGTCAAATCGGCGGCGGACCCACAGAAAGTTGCTATCAGAAACAATGCCTGACGTGTTTCGGACGTAATCTCGTCTTTGTTTACATTAGCATCGCTAACACTCAGAGCTAACCTGTACTGGAGAGCAGGAAATAAAAAAGGAACTCACCTTGTGATAAACCCGAGAGAGAAAATGCATTTGAGCTCCATACTGTTTCAGAAATAATCCTTGATGTGGTTTAGAACAGGATGGCGTTTTATCACAGCAGAATTTAACTTTATCTCCGGTAGAATTCTGATCAGGCATTAGCTCCGCCTCCTCTTTTTTATTTTTCAAGCAAAGGACCCAAAATCCGCATATCTCTCACAGGGCTGACACAGAGGGGTATGCGCAGTATGAGGCGTGGCTACAACGGGGGATCTGTTTGGTATTTTAAGCAAAAAACTTCACAGACATGTTTTGTATAGGTATGGCTCTAGAATATATGTTTCCAATATAGCATGATAGGTCCACTTTAAGTTAACTTTTTTTTTACATTGTCTACATTTTGTTAAATTAATAATGATGTTGCATCCCAGAAAGAACACATATATTTTTATAGTGAGCATCCTTTATAGTAAAAAACACACATTTTGTACTTATCTTTTCCCCGATGGAGTCCCACCATAGTCTGAACGCAAACATACATACAACCTAAAAAACACAAGACGCATAAACAAGACTTCAGATTGATATTAAATGCCATTTGTCACAAGAAAGAACATCTGATATTCGGTGCTTTTGGCCATTAAACCTAAACAAATCTATTAAGAAACCCTTAACTCTTTCCATTTGAATGTAATGCCGAGCACTTATAATGGTTTGGTTTAAATGTATTGATGTACCCGCATGTTTCTTGTGGTTCTTAGTTTGTATCTTTATCAGTGTATTGCAGTTGTTGTTAGCCGCTTTGTTGTCAGGCAAATGAAATGTAATGTAATCATTTAGTAAGAGGACAGGGCAGGATATTGAGAGGAGCTCTGCCTCAGAGTCACTTACTGTAGATCCATAAATCCTCATTTTATCGGATGATAATTTGCTTCTCAAGACATCGCGCAGACAGAAAGGATTACACTGGATTAGTTTGAGAAGCAGAGGAAACCTTCAGACGGCATCAATGTGTTTGCTGAGCCCGAGGCGCAGAGACAAAGGGAAAGACGGAGAGGAAAGGGTTGGCCGGGCTGCAGAGGAGAAGTCATTTGTTAGGGGATTGAACCAAAGTCAGTTACAAAAGGGAAAATGCAATCTGAGGGGGGGGGGCAAAAATTGGAGGCGCAGAATGCGAGTTAAAATCGAAGAAAGTGAGAAAAAGCAGTTAAGGGAGTGATGTCCTTTACGCGTTGGTGATACATTAAAAAGTTCACATGTCTTAAAAGAAAATTGAAAGACTCTCGGGCTACACTTGACCATTTCTTTCAAGCCAAACCTTCTCTGTAATTTCCTCCCTGACTCGAACACAGGTGAGAAGTGAGAACAGTGGCACATCTCATCCGTGATTAAATCACTGTAATTACCGTGGCGATGAAAGAGTGTGATCTCGCACTTCCAGTGGTGTAAAGTCACCGCTTATTACAATATGACACCGTGGACGCTTTCCAAACTCGCTCCAAAACATGCAGTAACATGCTTTTGAAATTAGTTATTTGTTTTCTGTCCAATATTTTACTAGATAATCACAAGTATTGTAAGCCAAGTTTCTTTTCCTTTTCTAGGGTACCAAGGACTATGGAAACTGTAGGAATTATTATTCTCCAAATTGAATCACAGGGATGGAGCCTAAATGTCCTCTGAGCAAATATCGTAAATTAAATCGTGGGGAAAATGCATGTGAATTATTGGCTCAACAGCAGCCTTCATAAAAATGTACGATGGTCCTATATTTATGATATTCGGTGGGTGTATGTAACCCTTGGTGACGAACAAAAAAGTATATTAGAGCAAGACCGTAAACTCAACAAGAAGTCAGCCATTTTGATTCTTACAGCAATATATAAATATCGTTTTTTAACTATTTGAGGGTGGCATACTTTTACAAACTCCCTCAGATTTGATCCAAATGACTTCAAATGTTACCACTGGAATTGCAAGATCTTAAAAGAGCAAAAGCTGTTAAAGGTGGGGTAGGTAAGTTTGAGAAAACGGCTCGAGATACACTTTTTGTTAAATTCCATGGAATGCTCTTAACATCCCGATAGCAATGAATATCTGAAGTGCTTTGACAATAAATCCATAATAAATGTCATCTGTGGAAGCCGTGGCGCTGTAAAAAGCTCGACCAATCATCTGAGCCGGCCCGGCTAAAGTAACTGGATGGCCTACCTGCCTGTCAGCCTGCCATCTGGGCACAAACTTATCTCGTGCCCTCATTGGTCATGTGCGCGTTCGTGTGTGTTGGGGGAGGGGCTCTGAGAGGAAGTGGCAGATTTCTTCCGGTTGTGTATTTTCAAATTCTAGCGATCTCGAGCCGGTTACTCAAACTTACCGACCCCACCTTTAAAAGATTTAGTCTTTCTCGAATACTGTCGCTGTGGCTTGATGGCGAAAAAGCGTCTTTCACCGTTAAACAGGAAGTTGGTTAAGCGTACATTCTCCAATTTGCTCCAACGTGTGTATGGATGATAAGACATCCAGACTCATGGTCACAGCACCACCCACTGGCAACAGGAAGTCATCGTTTGGTGACAATTCTGCATATTGTGCATCCCTAATTTCCAGTTATCCCGCTCCATGCACTACGTACAGTATTCCAGCTGGTCTCCGGAGGGGGACATGCGTCGCAGAGGTAACCCCCAACGCTTACATGTGCAATAAACCCATTCCCCTTGATTTTGAGTAGACATTTGCCTGTGGATCAGGTTCCAGGTCCTTTCGGTGCCCTCTGCCTCCATCTCTCCTAGACAGCCCCCCCCTCCTCTTTATTTGTGTGGTGTTGTGTGTTTGGCACCTCGATAGAGTGGATTGCACTGGATTAGCTTCTTCGCCTCCCCAACTGATCCGATCCATTTTGTGTAATCCAACTCAATTTAATTATGTTTATCGTTCCACCTCGCTGCCGCCGCCGAGGAGCAGCAGCTCACCTCCACCAAGATAAGCCCGGGGACCTCGTGCCTTTTTCTCTGCCAGGGAGTGTCTTCCTGAGCCGGTTGTTGCTTCGCAGACAGAAGTCCTCGACACTAAATACTCCGTTATGTACAACATCATGTTTCTGAGCTCCTCCTCTAACGTGGAATACAATAACCAAGGTTGAAGATCATCACATCCATTTCTCTCCCGTCGATGCTGTGCACATTTGATTCTCCATCCCATTTAATGCGAGGTCTTTTCTTTGCTTCTGTGAGTCTGAACTAAATCCTAAAAACTCTTTTTCAGACTCTCAGCAGGAGCTCACTGTCTCCTCTTTCTGAATAGCACGTGCAGCGAGACATTGACTCTGAGGTGAACTGTATGTATGCTGATCGCAGTACTTCTTTATGGGCGAGGTCGCCTCCAGGCTAGAGTCCGACAGTTGCAGTGGGATGTCGTCGACTGCATTGAGCAGCAGATGTTACAGAACGAGTATGAGGATAGAAAGGAAGAAGAGGCGATCTGTTCTCTGTCGTTAACGCTTCTCTGTCGTCTGCACAGCGTCGTAAAAACTCCGTTTGACACATCGGGGCTAATCTATCATTTTATACTTGTTCTGTTTTCAAGGATGGGCTTTTTAGTGTTATTATGTGTTCTTAACCCTCCTATTGTCCTCGTCCCCCCTAACTTTGGTGTTCGCGGTAACATTTGACCGGTCCTGTTTTAACTGCGATTACATGAATACAAAAACCATTAACCATCACCACATTTCACCCTTTCTAACTGTACATATTGTATCAGAGTACTGGTATACATGAAGAACTGCAGTAAATATACAAAGAACAGACACTGAACATGTATTGCGTGTGCCATGTGTGGTCCATGTGGGGGGAGGGGCACTTAAGAGCGGGAAATGTATCAAATTGTTCTGTGTGTTTGTGTGTGTGTGATTCACATGGGGGGATGGGCACATAAGGGGGGGGGGCACATCTAGAGTGTGTGGGTGTGTGTGTGTGTGTTGTATCTGATCCAGATGGTTACTAATTCCTTTTCTTTATGGCGGTCACTTTTGAGCGGGAACACCATGGTGTTTCAAAGTTGACTAAATCATCCAGAAGTCAATGGAAGTGTTGATCAGCACTTTAACATGTTCAAAGGTCTCCTGTGAAGGATGTCATGAAGCCTTGATGCAATCGACTGTAAAACAAAAAAGTGTTATGAACCGAGACGCAGGACGCTGGACCCAAAAGCAGGACTCGAAGACAGTTGTCCAAAAATAGAATGTTCTTTAATAACAAAAACAAAATCGTACTTTCAAAAAATAGAAAGTAGTTAAACAGCTAAGTTGTACAGCAACACAAACACTCACTTGGCAAACGGCTAAATCTCAAGGTAGGTATCTGTGGGGGTTATTCCCTATCTTTATTCAAGAGCGTGGTATTTAAATTTGAGAGCATACTTTATTGATTTCTTTCCCTCTAACCCTGTCCTGGCTCTCAGATAGTGCTGCTTGCACTGAGATGTGCTTCTGCTCAAACTGTAGCTTGCACTCAGATATAAATGCTGCTTCCAGAGTTTTTCTGCTCTCAGATTTATTCTGTGCACGCTCAAAACTTTTGTGCAACAATCCTGTCAAAATCCCTCAACCAATAGGAGGCCAGGTGTCCTTGCGGGTGCGTTCGCCTTTACTTATTACAGCGTCCCGCCAGGGCGGTTACTCTTTGGTTTATGAACTCCCGCCCTCCACGGCTTTATAACATAGCATGTACTTCACTGGTTTGATTTACAACTACCTCACATAATAGCTACGTTCAGTGGCGGACTGGGACTACAAATCGGCCCAGGAATAAAATAAAATCGTCCCTCCGTTGCCTTCTGCACAGAACATAGTGCGAGGTGGTTGCTATGCAACAACAATAACAGATAGCGAATGTCGTCGTTTAGGTGCTTTTTTTCTTCTGGAGATAGGCACTTCTCGATCCACTCCTCCATAGTAGGGCCAGCCCGGAGGTCGAAGTTAACCTTCAATGTTTCCATCTTAAGCTTCGTTAGTTAGTTTCGTGACGGACGTAATGTAACAGTTGTAACGGTTCTCAGACGCGGAGGGATACTGATTTGTGAAAAGTAACTCCAATTATACCCGGGATATACGCTCATTATATCACGGCTAAGAAACATCAGATTGCTTGATTTGACTTGTCCGTTTTATAAACATGTACTAACTGTGCTTAACCCCGGAAAAGTTGTAAATCAAACAAGTGAAGTACATGCTATGTTATAAAGCCGTGGAGGGCGGGAGTTCATAAACCAAAGAGTAACCGCCCTGACGGGACGCTGTAATAAGTAAAGCGAACGCGCCCGCAAGGACACCTGGCCTCCTATTGGTTGAGGGATTTTGACAGGTTTGTTGCACAAAAGTTTCGAGCGTGCACAGAATAAATCTGAGAGCAGAAAAACTCTGGAAGCAGCATTTATATCTGAGTGCAAGCTACAGTTTGAGCAGAAGCACATCTCAGTGCAAGCAGCACTATCTGAGAGCCAGGACAGGGTTAGAGGGAAAGAAACACATAAAGTATGCTCTCAAATTTAAATACCACGCTCTTGAATAAAGATAGGGAATAACCCCCATAGCTGGGCACAGGCGAAGGGCCAAGCAATCTCACGGGCGGGAAACCCACAGGCAGGAACTGTGGGATCTGGAATGAGAGGAAAGATTACTTTCAAAATAAAAACAGGAAGTGACGAGATCAAAACACAAAACTAGAGTGAAAACATAACTAAACGAACATATCTGTCGAGTCACAACAAAAAGTTATGATTGATGAAAGTAGTAAAGCGGTCAGATTTGACCCGAAGACAGCAGGAGGGTTAAAGGGGACTTTGTGCTGATATAAACAACTCTTCTCTTAAAGGGGCACTATTATGCTTTTTGGGGTGTTCTCTAACCTGTAGTGTGTTGTTTAGGCTTTAGTGCAGGGGTGGGGAACCTCCGGCCCCGGCCGTACACGGCCCGCGAGACCATTTCCTACGGCCCTCGAGGTAATTTATAAACACACGCAAAAAAGAAAAAAATTAAAGAAAGCTAGACCGCAAAAAAAATAAACAAGCGAGTACCTGTTTTTCCTGGCCACGGTCAGGGTCCTTGAACACATCACGAGCCCAACGTGTCATCACGTGGTATATGTCTCGTCTGACAGGGATGCCGTTCTGACGGAGAGCACCAGAACGCCGCTCCGCCACTTCCAAGCTGTACCCATAAGTCCGTACACATGCCGCAGTTTCTGCGTGTCTGTGTCTCTAGCGAGAGCCCAGTTTGCTCACGTCACACTGAGAGGGTCAGCAACTGTGTTATCATAAGCATCTGGTTAGCTAGCCATGCTAACGAATATAAGAAGCTGTGTCTACAACCAGTGAGGTAAAGGCACATCTTTGTATGATCATTATAGTTATACAAATAAGAGAATAAAGTAAACAGGTATAAACATACTATATGACAGTAAACAAAAAGTTGTTATTAAGAATACAGTTTGAAAGGGGAGTGATTTGTACAATATCCATAAAGAAAAAGAAAATCTGTTTACAGTTCTGTCTCATCTGGGTGTTGGGAGAGGTCTCCATGGACCCCCTCATGTTGCTCATTTAAAAACAAATCTTCCCAGGGGAGAACACCCCCCTAGAGGAGGTTAGCCCCCCCCCCACTTAAATCATGTCCACGTGGTCAGGAAACTAAATACATTTGCACACATCTTGTGTCCATATCTTTCTGTGTTGGTGGTCACGCCACACCGTGCACGTGCGTGCGTGAGTCAGGGTGAGACATCTGGATTCAGAGGTTGCTTTTTCTTTGCACAGCATGAGAGAAAGGCCAAATGAGTGGGCTGTGATGTTAGTTTTCTTAAGCAGAGGTCAATCATTTGTACGGTCGTCGGAGGATGTTGGAAAAATTGCAATGGCCCTTGAGAGGAAAAAGGTTCCCCACCCCTGCTTTAGTGCATGTACATGGTCTGCAAAGGCTACACAAAGGGAGTTTCTCCCCCAAATACTTTGCATAGATACAGTATGGACGTTTGCTTTATGGTGCAACATCAATGTCATCCAATCAGCCACTACAACGTGCCTTTCTAAAGTCAAAGTGCATTCTGTTCTGGTGAATGTCTCTTTGGTAAATTAATAAAACGGTTTGTTTGGAGAAGAACGACTTTAGGAAAAGCTGAGTGTGTTGTTCAGAGTTTGTGGATCTTGTGATGTTTAACAAGCTGATGTTTTTTTATTCGGTTTCGTTTGTTTCTCCAAGGAAAGAACGCAGGATACGTGATTTACAGAGCAGAGATGCAAACTGTGGCAGAACAGAAACAGCAACTTAATTACTGCCGGTCTAAAAGTATTACATTTCATGCTCGTCTTTTGAAAACTAAAAACGAGGCGGAGGCGTGTCCTGCTGGGCTCCTCTCTTCACTGTTTAAATATTAAAGCCCTATTGAGCTCAGAGTTTCCCTTTCAATTTTACCAACAAGTCCATTCAGCGTACGTTCAGTGGCCGTTTCTCTGAGGCACCGAGATATCTTGGATCTGACTGGTGTTCCATTAAAGTCCAAATCTTTTCAAACAGCCCAATCTCCGCCGGTTGAACGAGGGTTGATTGAAGATGAATTACAGCGTCACGGCAGGTGATGACATCTTGCCCTGTCCATCATATCGACGTGATAAAATAAAAGGAGGTTATATATAGACATTTTTATTGATTGGGATACGCCCCTTGAGATGCACCATCTCGTTTCCAAGGGGGTCCCGACAACAGCAACGACTTACAGACACACATAAACAAAAAGAGAAAAAGCAAAACATGACACACAAGACAAACCACATGCAGTCTGTTAAGTGCAATCAAGCAATGCACACAATCATTACAATTTGAGACAGTCGAGCGAATCAGTTTCATCAATATCAGTTTCATCAATATCGAGTGCAGACCAGCTGAACGTGAGATGACAATGCATGTTTAAATGAACCCAATGATGACAGAGATCTAATGGCAGCAGGTAAAGTATTCCAGTCTGTTGGGGCTTTATCAATTACCAATCAATCTGTTTGCAGAGGGGACAGAGAAATACATCTGGACAGATTGTCTAACTTGAGTAGGGTACAAAATACTGCTTTATATAAGGGGGATAGTTAAGATAAATGCATATGCTAAAACATTGCATTTAATAACTAAATAACACAACTACATTGTTTTGATCTCCACTTGCAGACATCCAGCATCTCACTGGTTCAAATCTTTTGGAAATGCACACTAAAAGCTGCGTTATGGCGCTATCATCTGCTGGAGATAATAACAGAGACATCCCCTTAGTCCAATTATATCAATATCATCAATGTATCCTTTATTTAACCAGGTAAACGACTCATTGAGATTACATTAATTTCCAAGAGTGGCCAAGAGGGGCAGCATGTAGTTACCACGGAGACAACGCAGACATGACAGGCAGACACATACGGCTGGAAGTACCTAGAAACCCAGTTTGACCCCAGCTTCCTCCCGTAATGCCAACGTTGATTATTACCAGTTAGTGCAGCACACAGTGAGGGTTATCATAACGTGTATACTATCATACGAGAATACAGCAGGGTACCCTAACCCTAACCCTAACCCTAACCCTAACCCTGGTCACAGCAGCTTTGTTGATGCTTCAGAAAACTGTCTGAATTCACGCAAATACAAATAAAACACACAGAAACAGTGTTAATTCAAATGATATTCAATATCATTCCCAATCCGTCTTTTCTCACATCGTGTCTCTTACAACAGAATACCCACAATGCACCACTTGTGATGTGTTTAGAGTGGATGTAAACTAACTGTAATATTTGTAATAGGGATGCACGATATAGTTTTTTTTAAACCGATACCGATAACTTCCTGCTTCTCAAGACCGATAACGATAACCGATAATAATATATATATATATATATATATTAAATGTACCTGTAGTTTTTGCACACCTGGTGGTAAAAAAAAGACTAGTAGTGAGCAAATTACATGAGCATTACTACTATGAACAAAACGAAGCCTGGGGTCGTCTCAAACTTCTTGCCTTCTCAAAAGCCTCGTGGATAGGTGAAAGCCCGGTGCCTTTGCAGCTGGCTTTGGATTCGCCGCTAATTTAGCAGCGCAGGCGTCTTCGTACGCTTTGAACACACCATCGTAGCCATGGCGATGTTTCAGGTCACTGATCGGGTTGGAAGTATTATAGCTCGTTGCCTTCTTCCCTCCTCGTGGAACTTCTGCATCTGTTAATACAAATAGCAAGCGGACTATCTCACTCTGAAAGCTTTGAAATAGTCCCATACCACCGACGACATGTTTGTGTACTGTCCTGGCTTCACGGCCGCACGCCGTTTACGTCACAGCCAGGCACGAGTTAGGGAGCGCTGGGTTTGTGAAAAACTCCCCTCTTCCTAAACCACTAACACCACAGTACTGGCAAAACGGGAGGAGCCGAGTGAAAAAACAAGCGCCCCTCATCCCAACCCACCCACTCTTTATTATTTCTTTCTTTTTTTTTACCCAAAAAATATATTTTATATTATCGGGGCTATTAATACTTTTATCGGGATGACGTCATCATTCCTAATATCGGACCGATAATTATCGTGCACCACTAATTTGTAATAATCTCATCCTCGTTATCGCACTGCTTGGGCGCAGCATGTATTGTTATTTGTCAGCCTGTTTACTGTTTCGAGAAGGCTGTAAAACAGTCATTAAGTCTTATAGGCAAACCGTAAACAAGGGGTCAGATCGAGAGATATACCACCGTCATAACAAGCGCCATCATCCTCTCTCTGCTCGGTAATAATTCAAGCCGTCGCTCCGTCTGTCCGACGCGCCACCCCTGATCCCCTCACAGAGCTTTTTGGCAGCACTTCTTGTTAAAGTTTGACCCAGGTTTTGCCCACTAAGAGGCTTGTTAAAGTTTACCCTGGAAGTGGATGTCTGCGTGTTAAATCTCTGTCCCTCTGCAGCAGCCATCATTAGGCAACAGACATGTTAGTGTGGAGCCTCCATGGTGTCTCTTTCTCCTCCGCATACGCTCAGCAAAACAAAGGACTTGCAGCACGCGGTGAGGAGGGCACGGCTCCATCAGAAGCAGCACATTGCAGTCTGAATTATACAACATGTGGGACAGCTGTTGCAGGCAGAGCCGTACATAGACAGCTTAATACTGAAGTAACAGAAAGGGAACATTACTACTTGTTGCCAGTGCAGTTTTCATTTCCCCAGGGTTTTCCATTCCTAGATACGAAGTCAGAATTCAACAGGATTGGATGAAGCAGCTGCACTGAATCCATTCGATGACACACTTGTTTAATAATTCACCATGTTGCTGTTTTGGTCACTTTTGACAGATTTAAAAATAATTGAACCCATAAAAACAAATTAAATATAATATAAATGGCATTATTATTATTATTAGTCATTTGAACTGTGACATCACTGTGTACCACTCACGCTTCTATTGGCTAGCGCTCCAACACATTGTACGTGATAGGCTAAGGGGCGGGACATCTGTAAGCGGTTGACCAATCACAACAGAGCCCGCCAGCTAACCAATCAGGGCAGACTGGGCTCTGGTTTCAGACAGAGGGTGAAAAGAGGAGCTGCAGCACACGCAGTATGAGAAAAATAAAGAGCTTTTTGAACATTAAAGCATGGAGACATGTAGAGACACTACATACTGATATACACCTGAACATCAGCAGGAGAGGACTCTTTAAAGTAGAGACACTACATACTGATATACACCTGAACATCAGCAGGAGAGGACTCTTTAAAGTAGAGACACTACATCCTGATATACACCTGAACATCAGCAGGAGAGGACTCTTTAAAGTAGAGACACTACATACTGATATACACCTGAACATCAGCAGGAGAGGACTCTTTAAAGTAGAGACACTACATACTGATATACACCTGAACATCAGCAGGAGAGGACTCTTTAAAGTAGAGACACTACATACTGATATACACCTGAACATCAGCAGGAGAGGACTCTTTAAAGTAGAGACACTACATACTGATATACACCTGAACATCAGCAGGAGAGGACTATTTAAAGTAGAGACACTACATACTGATATACACCTGAACATCAGCAGGAGAGGACTCTTTAAAGTAGAGACACTACATACTGATATACACCTGAACATCAGCAGGAGAGGACTCTTTAAAGTAGAGACACTACATACTGATATACACCTGAACATCAGCAGGAGAGGACTCTTTAAAGTAGAGACACTACATACTGATATACACCTGAACATCAGCAGGAGAGGACTCTTTAAAGTAGAGACACTACATACTGATATACACCTGAACATCAGCAGGAGAGGACTATTTAAAGTAGAGACACTACATACTGATATACACCTGAACATCAGCAGGAGAGGACTCTTTAAAGTAGAGACACTACATACTGATATACACCTGAACATCAGCAGGAGAGGACTCTTTAAAGTAGAGACACTACATACTGATATACACCTGAACATCAGCAGGAGAGGACTCTTTAAAGTAGAGACACTACATACTGATATACACCTGAACATCAGCAGGAGAGGACTCTTTAAAGTAGAGACACTACATACTGATATACACCTGAACATCAGCAGGAGAGGACTCTTTAAAGTAGAGACACTACATACTGATATACACCTGAACATCAGCAGGAGAGGACTCTTTAAAGTAGAGACACTACATACTGATATACACCTGAACATCAGCAGGAGAGGACTCTTTAAAGTAGAGACACTACATACTGATATACACCTGAACATCAGCAGGAGAGGACTCTTTAAAGTAGAGACATTACATACTGATATACACCTGAACATCAGCAGGAGAGGACTCTTTAAAGTAGAGACACTACATACTGATATACACCTGAACATCAGCAGGAGAGGACTCTTTAAAGTAGAGACACTACATACTGATATACACCTGAACATCAGCAGGAGAGGACTCTTTAAAGTAGAGACACTACATACTGATATACACCTGAGCATCAGCAGGAGAGGACTCTTTAAAGTAGAGACACTACATACTGATATACACCTGAACATCAGCAGGAGAGGACTCTTTAAAGTAGAGACACTACATACTGATATACACCTGAACATCAGCAGGAGAGGACTCTTTAAAGTAGAGACACTACATACTGATATACACCTGAACATCAGCAGGAGAGGACTCTTTAAAGTAGAGACACTACATACTGATATACACCTGAGCATCAGCAGGAGAGGACTCTTTAAAGTAGAGACACTACATACTGATATACACCTGAACATCAGCAGGAGAGGACTCTTTAAAGTAGAGACACTACATACTGATATACACCTGAACATCAGCAGGAGAGGACTCTTTAAAGTAGAGACACCACATACTGACATACACCTGAACATCAGCAGGAGAGGACTCTTTAAAGTAGAGACACTACATACTGATATACACCTGAACATCAGGAGGAGAGGACTCTTTAAAGTAGAGACACTACATACTGACATACACCTGAACATCAGCAGGAGAGGACTCTTTAAAGTAGAGACACTACATACTGATATACACCTGAACATCAGGAGGAGAGGACTCTTTAAAGTAGAGACACTACATACTGATATACACCTGAACATCAGCAGCAGAGAACTCTTTAAAAAAGGGCTGTACTTCCTAACCCTTTAGAAACTGAATCTGGGCTAAACAGTGCATTTGTTGGGGATTATTTTTCAGCCACGGATTAATACATATCTGGCGCACTAGTGAGTATTTACAGCAGCAGTGTATTAAAGGTCAGATTAAAATAAACTACTGTGTGTGTGTGTGTGTGTGTGTGTGTGTGTTCATGGTATTCTTGAACAAGGACAATAACTAATATCACATGAAAGAAGATGCGGCAGCACTGATGCTTGTTCGTCGATCAATTCCTTTTTTATTTTACAAAAACTAAACGGAACGGCTTTGAACTTAACATATCATTAACACACACTACATTCTGAATGGACTTTATGTCAATGCACAGCACCTGACAGATATTGGCATAACTCCCGTCTCTGCGGAGCTGCATCTTTTCATTAGCCGGCTCATTCATTAGTGACGGCATCACAGGAGCACCACCGCTCATCTGTCATATGTAATGCATCTCTGGAAAAGACGAGTGTGATTACGGCCGGCGTGCGGTCCACACAGTCGATGCCTCGCGAGCAGCCGTGTCGATGTGAGGGGAACGGATAGAAATCAACTTTATAGATCTGTGGTTCACGAGCGCTCACCTCTCCACCCCGAGGCCCGAGGTTTTAATTGCTGTCTGACCAGGCGTGGTTGTGTGTGAAGATGGGCTGCGTTGATATGAGACACATCGAGGGGGGAGAGGACTGGTTTTCGTTCTCTGTGGTTGTTGTATTGACAGCCTCTCATCCTGGAGGAGCTGATAAGAACACAGGAGACACACCGAGGAGTGGATTGCATTTCAGGAGCCGGGAACCAGTGTATCTCTGGGTGTAGTGAACCTTAAAGGTCTCGCACTGACAGTCATTTTTGACGTCTAGGAGGAGTGAAGATCCAAAGTGGAAATCTCACAGTATAGAGTGGTGCAGTGATGACATGTTTGTGCAGGCTGACCCTGAAGTGAGCATCGTAAAAAAAATCCCTTGACAAAAAGAGAAGGGGTTTTGCCGTTGGAGAAAATGAAATCTGTACCAAACACACATTCATGATACCAACACGGTTTGTTCAGCGAGATACTCTCCACATATTAACACCATTTTGTTATTTTTGAGGCGTATACATGCAAGTAAAAAGCTTACTATAAACCGCTACATCTCGGTCTCATGGATGCGCTTGACCACCGCTAAGCTAACGGCGGCTAATGTCGGGCGTGGTGGCGTTTATTCTTCTCATCAATCAATCAATCAATGTTTATTTATATAGCCCAGTATCACTCATTTGTCTCAGTGGACTTTACAGTTAGTGCAGAATATCAATACGACACACTCTTTTAATCTTGTAAGCTACGGCCGTTCTTAAATTCCCCAGTGTCGTATTGACGGACGTATTTTACGTGATAATCGTTCAGTTTGTGTTTTCCACAGACTATCAGGCATCTAACCGAAAACACTGACTTTTCCTGCATCTTATTCCTGCTGCAGCCGATGGGGAAAAGGCCGGTGCAGGTGGCGCATTTAACCTTATCATAAATGAAACGGCTGCATCCACGAGGAGCGTTGGATTCCCAATCAATGAAGGAGAGAGCATTGATTTTCAAAACACCACACCGCATGCTCCGTCTGAATGTGTGTGAGCTTCAGTACAGAGATGAAGGACTCTTAATGTCAGCGTCCCACTTAATTAATAATAAATCACTGCATTATGTACTTTTTATTATTTTAATTCGGCCATGTTTATGCCAACATATTATATTATGATTTCCATTTTTTTTTCGTCTCTTAAAAACATTTCAAGAACATCGTGTAAAACTTGAATGATTAGTCATCGCCATAGAATCACATTTTTCTGTTTTCAGCCTCTCAAAAGTAGCGATTTCATCCTTTTGTTCCTGTATTTTATCAAGTGAATGGTATCCTAGCAACGATCCGCAGGTCATACACTGATTTGGACTCTGTCGTAGTCCGTAGTTTATACATCTCTCTTGTACGGCCACTCCTCGAGTATGGGAATGTCGCTTGATCCCCCATGTACAAAAAGGATGCATCGAGAAAATACAGAGAAGGGCAACGAAGCTGGCTCCAGAACTAAAGGACCTGCCATATCAAGAACCACTGCAAAGTCTTACGATCCCGAGTATACTATAGAAGGGCGAGGGGAGATATGATGGAAGTTTTCAAATATCTCCACAACATCTATAAAACATCATGCCCACTACAACGGGATTATAACACCAGGACTCGTGGACACTGCCTCAAGTTGAAGAAACGGTACTCAAGACTGGCTATTGTTAGAAATTAAAATCAATGTTTTATGGCATAATTTAGTTAAAACATACAGTCAGTTTAAATGCTATTTTATTCTGAAAAAAAACGGAAGTTCTCGCACAATCTTAAAACCAAGCTTTTATTCTGAAAATCCTTCACGACGACTTCCGGGACTACCGTTTAGTAGTATCATTAAAGTGGCTATTGACGCCGTTAACATGTGTTACATATACAGTTATGAAAGAGATAAGGAGGAGAAAAGGCATGCGGAAGTAAGCAATGAATGTAAAATGTCGAAATCCTCTGTTTAACGCGATATCGGACACAGGAGACCGAGGGGGGGGAAGTCCCCCACGTCACCACAGCTCACAGAGAGGAGCACGCGGGAAGGACGAATGCTTGTGGGCTCTCTTCTGCTCGGCCGCCACTCAGAGAGGGAGCTTTTCTCTTCCCTCTCTCTGAACCATCTCCTGCTTGTAACATTACCATTTTAATTAAAGTACCCATTTGAACCTTCTCAGAGACTCCATTAGTCTCCTTATTTTCAAAGCTTCTCTCCTGGACGCGAGAATAACGAACAAAGCTATCACTATCCGCCGCAACTTCTTCAGCCTGCGTGTGGCTGACTTGTGGAATGATCTGCCAGAAAGCGCCGTCACATCCAAGACGGTTAACCGTCTCAAGTCTCGCCTCGACTGCTACTGGTCACACATCACCTTCACTTTGGACGATGCGACTGTTGTACTATCCATAGTATATAAAGAACAGTGACGTACTTATTTATGAGCGACTAAAAGACCTTCGGCCTATTACAGCCGTGTCCTATTGATTGATTGATATTAAAGTTAACATCTTTGGGTTTATAAAAGTATATTTAAAACAACCAATTGAGGAAATAATAGGTTAGTTGCAGCCATTCGCAAAACTCTAAGGTTGGAATAATAAATGTATTATTTACCCAACAAGTTTTTTCTTGTCGATCCATTCGAGAAAGATCCTCCAGCATCACACCACCGATCAATATATGATGTGAAACAAAAGCCAAATATGATATCACACTAATTTCCAAATGTAACCCTTGTGTAGAGATGACTTCCCTCCAAGCACTTGACTTACTGCTGACTTCACTCCCTAACGTATTGTGTTTGAGGCGGGGGATCTAGTGAGGACAAATTGCTCTATATGTGACATCTCACCGTCAGAAGTGCATTTCCCCCACTGAGGCCCTCGGGTCGCCCAGCGAGAGATAACTGTGGCCCCCGTTGAGCGGGAACAGCCTAAATACAGGAGCCCCGCCTCCTATCATCGTTTAAAGCCCCTTCCTTCATTAAAGTGCTAATCCTTGACTCCTTTCAATGTTTGTACCGTTCAAAATTGGACAAACTTACAATTCGGCAATATGTGGGAATTAGGCTTTAACATTAGGATCGAATTCACTCACTTCTTCTTCTGTGGTGCTTTACCCACACGTGTATATCCACTGTCAAAGCTTTCTTTATAGCAAGATGGGTTAAACATGGTTGATTTTTAAACGTGATCTTTATTTATTTACATGTCTCATTATCATTAACTCTATCAAGCATATATTTTTGTGTTAAAGTTACATTTCATAAAATTGACACTATCCAAATCCAACGAGTTGAATCAACCATGTAGATCAGGGGGGTCGAACTCAAACACACAGTGGGCCAACATTTAAAAATGGGTGCTAGTCGAGGGCCGGACTGGTTCAATGTTTATTGCAGAACTTATTGAAATGAACTTATTGCACATATTAAACCTGGAACTAACAAAGCTTTAATTATTGCCTATAAAAACATTAAATAATCAGCTGCATTAATTTCTCATGGCTCTACCTGCAGCTTCTCCAGAGTCACTTCTTATGAGTACATTTCCCCACAGGCCGACAACAGCTTCAACAAAACTATCTCCCTCAAAGAGAAACCGAACATGCCCTGTTGTCGTGAGAGAGGAAGTGCAGAAGGAAGCATCCATTAAACTCAGTGTGCTGCTCTGTGATGCTAGCTCAGACACTTGGCATCTCATCTCGGGTGCAAGGTCATCAATGTTTGGGGTCAGGCTCTACTATGGGCACTTGTAAATGTCTATAACTATGTAAATGTATCCTGTAAATATAATGTATAATGTCCTTTATTGTTTTATGTTTCATGTGGCACCTATATGCTGCAGGTCTCCCTTGAAAAAGAGATCCATGATCTCAATGGGACCAATCTGGTTAAATAAAGGTTTGAAATGAAATTAAATGAGGCTCTGAGCTGAGGAGACCCTCAGGATGGAGGGAAGGTGCAATATACCGGCGGGCCAGATCTAAAAGTAATTATAAATTATCCTGCGGGCCGAAATTAAATCCACCAAGGGCCGGATTTGGCCCCCGGGCCTTGAGTTTGACACGTGTGCTGTAGACATACACTAAAAAAGCAAGAATACTGAAAGTACGTTAGCTTTCAATAAACACAACTATTGTAATGTTGAGATACATATCTTTTTGTATTGACCAAGGTGCAGTCAAACACGTTCATTGGTTGTGGTTTGTCGTCCAGATCAGTGGTTCCCAACCTGGGGGGCACCAAAGGTCGCAGGGGGGGGCGCCAAAGGTCGCAGGGGGGGGCGCCAGGCCTCAGATGGTTTGAGGCCAAATCTCATATTTAGACCTTTTTTTTACTTATAATTGTAACGCAATACATTGTCACTAAACGCCTTGTCTCTACATTACAATAAAATATAAAAAATAATTGATTGATTAGAATACAAATTCAAGCTAGTATTAAAGGCATAAAAAGACAGAAATGTATAATTCTTTCTTTGATAGAAATGTTTCTTCTGCCCGTTAAATGTCCAAACCGGGCTTTTCTGGATAAGCGCATTTTTAAAACATAGTCATAGTCCACGCCGGTTTCAGTTGGATTATTCGTCAGTTGCTCCGATCAGATCGGTCTCCTCCATTTTGTAGATTATTTACGACTTTTGAATCCACATAAACACATCGGTTTACTCTGAGCATGTGTTTTCAAACAGTTTAATCCCTTTGTGAATTGTTTCCACTTCCGCGCCGTCCTTTCATTTCTTCATACAGCGGGAATCCAGATGAATGAATCCTGAGTCCAATAACCATCAAAGTCGCTCCAACAGTGTTCCTTAATTACGCTTTCATCCTCCTTTAACACAATACTTCACATTCATCCAGTTCGTGACAGTAGTTGTAGCATTTTGAGACTTTTAAAGCGCAACTTCCAACATTTGGGGGGGCTCTTGGGGAAAAAGGTTCGGAACCCCTGGTCTAATAATACGCAAATACTGAAACCCTAAGAATTGATAATAATTAACATTTTTTATATTATACACATTGGAGAATTTGCATGCCAACAACAATCTCAATCACACAGCTATTTGTCTCCAACGTGCTGATGGACCACTTTCCCCTCTCTCTACCTGTCTGCATAACCCAGTCTACCTACAGCTCTCTCTACATAACACACACAACCCCCTGGCAGTCGGTAGTGACTGCCTCATTATCATATTTATTTAAAGTATCCTGTGACCCATTTCATTCCAACATGGGTCCCTCTCGTCATGATTGAGTAGTCCCATATTTTAAGGTACTCTCCGGAGATGTTGCTGTGCATAATGGGAACATTTCTGTTAAACATAGTCCTGTCCTTGTCGTTAAAATGAAACAAGTAACACTTCCTAACCGAGCATTGTTCAATTTCTGCATTTATTACAGATGCATTGACGATAGGGCTGCACGATTTTGGGAAAAAATTTAATTGCGATTTTTCTGACACATATTGCGATTTCGAATTGCGATATTTATTTTTAAGCGACCCAATGGAAGTTTATTGTAAAATGCGGCCATAACTCCGACTAGGAAGGTCGTATCAACATACTCCTGTCTCTAGCATCCCAACAGCCCGAGCTACGAGTGAAATAACTAAACTTACATGAAACTTCCGTTGGGTTGCTTTAAAGTCAAGCTTCAGTTAAAGATTCACGCTGTAATAGAAACACGTGATGGAGCGTTGCTAACCTGACCCAGACGGTTTGTTTCACCAAACTATCGAGGAAAGCTCCATTGGAAGCCATCTGGAAAGGGCCGGCACTTTCAAAAATACCTCACCTTCTATCATGGGCCACTTCTGATTGATTAACAATGGCTGGTACACGTGGAGCACAGCACTTCTGATTGGTGTGGATGACTGACACACAAGAAGAAAAAAAAATAATTTGATAAATCGCATCATCGCGATTTCGATTTAAAATCGATTAATCGTTCAGCCCTAATTGACGACTAAATATGGAGAACTTCTTTGTTGGGAACCCAAGTCCGGCGATCAATGATCCATCATGTAAGCAATACGAGATGAAATGCGCACGATGCTTGCCTATTGGTTGTAGTAAAGGAAATCTGGTGAAAGGAAGGACCCACGCCACCACTCTGATGGACCACATCACCCACAGCTCTAATGGCCACATCTGTCACTGCGTGTTTCGCTCTCTGGGACGCTGACCTGCAGCTGCTCACGGGAGATTAATAACAGGTTAGCGGTCCGTCTGTGATCGGGAGTTATCGAATGCTTTCTCCTTTGGATGCGCTTCTCGAGACTTGACCACGTCTGCGTCGTATTGATCGACCGCTTGCACATCTATGGTTATGCTTCTTCAATTTGCACAACCTTTGTCGACTTCCTGGGTTTCAACTCCATCCGTCCCTCGGCCCCTCAGGGTTCGAATCGTCCCTTTGTAGTGACAATCACCGCTGTTACGTTATCCGTCTAGATGATCGTGACCTTCTCAATGCTTTACATTCAGGATATGTTTATTGATACTCTACCTGCTGATATGATGTCTGCATGGGGGGAAGCAGATCATTGGTTTTCCATTTCAGACGATTCAGACGGATTTGAGTTGGGGTGATGACTTTCTCAAAGGACTTTAGAAACCGAAGCCATGGTAGTTTGCTTTGAAAGCCCGACCCGATGGCCAGACGTTAGCCTCAAATGGATTTAACATCAGCTCCAGCTTTATCTTCAGATGTAGCTCCCCACCCCCACAGAGCGCCGTCTCGCTGAGCTTCATTGTGCGGGGTTTCATTACCTCTGCTTTGGCGAAATGGCTGGGAGCTCTGGACTGATATTTCAACCTGAGACATAATTAATGAGATGTCTGCTTCTCTTTCCTCTCAGCGAAGCGGTGTCAGACGTCTGCTGGGGAGAAGTGTAGGAGCTAAGGGTGGTGGGAGGAGAAGTGTTGCTGCCGCTGCTCCCGTTAAAACCGTTAACAAGCAATTTCAAGTGTCTGCTATTCGGGAATTGGCATTGACTTGGGATCGGCAGCTCTCTCACCCTGGTTTTAACTTAACAAAGTACATACAGATCTCCTTTCGTAAATCCAATCATGAGCCATGGCTCTTGATCCAGAGGAACCATATTGTGTTTTTTATACGCCTAACATCAGAGCTGATAAGTTCCCCTCATGACAAGTTTGATCCGAACATGTTAATAGTTCAAATAAAGGGTTTGCGATCTCTTTTTCGGAGCTCAGAGTCATAAAAAAGCCTTAATTTAAAATCCCTTTTCAAGCAGAAATACCACACATTCACTAGTTCATACTTTTCAAATCAGATTTTCTCTTTTTTATGTTTTCTGAAGTTTAATTTGATATAAAAGCAATTATTTTTACCAGTTTGTGAACAAAACAAGGCATTTGAGATGTTGACGAGCAGCTTTGCTATTTCCCAACATGTCCTCGACGAATCAATCGTTCTTTAAGAGGCACACGATACTATACTGAAAATAAGCATTACATCCTCTCTAAGCTGAAGATATACCGTTCCTCGTTGTGTTCTCGTTCGACGGCATTGAAGCGTCGTTTTAATGAGGCATACCTTATCTCCTCATAGCATATTCAATGTTTGCAGTCAACGGTGTGAATGTGTAAAAGTTGGATCGCTCTGTCGAGATATACCGAGTCAGAAATAGCGGAGGTGACACACGATCAATTTAAACCCTGCTGCTTAAAAGTGGCGTTATTTGACACTTGTATCCGGGATAAGGTTCGTTTTGTCTCCGAGCTGCTTTGCTTATGTCGGTTTTTTTAAAAGCTCCTGAAAGCATCGTAGTAAACAACCAAAGCTTCTTGAGCACAACAAAGAAAGCCCCGTGGCACTGCTCCAATCGCCGGGAAATGTTTTTGCTTGACGATGTGTAATGGCGGCTTTAACGCGGCAGAACGTCGTCAAGAGACTTCTTTACCCGCTTGACATCGTGTCCTCGAATGAGCGACAACTCAAACTTCTTTGCTCGATCTAAATTAGCTTTTATTCGTACTGCTATTAAGGCGAGTTCATTCTTTTCTGAATGAGGATAGAAAGGTTAAATAGAAGTCAAATCTAAATGTATTAAAGCCCCAAATCAACGCAAGCAAAATACAAACGTCATAGCATAACAATTATAAAAACATTGTACAATAACATAAGTATTGCCTTGTGATAAAAGCACGTGATGGAAGACAGATGGAAAATAGTTCACATGGAAGACAGATTTGAAGAGATGGGTTTTCAGTTTGCTTTTAAAGGAGTCAACGGAAATAGCTTCACGGATCTCGTTACGTTCCCAATTGGCTAGGGGCAACAAAAGGGAAACGACACGACCAGATTGGTATTGGTATACTTATCAATGATTTATTTGTAATAGCAGCGGTAAAAAAAAATGGCCGGCAGGCAGCCTGAAGCAAACACAAGGGCCAAAAGGGCACAGGTTGACAGATAACCAAACTACGGGAGGACTCAAAAGGCATACAGGCGAAATAAATACTAATATACTCAACAAAGAACGAAACAAAACCTCACTTTAAAAGTGGTACAGACTAACACAGGAAATATATACAAAACACCCAGCTAAACTAAAAGGCAACAGTCACACAATCCTAATCTACTCTAAACACTAACTAAACTACTCTACACTCTAACTAAGCTACTAGACACTACTAATCACACACGTTTAACCAGTTAACAGAATTCTCTAAGAGCAAGTAGCGCGAGGCGTCTGTCCACATGTCGGATTCTCCAGAGCGGTGATAGTCCGCAGTTTTGTAGTCCTCTCCAGCAGGTGTGCGGATTAGAGAACGTCGGGCCCGGCGTGCTCCAATCAGTGTCCTCGGAAGTGGACCAGGAGATGACAGCCAATGATGTTGGGGCAACCACACAGCTCATTTGCATAATCACACACACAGCTGAAAACACAGATTAATGAGCAGACAAACAGCAACCGTAACAGATCTGAACTGATCTTTAGAGAAGATTTCAAGAGTATTTTAGAAAGGGATTCTACGAGATAATAGTCCATGTTTGACTTTCCAGCAGCTCCACGGATACCAACATGTCGCTGACCTTTAGTTGCTGGAACTCCATCCCATTATCACCTTCCCACAGTTTGGAAGTTTATTTATACAGCATCTTTCAACACGAGGCAATTCAAAGTGCTTTTCGAAAAATGAAAGACATTCAGAAAATGGCATTTAAAATCAGTCGTTAAAAAGAAAAGATAATAAAAGAAACATTGAAGGAAAAAGTACATGGATAAAAGTTACAGTGAGTCTGAGATGTGAATAGTTCAATTAAAAGCAGCGGCAAAACGAAAAGTCTTCAGCCGGGATGTATGAGAATAGAATAGTTTAATGTACAATGAGATAAATGCTTCTCCCAGTAATTATTTCCAGGAGTATAAAAATAAAATCTGTAATGTAATAAATAATAATAGTGTGTATTTATAATAATAATAATAATAGTAATGATATATATGTATATATTGTTCCCCACACTGCTCCCTGGGCGCCGTTCAAAATGGCAGCACACTGGGATGGGTCAAATGCAGAGAAACAATTTCCCCACGAGGATTAATAAAGTATATAAAATCAAAGATCTCATGCAAAACACTATGGATTATTCACCAGCACAGCAGCCCAGATGTTCCAGGGCAGGGTCTGAAATACCCCATTAACCCTTTGAGGTGCCATTGAGAGCGGCTTTAAATCGGACCCCGACTGGGTGAACTTGAGGACAGAAGAGGACAGAAGAGGACAGAAGAGGACAGCTTCCTCCTTTATCTCTCAGCTGAAGACGTGCGGTGGGAGGCGGTGAGACACAGAGTGACAATGGATTCACTCAGAAGACATAAAGCCACATCTTTACCGTGTTGTAGTTTCTCCATGAAGAACATGCTTTACCGTCAGGAGTCTGACATTCACACAACCGTCAAAATCAGCCCCACAAACATTATGCATTGCATTAATGCAGTGGTTCCCAAACGGTGTGCCGTGGGATTTTGTGACAACCATACGTTATTATTGCGATATACAACTACACACAAATAATTATTTCTTAATTTACCATATCAGTACTTTGTAGGTTTATATGTACGTAATCTGCGCGACTTGCGTGTCCACATCTCCACGTGCAGTGCTGCATAAACATGGCTGAGTCAGCGATAACTCTCGAGGGGTGGAGGTCTGCCCGTTATTTTGAGTTCGTCCGAAGAATAGACGGTGAGGTGCAAACTGTGTCCGGGCCAGAAGCTGTTATCCACTGCTGTGAAACCACGTCACACCTCGACACACACCTGCAAAGAACACGTGTGTTTTTGTTTATATCACGCAGTCTGTTCTTCTTCTCTGTCTTCCGGTTATTGCCTGTTTTGAATGACAAATACACACTACCGCCGCCTGCTGGTAAGGAAAGTTATTGCCACTCACGCATGCGCAGTTCGTACGTGCTCGGCGAGTAAAGTAACGAGTTACTTTATGTAGATAGTAACGAAGTAGTGTAATATATTACTTTTAAAAAAAAGTAATATGTAATATATTACATTTTTTTAGTAACGACCCCATCTCTGGAGTTGGCGTTCTCTGTCTGGTTTACATGAGTGTGTTGCTGCTTTGATGAAGCCTAATTTGATAAAGTTTCAAATTAATTTCTGAAATATTGAGTAATATAGTTTTTATTTGGTAAATAATTATGCACATGTACAGATATGTTACATGGTATGAGTGATAACACGTGTTATAAGGGCTATTTTGCACAATAGGTGTGCCTTGAGATTTGTACTTGTCCTTTGGGAACCACTGCCTTAACACTATTCTTGTTCTTATTTATTTCATTTAAGACTTGCCAGCTCTACAAAGGCTATCAACTTTCCATAACCATCATACTTGCCAACCTTGAGACCTCAGAAATCGGGAGCATTTCAAAACCACTCAAAACTAATGTTATTAGCTTAACATTAACATGCTTATTGTAGTTGTAAGTGCACTGTCTTGCGGCCTGAAGCAGCATGCTTGAGGGAGCATATGTGTGGGCAGGAAAGGAGTGAGCAGAGAGGGTAGCGTTGTCGATTCTTGTTCAGTTTACCGTGACTATCTCCCTCACCCTCTCAGACTTTCAGTTGCGCGCGCTGCTAAAGAGACGCGCTACCATGGAAACCAAACAATGGTGTAGCTGTATTAAAGTCCGAGTGGAAACAGTCGTGAGTAAATCTGATGTTGTCAGAAATGCGGGAGGCATATGACCCCGGGAGGAAACCGGGAGAGGGCTATGAAATCGGGAGTCGCCCGCGAAAATCGGGAGGGTTGGAAAGTATGATAACCACACATAGTACTTTTACTGCACATCGTTTTTTGGTCTATCCAGATTTCATTTCATACTTTTCTAGGTCTTAACTTATAATAGATTTTTACGATTGTTCGTTTATGAATTGTTTGGTATATTGTTGTCAGAATATTGGACAAATGTTGCTCATTGGAAATGATTGTAAATGCAGGCTAAACGTCATCAGCCAGCTAATTAGAGTAATATATGTGAATGTAACCGGATTACTTTCTGTTACTTTTAGACTACCTCAACATCAAATGCAAGCATCTACATGTAAAGAAATAGCAATAAGATGTTTTTACTGAAGTGTATTTTGTAAGACAACAGAACAATGTGACTTTCGAAAAGAAGATATTTAGGGTAACACGTGTATTGATACGAACACCTGCCTTTCATGAAGCATATTCAGAATACAGCACCAATGGAACACTTGAGCACTTACTTCAGTTTAAAAAGCTGAGCTGACAGGACATGTAGGTTCACCTGCTGAAGTCAAACAGAACACGTGAACCACAGACAGTGGAAACCATGAAGCAGATTCACACGTAAAGCGTTACGAGCTAGCCTCAAAAAGCCACACGTGTTTAAGATGCATCAAATCTAGAAACACTGACATTTAGTCCAGCTTTTCCTCCCTTTTGAATTCATCCCGCTGTTGTTGTTTTCCCCACTCGGGTAGCTGAAGTGAAGTGTATACACACACACACACACACACACACATACATACATACACACACACACACACACACACACACACACACACACACACACACACACACAGAAATACAGTTAACATGTTTCGTGTGACACTTCAATTTCCTCCGCGTCAATCAGAGCGGCTGCTGCATCTCTCTCATTGCTCTGCCAGACTGACGGCGTATGATGGATGAACTTCTCAGCTAGAAAGCAGAAATGTGTAATTACATTGACGAGCGTGCAACTACATGCATATGTGAGACTTGCATTAACCCCCTCGGACTGTTTGAGATTAAACAAATCCATCTTAAGTCGAATTGGCTAGGAGTTCTGAGACGATTAAACATGCCTACGTTTTTTCTTTCTTCTCAAAACGGAATAAATTGTAACACTGGTACCTAGACGTGGAAAAAGCTTTACCGATATATTTATTGACTTACTTAATTTTTTACAACTCTGTGACGCCCAAACTAAAACATGACAAATGGGGACATACCTAAAACACTAAAATAAGTTAAAAACACGCATGGAACGTAAATACGTTTCCTTTTTACAATAATAAGTGAAATAAGTCAAAAAAAATAAAAAAATTCAGACTTCATAGATCTGGTGAGATTTCGCATGTAGAACATTTTTAAAATCTGGGACACCGGTTTCAGGTTATTTGGCAAATTGATAAAGGAAATATCAGCTGCCATACCTAGAGTCATTTTGTTTCTTGCAGCATATCAACAACCATTATAGATCAGTCACTTTTACACGGTGTGCTTTCAAATCAGGCGCGTGGTGGATTTAATTTCGGCCCGCAGGATAATCTCTAATTCCTGTTAGATCTGACTCACCGGTATATTGCACCTTCCCTCCATCCTGAGGGTCTCCTCCGCTCAGAGCCTGAGCCCAAACATTGATGACCTTGAGCCCGAGATGAGACGCCAAGTATCTGAGCTAGCATCTCAGAGCAGCACACTGAGTTTAATGGATGCTTCCTTCTGCACTTTCTCTCACGACAACAGGGACATGTTGGGTTTTCTCTGTGAGGGGAATAGTTTTGTTGAAGCTGTCGTTGGCCTGTGGGGAAATGTACTCATAAGAAATGACTCTGGAGAAGCTGCAGATAGAGCCGTGAGAAATGAATGCAGCTGATTATTTAATGCTGTTTATATAAGCAATAATGTAAGCTTTGTTAGTTCCAGGTTTAATATGTGCAATAAGTTCATTTCAATAAGTTCTGCAATAAACATTGAACCAGTCCGGCCCTCGACTAGCACCTATTTTTAAATGTTGGCCCACTGTGTGTTTGAGTTTAACCCCCTGCTCTATGTCAACTGCCTGAAACCCCAAAAGGATTGTGTGTACAGTATATCCTGCACTCTGGTGAGGGAGGTCATGGCTCCGGCTGCGGCCCGGAGAGACGGTCACACACATGGCTCGTGCCGAAGAGAGACAACCCCCTCCTGGAGAACATTAGCTCGACCTGCCTCTTGTTGTATCCACAGGAACCCTGCAGCGCTAAATGAAGCCGGCACATGTTCCTCCTCCTGACGCCCGGAGACGGAGCTTTGTCTCCAACTTTCTGCAGCTCTTTCGGCACAATCGGCCCAGATACTGACGCACAGAACCGCTCATCATTCACACGGGACTCACCGCACGTTCTGCTCTTTCAGAACGAGGGCTTTCGTTACAGTGAAGCCGTGTTGGGATCATATTTGAGTTGCCCTTCTTGTTTCTTTCTTTGCTCACCAAGCGGCCTGGGGTCCTTTGAAAGGCGCTATACAAGTCAATCTATTATTATTATTATTATTATTATTATTATTAAATGAATGTCCTAATACAGTCAGAGTATGGCTTAAACATATATATGAATAGTGAAGCTGTCAATCGTTCGAATCTTTCAAGCGTCAATCGAAACACTGCCATCACATTTCTAAATCATCATTTTGCATGTTCTTTTGTTGTTAAGCCGTTATTTCCGCACATATTTGGAGTCTGATTAAGCTTTCGGTCGTAGTTTATTCTTTTTTAAAGTCCAAAAGTAAAAACTGGGTGTACCATTTTCCTAAATTCACTTTTGAGGAATGTCCTGCTTTAAGGATTTCAATTGGCCTATTTTATTCCAAAAACTCAATATTTCAAACTATTATCTTCTCAATTAATTTATTATAATTGAAGATTTTGTTAAAATATATCTCAACGTTTAGTTTTAAGGCTGGTGACGTGATCAAATGTGATAGCAGACATTGCGATCTTCATTGGTAAACCTGCTTTAAATAAGCAAAATAGAACTGTTGTTAGCTCGACCGTTTCATATCTCAGAGGCTGAAGTTGAAATCTGTTCAGTTTGAATTTAATAAGACATACCGAAGCCCCAATTAAAAAAAGGCAAGAGGTGGGTTCATGTTTTTTATAAGCCTCGCTCGTCTGCTGCGAGCTGAAGTAAGCCACCTGTCTGCTCGGAGTTAGCTAGTTAACCTGCGGGTTCAAACGAGCCGTACCTGCAGCTACAGTTTCTAGGCAACATCAGACATCCAGTGGTGAGAGGAAGCTGAGGAAGTAGCTACAGAAACACACACACACACACACACACACACACACACAGCACACACACACACACACACACACACACACACACACACCACACACACACACACACACCACACCGCCTACAGTGTCGAGCTTCTGCAGAACACAGTAGTTTACCTGCCTGTTGAGAAAAATAGGAAATACTGATATACACCTGAACATCAGCAGGAGAGAACTCTTTAAAGTAGAGACACTACATACTGATATACACCTGAACATCAGCAGGAGAGAACTCTTTAAAGTAGAGACACTACATACTGATATACACCTGAACATCAGCAGGAGAGGACTCTTTAAAGTAGAGACACTACACACAGATATACACCTGAACATCAGCAGGAGAGGACTCTTTAAAGTAGAGACACTACATACTGATATACACCTGAACATCAGCAGGAGAGGACTCTTTAAAGTAGAGACACTACATACTGATATACACCTGAACATCAGCAGGAGAGGACTCTTTAAAGTAGAGACACTACATACTGATATACACCTGAACATCAGCAGGAGAGGACTCTTTAAAGTAGAGACACTACATACTGATATACACCTGAACATCAGCAGGAGAGGACTCTTTAAAGTAGAGACACTACATACTGATATACACCTGAACATCAGCAGGAGAGGACTCTTTAAAGTAGAGACACTACATACTGATATACACCTGAACATCAGCAGGAGAGGACTCTTTAAAGTAGAGACACTACATACTGATATACACCTGAACATCAGCAGGAGAGGACTCTTTAAAGTAGAGACACTACACACAGATATACACCTGAACATCAGCAGGAGAGGACTCTTTAAAGTAGAGACACTACATACTGATATACACCTGAGCATCAGCAGGAGAGGACTCTTTAAAGTAGAGACACTACATACTGATATACACCTGAGCATCAGCAGGAGAGGACTCTTTAAAGTAGAGACACTACATACTGATATACACCTGAACATCAGCAGGAGAGGACTCTTTAAAGTAGAGGCACTACATGCTGATAAATAGCCCGATAAGGCCCCTTTAGGTTCCAATGACCTTCACTCTAAACGCCCTCTCTACTGACGGTAACCCTGCATGTGATTCGCATCAGCTCCAAATGTCTTCACCTTTCCATCCAATTCCATCCAAATAGATGCATCAGTTGTTCAAACAAACCTAAACTGGAAACCTAATCTCCCTGGCTGATATAAATGGAAAGTCAATGTATTTTTTATTTATATTCCCGACAAAAGTTGTTTTGCCGCCATTTAACTTTCCTGCTGCCGAAAGCATTGTTTTTTCTTCTCTGCACGTCGAGAGCGAACCCGAGCATCCGCCTGCCAAACAGCTCTGCCTCTGAGAAATGGTTTTCCTAGAAGAACTCCAATCTGCAGAATGAATGCCGCTCCGTAACACGGCTATACCCGGAGTATTCATGTGCATCTCTCTGGGGAGACAGCTTTCAGAGGCGTGGAGGAGTTGGTTCAGCAGCTCAATCTTAAACTACGGTGGCCTACACCGAGCTAAACGCCCACTCGAGCAACGTTTGAATGTTCGCCAACGTGATTTAATGAGACGGTGAGAAGAAAAATAACGTTATTTCTTGTGTGCAGTGTGGGAACCAACAGAGACAAGCACCCTCCCTTGAGAGCTTTCTTGGAACATGTGTTAATTATCTTTCCCATAATGCATCTCCATCCAGTTATCACTTGTGAAAACAATCAACAAAAGCAGCTTGGAGAGGTATGACGTTCATCAACACTGGACGATTCTTCCAGTTGAACTTAAAGCCTGAACTGACTTTCACTATTTCTCTCATGGTGCAAAACAATAGATATCAAGCAACCAGTCATGCCAACATGAATTACACTGTAATCTGCGTTTTTCAATTATTATTATTATTATTATTATTATTATTATTATTATTATTATTATTATTATTATTATTATTATTATTATTATATTTTAACTGTATCATTGTATTGACCTGTAAGGCAAGGCAAGGCCAGTTTATTTATATAGCACTGCACGCAGGCGATTGAAAGTGCTTTACAAAAAAAAATGTACTTAAATAATATTTTATAATTGTTTGCGTGACAGAGAGATTATGCAACGTTGTTAGTGTTTGTTGATTGTTATGTACCTACCTAAGGACTGCCGATGGAAATGAGTTCTCTCTGTTCTGAGATTAATGCATTTGTACGCACGGTCCGTGTGTAAACACTAGGGATGCCAGCGATTATGAGATTATTCGAATATTCGCTGCAGTCTCCATAATCGAATATTATTTTTAAAAATCGATTTTATTTATATATATATTTTTTATGTTTTTTTTCTGGCTTAGTTTCAAACAAAATATATATAAATATATATATGCTAATAATAGTAATAGTATTTATAATTGTAAATGGTCATTGGTCACACCAACAGTTTGTTTGTTTTACTGTGGGTCGGTCGAATAATCGATTATTATCAGTTAAACAAAATAGTTACCTTGCAGCTTTCTTTACCTTCCCTTCCTCGCTTCCTAGCTTCCATTTCCTCCATCTTGATTTAGTTTGGGTGGTGAGTGAGTGTCGCTGCACAGTCTCATCCCCTCCGGTGCGTTGTTGATAATGAGACTGGTCGAGCGCCATGAATAACTCTGAACTATTTTTCATTTCCTTAATCTCTGCCCACGGGTCAGTTCGGTAACACTGAGTCATTCTTCTCCTCTCTTGCTACTTGATCACACGTATCGCCTCCTATGGGGCAGGATAAGAGAAGAAGAAGACAAATCCACTTCTCAAACGCTTCGTAATTCAATATCTTTTAATAAAGTCAGTGAACGGAGCTCCTTGTTAAGCCGCATGGCGGATGATTAATTCCAGATATTCGTGGCACCTCAATCCGGAAAGCACCTACCAGACCATGGCGGTATAAGAGACCCGAGCACAATGATATTCTTTTTAGTGCTTTCCGTACATTTCTGCAGCTCCGTCTTCACACCTGGCTGGCTGGCTCGCCATGGCGCGTTTCTGCCGTGTCTCCTTTCATAAAATCCCAGGTTTGATGTTGTTCCCGCTGATCTAGTGAGTGTTTGGCAGGTTTTCGGCGACTCAGCGAACAGGGATTCAGCCGTCCGACGCTATCGCTCCCAACGCAAGGCTAAGCACTCACAATTGATTTAATCACTTAAATAGGAGCGGGATACAAAAGGAGCCTCTGTTCGTGTCTCCTCTTGCTTTTTTTTTAGAGCTTGGCCATGTAGAAAAGGTTAATCAGATATTAGGACCCACCGGAGACCGTGCTATCGGAGAAGCAGAGGGTTACTTTCCGAAAGGACTGCAGATTAAGTGAATCAATAATGCCATTGGCTGCGTCACATCTCCCCATCACAGGTTCTTTTTGCCTCGAATTCAAGTGAAATGTGTCCAAAGTAAAGTAAAGGTCGCATGAACATGGATGATACGGTGTTGGATATTATGGGCATGATATACACGAGAACAATAGATTACCATGTGACAAAGAAAGGGATTAGGACATGTCGCTTACATGAATTGTTGATTATTGTATTGGTTTACTGATAAGAGGAAACAACTGATTTTATGTGGCATGTAAACGCTGCTGAAGGTTAATCCAATGTCCGTGTCACTTTGAAATGATTACTGATAATCCATCATATTGGCATTAAACCTAGTTTTCATATAGACGAAGAAGAAGATGGAACTTTATTAATCAAAAATTCAGTTTCCACTCTGTCGTACATAGGGTTGGGTTTGATTTTCCACGATTCTGATTCCGATTCTACTTTTCGATTCCGGTTCTTAACGGTTCTCAATTCCGATTCTTTGAGGGGTAAACAAATGATGCATGCTTCTTCCACCAAAATAAATGACATTTATTCGAGAAACTTTTACACAGGTTAGTTTACAGTAATATTCGCATGAATCAGTCTGTTTATATTCACTGCTATGTAACTTTAACCTGAGAAGCACTGAAGCTGCGACAGTCCAACTTTTAAAGTTTAGAACAGTTCTTGTTGAGAAAAATAAGCATATCTGCCTCTCAGGCATACCGGGAAGAAATGTTTGAACATTTTAAATCTGGTGCACTTTAAGCAGAATGACTGGAGACCTGATCTAGGGGGTACAACTCCAAACACCCATATGAAAAAGATCAGTTTACATTTGAATAATTAAATAAGTATGTGAGCATAACCAATAACCTATAGCCAATAACAAATACATGTAACGTATTTTATTTCTGTCTTTCATTCATATCTTATTTTACTATTTTATGAATGCATATTTGTTTATCTCCAGTTTAAAACGATATGTCTGGTTTACCGTCCTATAGTATACATTGGAATGATTTCAAACCTGTTTTATCCCAATAATTATAAAGGAGAGCCTTGGAAATATGTGTTTACATAAATTGTGATCAAACCGTTTGGGACCCACTGAGATAACTTAGACTAAAGTGAACTATCTCAACCCTCGGAGTCCTTCACCTCACTGAGCTGTAGTCATCAGCCTCAGTCTGACTGGAGAGGACTCTCCCTCCACATCATTGTAGAAACATCTTCTTCTTCCGTTAGAGCAGCTAGCACCAGATGCTAATAACAACAGCGCGTACCGGTCCCTCGCTCCCTCGCTCACTCGCACGTTGGCTGTGAGCTGCGGGTGCCAGATAAGCCAACATCCCTCATTTTCATCACTTACAGCGCCCGTCGTACAGGGCGAATGAAACGTGTAACCGGGATGAAAAGGGTGTTACATTTACTTCATTATGAATGTTGTTACATCATTTTTTTTCCTCCCAGAGGTGTCAGCGCAGCGCCTCCACAGATCTGGCGCCCTAGGCGAACATGGTTACCTGTAGGAAGTGTAGGTACAACGCTACATTTCCCACCCCGCTGCAGTCACACAGTAGGCTACGGAGAGCGGCGAGAAACATTTCCTCAGGCATAGAAAAGTGGATAGTGAGCACTTCTCCTTTGCCGAGATAACCCATCCCACCTCTCAGGTGTGGCATATCAAGATGCTGATTAGACAGCATGACTATTGCACAGGTGTGCCTTAGGCTGGCCACAATAAAAGGCCACTCTGAAACGTGCAGTTTTGCTTTATTGGGGGGGTCGGGGGGGTCCGAAAACCAGCCAGTATCTGGTGTGAGGGGTAGGGTTAGGGTTAGGGGTAGGGTAGGGTTAGGGGTAGGGTTAGGGGTAGGGGTAGGGTAATGTTGTGAATCGAGTGGCTCATGTTGGTGGTGAGGTTATGGTATGGGCAGGCGTATGTTATGGACGAAGAACACAAGCCACTCGATTCACAACATTACCCTAACCCTACCCCTAACCCTACCCCTCACACCAGATACTGACTGGTTTCCGGACCCCCCCAGACCCCCCAATAAAGCTAACCTGCACGTTTCAGAGTGGCCTTTTATTGTGGCCAGCCTAAGGCACACCAATAACCATGCTGTCTAATCAGCATCTTGATATGCCACACCTGTGAGGTGGCATGGATTATCTCGGCAAAGGAGAAGTGCTCACTATCACAGACTTTTTCAGATTTGTGAACAATATTTGAGAGAAATGGTTATCTTGTGTAAATAGAAAATGTTTTAGATCTTTGAGTTCATCTCATGAGAAATGGGAGCAAAAACAAAAGGGTTGCGTTTATATTTGTGTTCCGTGTAGAAACTTGATTTGATACCAACATCTTTCAGCCGGTAAAAAGGGATCCCAGTTGCTCTCAACGCATTGTGATTTGTCCCTCTGCCGTCCGGCTCTGGAAAACACCCAGACACGGCTGTGGGATTTCCTCGCTCACCAAAGCTTGATGAAGTAGTTTCTAAAATGTCAAGGGCTCTGCAGAGGACTGCGCTTGCAGCTGTGAAACACGAGGACAGCCCCTCGACATGGACACGATGAGATGAAATGTGAAAGTGCGTTTTAGTAGCGGGGTTAATTTGCGCTACTTTGCCCTCGCGCATTCCCATTCCTCATTATTTATTTAGTCGGAGTACACTCTTAAGCAGCGTGACCTTCCAGCGCAGAGCTTATTGAAGCGGCTTGTGTTGCTATCAACTCTGAAACCTTTTATTATTACGAGAAGGCGCAGTGTTGATCCTCTGGTGATGCTAACCTGTGCAGCACGCGGGAAACAATGCTGCTCCAAAAACACTGTTAGAGTTTACAATTGAGATTTCTTTTTTTGTCTGATATGAAATTAAATGCATTTCAGAGTAGAGTGACTTCTTCAAGTGTCCCTGGCTAGTTTGCGTATTCACTATTCTGCTATTTCAATTATGTTTTTAGTACACATGCTTACTTTAAAGGTGGGGTAGGTAAGTTTGAGAAACCGGCTCGAGATCGCTAGAATTTGAAAATACACAAGCGGAGAAAATCTGCCACTTCCTCAGAGAGCCCCGCCCCAACACACACGAACGCGCACATGACCAGTGAGGGCACGAGATAAGTGTGTGTCCCGATGGAAGGCTGACAGGCAGGTAGGACATCGTTGTACTTTTTACAGTACTACGGCTTCTACAGATGGATTTTTTGTCAAAGCACTTCAGATATTCGTTGCTATCGGGATGTTAAGAGCATTCCATGGAATATAACAAAAAGTGTATCTCGAGCCGGTTTCTGAAACGTACCCCACCTTTAACTTAACGTGTACATATTTTAATTCTATTGGTTTATTATACAAAAAATAATGAAATCAAGGGATTTTCGCTTGTATTAAGTTAACACATCTGCCAATTAGACAAGAGGACATTTGCTTGGTAAGATTTCTTTAGATTAGATGGGATATTTAGATACTTGAGATATTATAATTACCTCGGATAACTTGCTTTGAACTATATTTTAGCAGAATTAGGACATTTTGTGTGACAGAGTAATCCACACATGCTCTAAAGCAGGGGTGTCAAACTCAAGGCCCGGGGGCCCACATTCGCCCCGCGACTTCATTTTATGTGGCCCCACAAGAGCTTGTAAAGAATATAATATGTTTATTATACGGTTACATGCCACAGAAGCACGTTGCCCATAAACTACATGTCCCACAATGCATCTCAAATACGACTTTTTTCTCAGAATTTGCCTTTTTTTCTTCAAAATATGCATTTTTTCATAGAATTAATTTTTCTCAGAATTAGACTTTTTATTTCAAAATGTCACTTCTATTTATTTTTTCTCCAGAATGTGGCTTTTCTTTGTAAATCATTTGGGACATACGCACTGAAAAGACTTTCCCTAAACTTCTGCTTTCAGACGTAGTTAATTATGAAGTTATTACCCTATCCGATGATAATCCAATGCAGAGGCAATGATGTAATATAATACATTATTTTATATATATGATACATTTATATATATGTATTTTTATATCGTCTTAAAGTTACAACCGGCCCTTTGAGTGTAACCATAATGCTGATGTGGCCCGCGATGACATTGAGTTTGACACCCCTGCTCTAAAGTGTTCTGCTTCCTGATGTCAGTTGGTCATTTTCCAATAAAAATGTAACGTTTAGTCTGAGAGACAAGTGAACATAAAATGCTTTGAAGAGTCTTTGACTAAAAGCAAGAGCCTTTATCTCACTGCTATGTTACATATATTACGTTATTAGGTGTTATATCAAATGTAAAGACATATTCCGACTAGATATTTGTTAGGGAAATACTTGACCGAGATATGACGTACAGGACCAACCCTTGACGTCTGTTTATCTCCTTTAAGGACACAGGCTGCTTCAGCCAATAATGTTGTTGTTCCCATTCTGTGACCGGTCAACACTCGGTCACAGATGGTCTGTTGTTGTGGGTGCACTGGGACACTTCCTTCTTTGTTGTTTGTGGACTCCAAGCTATGACGTCTTCGAGGCCATAAGTGGCGGACGCAAGTGACTCAAACTCAAGGCCCGGGGGCCAAATCCGGCGCGCGACTTCATTTTATGTGGCCCCGCAAGAGCTTGCAAAGAATATAATATGTTTATTATACGGTTACATGCCGTTTTACAGAACCACATTGCCAATAAACAACCTTTCCCACAATGGATCTCATTTTGTGACATGCACACTGAAAAGACTTGCCATTATTTGCCCTAGACTTCTGCATTCAGACGTAGTTAATTATGAAGTTATCACCCTATCCGATAATAATCCAATGCAGAGGCAGTAATGTAATATAATACATTATTTTATATATATATATATATCGTCTTAACGTTACAACCGGCCCTTTGAGTGCAACCATAATGCTAATGTGGCCCGTGATTATCTAAATATGTTGATTACTCTGTGAAACCAGTTAAATGGGCTGACGAGAGAGAGGCGCTCCAGAATTGCCGTGGCAACCACCCGTGCAGTCAGACCGTGACTGTGTGACGTGTGATGTGAATCTCTCCGGCCGTAACTCCAAATAAACCTCCAGTGTTTGACATCGAAGCTCCTGCTCCACCCTGTCTCCTTCCTGAGTCGGTGACTCCACTGCATCGCTGCACAGAAACTTCCCTTACATTATTAAACCGATTTTTAACTGGCAAGATTTCAAGTTTTTGTATTGCACCCAGTCATATCTGCACGGCATAAGACAATAAGATATGTAGGAAAACAATATGGGTTTCTTTCCCGGCAATTAGTCTTGACTTGAATCGATGAGCGGCCGGATTGTCTTGTTTCTTTCAGCATTGCTCTCGGCTCTCAGATAATACTGTATACAGCAGTCACCTCTGCGAAAAGGATATCAGATTTGTTTAGAAAAATATCTCCCCCTGCTGCGGGCGGGGGTCTCTCGAATCCACTGCTTGTGGTGGGAATGCAGCCTCTCAGATTAAGTGGCTCGGCTGCATGTCCGCCTCCATCTTCTGCAGACGTTTCAATGACGATACAGGCTGAGACATTGTTAAAAGAGGAGGGGTGCGGTGTCCGTTTACCCAGGAGAGCGTCGGTGTAATCCATCAGGCTTTTGCTAACCCCCCCATCTCCTGCTGACTCCCCCCCCCGCGACTCCCTTTCTATCAACATCTCTCTTACTGTCATCCTCTGCCTCTCCAGACACTTGTGTAGCAACACTGAACTCTAAAAGCGTTATCTTTTATCATCGTAGATCATCCGCAGCTGACCTGACCACTAACAACAGCACACAGAGAAGCAGTACAAATATTTAATGTTAAGTGATGTCTTGTATACCCGAGCTGGCTTTCTGTCGGCCGACATTCAGTTGTACGGTGTGTGTTCGGCTTCAATACAAATACTTTTTCTTGTTGTCAACAAACCGCATCGAGACCAAAACCAACACGTCTCTCAGTGTCGTTAGTCTCAAGTCTTTTCAGTCTTTCCTACTGAATATATCAATCTTCATGAATACAAATATGTGTATAGAGATAGCAATGTCAACATATCAGAGATGTACGAGTTGAAATCAATTTATATTGCTTTGAAAACATCAACAACAATGTTATTTAAGTTTCGCTAAACTACATTTTACAATTGCGCATTTTAACACATCGTGATCCATCTCAATTTAAATGTGCCGTATTCTCATTTGAACGGGATAGAGCTTGAACGCCTCACAATGCAAGTTCAATTCCACTCTCATGTCCGTCCGTCTTTGCCATTATTTTGACATAATGATTAGCTTAGCTTAGCATAAAGTCTTAAAACGATTTTCGATGTCGATCTTTGAAAAAAATATATTTTCCAACTGGTGCTCAACATCTGTTTTTATTTTACCGTCCCGTAATTTAACATCACACATCCTGGCATTCAATGGTCAACAGTGTTTGGCATTAGCTACCATGGCTAGCTAGCAACACAGAGGCTTACATACTATACACATTAAAGTAATTTTTTAATACTATAGACGATTTTAAATTAGAGCTCCTAACGGTAATTCTCCATATCTTCACGCAAATTAAAAAAGCTTCAGCTTCTGAAGTACAGTAATTAGCGAGAATGTAATTCCACTCTTGAATTAAAGATGCACGGGCCAATATTTCCTAATATGCTACCGCCGATTAATGCCCCGCCCCGAATGTAATCTCCTTGATTTCCTATCGCCGGTGAAAGCCCACCGACTCCACTCTTTCTGCTAATTTTAGCCCCCGCGTGCCATTCTTAAAGTCGCCTCAGAGTCAAAGTGAAAGGTGCCCAGGAAAGTAAAAGTGAACAAAGCCTTCAGTGTTCGAGCCTGGAAATACGAGAGCGGCGGGTATCCATTTTCTTGTCCATTCAAGGGTGTCATTTGCCGTAACTCTATATGCCGCCACGGGACACTGAGTCGGCGCTGAAGTCCTGTTTTGCTGCCGTGTCGGAGTCTGAATCGTCTTCATGCTGTAATGAATAACAACATGTCCGTCTATTAGGACGCATGTAACTGCACTTAGGCGACTTTAAACTTCCTACAAAAGCTCCATTTTGAATAATCCACGGCTGCTTCCTACGTTGAGGTCGTCTCCTCCAGACGAATGATACGGCACGAATTCTACTTATCAAGAAGAAATATGAGGGCCGAGAGAAATGATCGCACTGGCTGTATTAATATTTGATCAGTGTAAAATCATTTTAATCTCCTTTTGTAATTACGCTTTTGACAGTCATGTAATGGAGGTTTCGGAATGTGGAAAATATCACATAAACATTTAATTAGTTCCCAAACTCATTAAAGTGTTTCTGCATATACTTTGGCGTCTGATCCGACGATCGTTTATATGAGACTGACACACGGGGTCATTTCAAACAGATAACAGACTAATGTGTGGCTGTCGTCATGTGTCAGACTTGAAGAATTAAGCTAAGTATTAACTGTAATGGCTTATCCATCAATTTAAAGCAAACATAAACGGGATGCAAATGCGTTTACAAGCTTCCCGTCTGGCTGTGCTCCGAGTTCCCTTGCCGACGCAGCAGGGACGACCTGTCGCCGTGCAACAGGAAAAGAAATGGAACCAATTCAACAAAACACAAAATATAGCTGATAGTTTTCCCTTCCCCTGCGGAGTCGAGTTCACGGCCGAAACATTTTCTTCCGCCGTGCGTCTGTAAACCTGGAGGTTTGTATCGTAGAGTTCAGATCACGACTTCTCCCGCTTTACAGTTATGACATTTTTACATTTCCAGCATTGTGGCTTACTCCGAGTAAACTCCGGGTATTGGAAGGAAGAAAAGTCACGAAGCAACCGAAAGTAAAAAAGCACAAAGGATTGGCCTTTTGACTATACGAGGATGTGAGTGGAAAGTGAAGAAGGGAGTACGATAAGGAAGGATACAGTGGATTTCCCACCTCATAGGGTTCATTTCATCCGTGCGAAACCGTATGGTGTCACTCTTCAGAGTCCTACGAGATTCATTAGGACCTCCCTCGTAACGATAAACCCCGTCATGGTCCGCTGCAAGACTGCTCTCTTTTTAGGCATCCTGCTTTAACATGTTTGTGTGCTGCTCAATCGAGACATTTTCATTTTCTCACATGTCAAGAGTACTTTTCTTGTTTGGAGCAATTCTGAATCCAATGCATTACATAAAGGATGCTCTTATCTTTAATGGGACTAAATGTTGCATGGCAGCCTGAGCATTATGAGCAGGCGGAGGAGAGTTAAGAGCAGTGCTTATAGCCGGTGTCATTGAGACTTAAGTGGCCATTATTTTTCGTTGGTCAGCAATTCCCAACGTTAATTCGGAAGCCCCTGATTAAAGGCATCTGCAACTTTTTAGCATCGAATTGACCGCGCCCTTATCTCGACATCTGAACAATTATACTTTACAGTGAGACAATGAGGCGAGTCGAGATACCTCATCACTATACTTACAACTTACTTTAAATCCATCCAATGTCACCACTTCTTGACTGAGTGTTGAGAAGCTGTGAGACACGGTAGAAGCAGCTTGATGGTCGAATTGTCAATGTAGCTTACTTTAGTAACTGACTCTAGATCAGGGGAGTCAAAGTCAATTTCATCGCGGCCACATCAGCATTATGGCTGCACTCAAAGGGCCGTAACGTAACTTTAAGACCATAAATATACATATATAATATTAAATAATTAGAGCCGGGACTCGATTAAAAAAATCTAATTAATTAGAGGCTTTGTAATTAATTAATCGAAATTAATCGCATTTTTAATCAAATATACATATTTGACCTGAGAACAGTGAGAAGCAGTTTCCACATGGATGTGACTCCAGGTGGTCGACAGTCGAGTGCAGTGCAGTGAGCCAGGGAGTTGGTTACTCTCTCAGACGTGGACTGACTTATCCTGGCCCTGAACCCAGTCCTCTGGGTGAGTGTGGGTTGGGTCAGGGTGTGGTTCCTTGCACTCGGAGTCGGGCTAACGTCCACGCTAGCTGCTACATGCTAGCTGCTACATGCTTTGCATTCAGGTGATACTTTAGGCTTGATGTGCTGCGGTGATATGCCGTGCTCTTATCGACGCTTCCATCCGTCCGTTTTTTAAAACAAAATGTCCCATCCACGGGGCCGACCAAAGCGGTCTCATCAGCTTGTTCGTTCATGTTTGACTATTGATCACCGTGGTTTGTTGTTGTTTGAAGTCCCATGCTGAAGTCATGAACGTTAGTTGGTGCTCCAGTATAATCGGTACGCCTGAAACTCATCCAGTGAGAAACGTTCCGCTTTGCAAAAATAAGTGCGATTCAAATGCGTTAATTTTTTTAACGCGTTCATTTTTGTGTAATTAATTAATCTTAATTAACGCGTTAAAGTCCCGGCCTTAGAAATAATGTATTATATTATATTATTGGCTCTGCGTTGGATTATTATCGGATAGGGTATGACTTCGTAAATAACTACGTCTGAAAGCAGAAGTCTAGGGCAAACAATTGAAAGCAAAACAAAGAAGTTTGCAACGTATATATATCTATATTCCAATTACTTGTATATAGACAATTTCTATTATATTCTATTTTATTTGATTTAATTGCACTATTATCTGTTTTATTGTGTTGCACTGTTGGAGGCCTGTGACCCAAGACTTTAATTGCCATATCTACACTATGTACATATGACAATAAAAGCCTTGCATCTTGAATTGCATTGTATATTATATTCTTTGCAAGCTCGTCAAATTAAGTCGCAGGCCGGATTTGGCCCCCGGGCCTTGAGTTTGACACCCCTGCTCGAGATGATAGGAAAGGGGCTTCAATACTTCCTTTATAATGTCCTTTAGCTAAGGATACACTGGACCATCATGTAAGGAGAAAAAACGTTGTCCCTTAAAACCTTTGCGACCGCAACGTGAAATGACTTTCGGCCGTTCTCGGAAACAACCGATCGTGGCCGACATACCGTGGATCATGTCAGTTACCGGTGCCTATTAAGCATTTTTCAACTCATGCCATAACTTGCCAAATGTTTTAAACTTCAAGCGATGATCAATTGTAGTCAACATTTTAAGGGGTTTTCGAAAGTCATCACGAATCACATGACTTTAAATGCAAAAATACATATTGAGAGAGTTTTGGTAAGCAGTTAAAAAAAAAGAAAAGTATAATCTCTCCACTGATGATGTCCTTTTTATAAAATAATATCCCCAGAATTGACTTTCCTCCTCCATGTTTTTCCATAACGTCACAGCAAGCAGTATTTCATAATTGCGTCCGACCTGAGGGTGAATCTTCCCATTTGAACACGTTGTTATGATTCAATCCGACACCACATGAAGCACGAGAGACGTTCCCTACCTGCTCAAATCCCAGGTTGTTTAATTGTGTGGGTGAAGAACCCCAGCTTGAGACCCTAATTGAGTTTTTGAACAAGAACAACTATGTTCATGCACTGAGTTGTATTCCTTTTGAAGAATGTTTTAATTGGTAAAATGCCAATTTAGGTTACATTTCAGTCATGTTACTCAGCGTTACCAACACGGGAATTAATCTAACATGTTTGCCACCTCTTTCTTTAACAGTGTGAACAATAATAATAATTGTAGTGGCTATTTGTCAACAACAACAAAACTTCAAAAGGCCACTGAGGCACGAGGTATAGTGGATCTTACGCAGATCACGAGTTGGTAATGAGTCCATTGTCCAGACAAGGCATCGACGTTTTTGTGGTATTTATTAGCTTACAATACAGCACAAGGTGTTGAAAGGTTTGCTGGACTCAGCCCTGATACTGGTAAAAAACCCATAGACCTTCCCGGTGCCCACTGACTGCTGCTGTGCCCTGGTGGCCTTAAATAAACCCAGCTGTGTGCCCAAATTGACCCATCACCTCCAAAATGAAAGAATTTTAGCTGGAACACAACTTAACTTAAAGGTGGGGTAGGTAAGTTTGAGAAACCGGCTCGAGATACACTTTTTGTTATATTCCATGGAATGCTCTTAACATCCCGATAGCAATGAATATCTGAAGTGCTTTGACTAAAAATCCATAAAAACATTTCATCTGTGGAAACCGTAATACTGTAAAAAGTACAACCGGCTAAACGGATTGGTTGTACTTGGATTGGATTGCCGCCCTGTCTGTCAGCCTTCCATCTCGTGCACGCACAAATGTATCTCGTGCCGTCATTGGGCGTGCCGTCATTGGGCGTGCATTGCAGCAGTACTTCGATGACTCGCCAGCAACAGGCGGCCACTTCCACCAGTCTGCTGACGTCATGGTCGCGTTCATGTGTGTTGGAGGAAGTCTGAAGGAAGGGGCGGATTCTTTTCGGCTGTGTACTTTCACATTTTAGTGCACTCGAGCCGGTTTCTGAAACTTACCTACCCCACCTTTAAATATTATGGCTGTAAATTAACTAATTCTACAAAACAAAAAATAACAAATAAATACATTAAATAAATGTGAAAAACACTGAATAGCTTCCACAATAATAATAATAATGCATTACATTTTTTACTAGATTTTCAAGTACAGATTACACATATTAGACATGTAAGAGTCATTACTGCGGACTTTACCCACAGGGGCAAATTGGGGTGAAGTGTCTTGCCCGAGGACACAGCGGCAGCCGAGGCGGGTTTCGAACTGGAGTTCACCAACGCCTCTTGATCTGATCATCTACGCTCTAACCACTGCGCCAAAACCAGCAATGATGTGGAAATGATTAATGTCCCTTTGAGAGACTGTGAGCAACGAGCAACCTGTAATCGGGCAAATTGGATTCGATGGACAGATTACGGCACGATGTGATCAAACTGAACCGCGTCACTTTTTATTCCCAAATACAAAACTGTCAGATAATCTCTGGTGATAAAACAGCAGAGGATGTATTCGCAGGGCTGATCCAAAGAGTCGCTGCCAACCCTTCGCCAGCGATGCCAAACAACGAAACAAGTCCGCTGAAAAACATCAAGTGCTTTATTCATTCAGCAATATTGATGTTTTTGTTCTCGTATTGTTTGATGCTCACTACCGTGAACAGATGACAAACGGCAATGCAATTGATTTGGCTCGATTTCCGATGCGAGAGACGGCGGAAAACATGACCAAATAATAATATCATAGCAATCCTTTAACGCTCGTCTAATGCTCGATGTCTGGGTGTGGACATGGATTCCTCTGTTCACCAGAATAGAGACCTTTTTAGGAGGCGCTATCAAGCATTCGTCTGCACTTCTAATTCGCACGCGATGAGTAATTGGGTAAAAGGTGGTCTGGTCATTATCAGTTCTGACGATTCAGTGTATTTCGATGACGCCGCCTGAGATGAGGCCCAGATAATGATGAACATTAAGCTGCACAGTTTTCATTTCCACCCTCAAAGCCGCACCCTTCCACAGCCTAATGACAGTTTTATGGGAGACTTCATCATGCAAAGGGCTGTCGAACAGATCAACATCAGCTTATGTTAATTCGGGGATAAAGTGGCCAGTCGCCGTGGTCCTCTTCGTGCTGATGTCCAGGTCTATCGTAGAGATTGCATTGTGACGTGGACGGATGATCTATTGGTAATTAATACATGTTTAACATTATTCGTCCATTGCTGATTCGTTGTCTGCCGACAGCCTAATGAAGAGAAAGCATTGCAAGCTGCATCGGCACTGCATTGCTTAACACAGACAGTGATTAATCTGAGGTGTAATCGGAGCACGGGTGTCTTGTCCGATATCATCCTGGCGCTTTTATTAAGTATCAGCCGGTCATGTGGTCCACGTCTCGCGTAATGGACGCTCTTCCTTGACCGCAGACACATAAAAAAGACGCTGCAATTGCATTAAATTCTCATTACACGTGTTATTTATTCACTTAATGGTCGTTCCTTCTTGTAAAGGCATTCCTCCTTTGTCAGCCTTATTTATGCCAGAGGTTCACTTAGAATTAAAGGTGCAGTGGTTCACCCGGCACTAGTCTTGAGATGTGTTTTTTACCAACGTATACGCGGAGACAACCGTGTACAACATAGGCTTACTCGTATATATTGAAGCATGGATGTTTTCTGTGTATCTGTCACCAAAGGCTAAATCGCCCCTTCAATCAGGAGAGACGTCGATGTATGAAATACATATTTATTACTGATATGAATGAAATGATGATTGCCAGAATTGAGACAGGAGAATGGCATGGTGTTTGGCGATTAGGCCCCGGTTTGCAGGATTGTCATTCAGGAGGGGAAGAACCGCTCCGAAGAAACCGCCCGGGTCCAGACACGGGCGGTGGTGATGAGTAGGTGGGACCGGTCCGAAGGGAGAAGGTTTAGCTTGGTCCTGTAGGACAGGGGTTCCCAAACGTTGCCATGCCAAGGACCCCGTATTGCATTATCCAAGGCTGTTGCAATTATTTTTTTTAAAGGATGAGTACATTATGATGGAGAATATGGAAAATTAATCATACAGCTTAATACATTTTCTTAATATATATATGTATTAATAATTAATAATCAGTTATTCTTCTAAAAAACGTGTGTATTTATCTTTTGTTTGTCATACATCGTTTGTATCTTCTGTTATAAACATTCTTAACACAATATGAAACAGTAAACATATTTTTAAAGCATTTTAAAGTGATTTCTGTCTTTATAATATTATATAATTTTGAACAGTACTGTAATATGAACAATTAACATATTTTTAGCATTTTTGAAAGCTACTTATGCCTTAGTAGTATTATATATAATATTCAACAGTAATATTAACAATTAACATATTTATATTCATATATATAAACATCAATATTTGCTACATCCGTGCTCTCATCCAGCTGCAGAGCGAAACATATAGCTCTCACTTGCTCCAGAAGCTGAGCAGATATATTCACTCTCAGTAGCGGCAGCTCGATTCTGATTGGCTTGAAGGGCGGTAGTGATATTTAAAAACAATAAAATAAAATATTAATAAATAAAAAATATGAAACAATTGGCATCAAAGGAGGACACATAGATTGATAGATATGCAGTTATTAATAACATCTAAAAAAAAGATTCCCCTTTCCCTCAAACTTTGCGTGACCCCCCTGGCACCCCCTGGCGGCCCCCCGGGGGGGGTCGGGGCCCCCACTTTGAAAAACACTGCTGTAGGAGACGGGAGGCGAGAGGGGTGGAGGAGGGTTGCGTATTGTCACCTGGAATGACAGCTGACAAGAGGGAAGGCAGATATAAAGGGATCAGCGGGTGCAACGATAGGCTTGTGAGAATGGAGAGGAGTGATTGGTTAGCTGGGGAGCCACGCCCCCGATCACTCAATGAGGGAGGAGAGGGTGAAGAAGTGACGTGTAATATGAAGAGCTTCGTCTTCCTGCTTGAACTTGCGCTAAGCCTCATTTTTCAAGAGCAGGATATATTTGTCTTACTGTATGTATGTGTTCCCCATTGAAGTCAGAAGGTGTGTTTCCAACTGCTTTTATGCATATTTGGCAAAAATACATTGGTAACAGACTTGGCAAATAAATCATACTTTTCATGAAGCATTTAAACACACACACACACACACACACACACACACACACACACACACACACCAGAGCTTTACTGGACAGAAACTCCATATTTACTTTGCTAAAGACATTCAAGTTCCTTTAAACCCGGTAGCAATTGCTAAAAAAAGAAACCCAAAAGACGTTGGAGCGGATCCAAATTACAGAAATATAAATTGGCGTTGATGGAAGTCTGTCATGTTTTCAACGTCGTTGTCAATCGCTTGACCAACGCGCGTTTAACCTTTCATTGACCTTAAGGGTTGTTTTAAAGAGGCCAGAATTGCCTCCACTTCCTGTGAGAGAATTCCCCACACCAGGGGTGCCCAACCTTCTTTGAACCGAGAGCTACTTTTAAAGTTGCCAGTCTGCCGAGATCTACCAGTCCACATAGAGAGGCGTAGCCATTACTGACTACCAGGTAAATACACACTTCTACTTGTATAAAACTGACCTTTGCACGATTAATACTTCATAAAATACTGCAGATCCTTTCCTCTTTCTAATCTGCACACATACAAGTATTTAACTGAAGTGACACAACAGAGTTGGAGTTTATCCACAAGTCACTACAGTGGGTAATGTTTTCAGGAAGCATTGAACAGTGCTGCCACATGACACAGGGAAAAAAGAAAATACTCTGAACCCTTTCTTTGCCCATTCTTATACCATTTTGTACAATAATTATAATGAATAAGTTCAAACAAACTCAAACTTACAGCTGATTAATAACGGTATCTAACTTGAGTTTTTATTATATCAAAAACCTGTTGAAATGCTTCTGTTATTTTTACTGTCCCCCTAAAGCGCGTCGGCAGCCTCCAGGAAAGCTTCTTTCACAACTTCGCCGTCTTTGAAAGACTTCATGTGTTTCGCGAGAACGTGACTGACACGATAAGATGCTCTGGAGCAGCCTTGCTCTTGTTGTTGGGCCTGGTGAAAATGGACTGCTGTGCATTTAGCTGTCCTCTCAGGCCCCTCCCCTTTAGCTGTCCTCTCAGGCCCCTCCCCTTTTGGAGCGTAGGGCAGAATCAGGAGGGAATTCCGTCTCGTAGCGTGTGTGCACTGTTTGGAAATGCCGCTCCTAAATTACCCTTCTTCGATAAAGCCACGCTCGCATTGCAGACGAGACAGATGGAATTGGAATAGATACAAAAATAATCATCCTCCCACTCGGAGTGAAAATTATATATTTTGGGCTTTTTTGCTTCTGCCATAACTGCGGTCTTGTGTGTGTGCGGACTGTCACTCCTGTTGCCACGGACAACGTCAGCGAAATAGTGCCCACTGCTTACCAGCCACGCACACATGGGGTCAAGCCGGCCAATCACAAAGCTTTGATGCGTTCAAGTGCATTGTTCTGGCACAGGAAGATTATGTTAGAGGACATTAACGATAAAACATAATATTGTTGTTCTATTTTTAGACACATCTCGCGATCGACTAGGAATCTCCCCGCGATCGACCGGTCGACCGGTTGAGCACCCCTGCCCTATATGTTAGACCCGTGATGTTTGCTTATCATTACTATAGTAGAAGGGTGCATTTACGTTGGCACATGTTCATTTAAAGACTTGCTCACTAAGTGCTCTCCACCTGCCAGAGGATTTCGCCTCACGTATCTATCCTCATCCATTAAATCCTGAGCAGCTGCATTAAACGGTAACACATGGAGGTTTTAAAGGATAAGGCATGAGCAGTAGGCGTCGTGTTACTGTTGTATGTGGGATTACTTGAGGTCACAAGTCGGTTAAAGTGGAATTGTTTCGGAATCTAAGTTGAAGGAACAGAAAACAATACGCTTTATTATTTGGGAGCAAAGGTTAGTGCCTTCTCTCATACTAGTTTTAAATACATTGGCATTTATATGTTCAGTGAGCAGATCGAGGAGGAAGAGGCAGTGAGGTTGAGAAGAATCCAAAATACATACACATATATGTTTTTGTTCGCATAACTTTTTAGACATAACCTGATTACAGATCTTTCTGAACACAGTTACAAATCATCACCAACTCTTACTTCACCTTTTGATGTATTAGCGTTGTTGGCAATATGGTGACGCTTTGGCTGCTAAAAACAATAACATGTCCACAATGGATATCAAAAAATTAAAAATAACTGAATGCTGAGGTTGTAATTGAGCTTTTTCAGTCAACATGTCTTCACATCAACTCGAGACAGAAGTGTATTGATGATAATTATGAAAGACTCGGGCGCGTTCACACCGCGGTACTTTTCCCACAAAGGTTCATGAGAACTTAGTTCATGCGAACTCTTTAGTTCTCATGAACTAAGTACAGATCGCGTTCACACCGGAATAAGTCCCTGAGGGAGGATTAGGCAAATGAAGACGCTGACATCACTTCTTCTTCTTCTTCTGCTTTGGGTTTACTGGCAGGCCACAAACCACTTCACGGCGTATACTGCCACCCGAAGTACCCGGCCGGAAGTCCCCGGAGTTGGGGAAGGCTTCAGTAGAAGCTGCTGGGAGTCCCAGCAGCTTCTACTGAAGCCTTCCGAGTAAATCGCCAGAACGCCGACACCTCCTCATCTCCACCGCTCCCATGTTTTCTTTTGTGTTGCCATAACTTAGTCTCTCTGCATTTCTGCGCTGGGCTAATGCTAATGCTAATAATGCTAATGCGAGGATAATAAAATGGCGGCTTCGCAACACGTTTTGGGAGTTTTACGGGGCGTGGTTTGCAATCCGCCCAGCCAATCAGACACAGGAACCTTTTTCTCCCACGACAGGGAAAGGGGGGTGAAAAGTTTCTCATGAACTAATTTTAGTACCGTCTCTTTTTGGTGTGAACGCGACAAAAGACTTCTCATGAACTAAGTTCTCATGAAGCTTTGTGGGAAAAGTACTGCGGTGTGAATGCGCCTCTTGTATAACTTGTTGACTTTAAAGCTCCAAAGCAAATGATACAAACACTGAGAACTGTAGCTTAAAAAAAATATTAATATTGCTATGAGTTTGAACCTCAAACATTCTATATAGGTTAATAATATTCGCACATACATAATTCAAAAATATTTCTCATCATAAAATATTCAGTTTGTATACAAAAGACTAGAAACTGTTTAGACGTTTTCTGAAAGCAGCACGATGAAGCCATCTCTTGGTATACTTCTGGGGTTCATTGATCCATCGGAAACATTAAATACATAACGAGGTGTTGAGAAAGGTCAACACAAACTACCGAGGATGGAGATAGTGAAAACACACCTATAGGAAAGCATGGTTTCAAAGCTTGGTAAATGCAGAAAGACTACATTGTGTGGGCGTGGAGGCTTGTCTGCACTGAAGGTCCATTGCAATGTGCACCACAACACAGTGCATTCACAATGGTGATGTAACTGAACGGTCCCAACTCAATACTTATTCAGAAAATAATAGATCAATGTGACCAAGAGCCAACACCAATTTAATATACGTTTTAACCACATTTCCAGAAAGTTAGCAAACAAAAACACTAATCAATGTACATTTCCCTCCAAAACGGTTCTATAAATAATAGGAATCACACATCAAGATACTCAGCTCGGGTCATGCCTGAAATGAAAGCCTTTACACTTCGAGTAAAAACCCTGCCACCCAGGAGGATATTCAGGGTATTCTAACGTTCTTACTAGGGATGTAACGATACCAAAAAGTCACGGTACGATAATATCGCGATAAAAAGTCAACAGTACGATATTTATCGCGATATTTTTACTTGCATTTTTTTCCTTTATTAAATACTAAATCTGATTTGTACAGCATTTTAGTCGGATAATAGTATTTTAAAGTGTCAACAATATAATAATCAGACCATGCAATAGAATAAATCAAGTTTCACTTTAGTTTTTCAAGTAACTCGACTCTAACTCTCTCACTCAGCGTCATCAAGGTTATCTTTCAGGAATATGAGCACGTCCACATGTCCAGGTAGAAGCTGGGATGTTCGGGCGTTTGCAAAATCCCCTGCTGTGGAAACAACTCTCTCGCTTGGTACTGATGTTGCTGGGACAGAGAGATATGCTTTGACCATGGGTGACAGCAGCGGGTCAAACTGTGCATTGTCTCTCCACCTCTTCAACAACAATACAGTTGTTGCCAAGAAGGTGAGGCTTATTGACAGAGATATACATATACTGTTAGTACTTGTCACTGTCTCTAGGTATGTACATGTAGCCCTGTACGATGTCCTTTTGTGTTATCTGTTGTTTTATGTTCATGTTGTAACCTACTTGCTGCCATGTTGGACAGGTCTCCCTTGAAAAAGAGATTGATGATCTGAATGGGATCATCTGGTTGAGTGAAGGTTTAAAAAAATCGCGGTATATTTTCTCAGTCTCACGACGGTATTGAGACATTTATTTACCGCGATATTCGATATATCGTTACATCCCTAGTTCTTACACAACCACTTTTTAATTTGCGCCTGACCCCGAGGGAGACAGGAGCTTTCCCGTGATTTTTACAGTTGGAAAAAATGTACTTTAGCTCCGACCATTAGCGCGGAGTTTGGCGGATTAAGATCATCTGAGAGTTTGACTTCCACAGAACGGAGCCTCTGACTGGCTGGATGTGTTTGGGATGCTTCACAAGCCGGATACTGAAATGAAAGAGGCACCACTCGAGGGCTTCTCTGTCTTAATCCGTGGACATTATCTCTACACTGTAAGCGGGGCTTGGCTCGTTCCCCCGCAGTGGAGATCCAGGCTGGCAGGGTCTCGGGCGGAGAGGCAGAAAGGGAAGGGGAAGGAGGGAAGGAGGGAGGGCCCAGAATGTAATCTCCAGATTAGATGGCGAGACGAATTCCTGCTGCCAGCCTGACCTTGTCAAGGCAGTGGAGGAGCCAGAGTGAAATTGAGATTTCAGGACAGTAGCGAGTCGAGGAGTGTTTTTTTTCTCTAGCGTTAGCGTTTCTCTTTCAAGGGTCACAGCCTCGACACCATGATTCACGCTAAATGCGGGTGGTCACACATGATCTGTGTGTGTGGCAAACAGTTTCTGGCACAGATCGTATCGCCTGAAACCCTTGGCTGTCCGTCAAAGGACTGCAGTCGTTATGGGATGTGCCAAAACATTAAAACATGTCTAATGCAGTGGAGTTCGCCATGATTTATTGAGGCCGGGATACGGTCGTTCACACATGTCAAGTTTCAAGGCTTTTATTGTCATGTGTGCATAGCGACCGTGTAGTTTTGACAATGACAATATTGTTGTGCAACACAATAAAACAGATCAAATAGTACAAGTAAAGAAAATGGAATAGAATATAAACTGTGCAGAATAGTCTATAAACAATCATTGGAATATTGATATGAGTTGCAAACAGATGCATGTAGAATGAAGACGGCGTGGATAATATTAAAGTGGACACATAATGCCAATGTTCAGGTTCTTATTTGTCTGTGATGCCTTTACTGTCTCCGTGCTTTAATGTTCAAAAAGCACTGCCTGAGCTGCAGCACTTCTTTTCACTGACATTTACTTGAACCTAATATTTTTTATTTGATCGAAACATTATTGATTTTAATTAACGTAATACAGTTAATTAAAGTTTAAGGTAAAGTAATAAGACATTATTTTATTACATGTCACGTGTTAGACGCTTTTATCCAAAGCGACTAACATACTCAATACTGTGGACAATCCCCACAGGAGGACTTCGGGGTGAAGTATCTCAGGGACACAACGACATGCAGTGGGGTTTGAACCTGTGTCCCCCTGATCCTTACAACAACGCACTAGCCCACTGCGCCACAGCCTCTAATTATAATAACCTAAAGGAGTTTAGCAGCTACAGCTTTAGATGTTCACGTTAACAAATGCCTGGAAATTGTAAAAGATATTACGGATTTAGTTCTTGGACTATATTATTGTTATTTACTAATGCAATGCTACACCATAACTGCCAGCTGTAGCCACGGTCCAGCAGAACTTAATTGTCTTGATTATATTATTTATGGTTAAATTAGCAAAGATCCGAAGTCGAGGAAAACATTCTAATTAAAATGTTGCTTAATTCGCAAAAGTGATCGGTGCATGGAAACTCATGACATTTAAAACTAAAGGACACGAACACCATTTGTTTGCACATATGCACCACTGTAATTGCATTGCTCATGTCATGAAGCTAAGGGCCTTTACATGTTTACAGAACTTTGTGCTTTGATTGTGATTGTGTTCGTTCCAGCATGTTCTGCCAGATGGAAACGGAGAATGGGAATGCAGCGTTCACGTTTGAGCATTTCATTCATTTGACCCGTAATTGCAAAATAAAAAAAGAACGAGTCCGTCTGCCGCAGAAAGCCTCTCGTGCAAAAAACAAGTGGACGAGAAGCTGCCGATAAAACTTCCTTTCTGCTATTTAGCCGAGATGCGTTTGTATCGCCTCAGACGCTCGTCGGAGGAGAAGAGACACTCGCCGTGTTCCAATATTCTCTTCCATTATTTACGCCATAAAACACACGAAGGTTTTCTACGCAGGTGCCTCCTCCTGTCTGCGCCGAAATGAAAAGCGACTTTCATAAATACAAATGAATTTAGAAAAGTCGCCGGTGTTGCCGGTGTTTCTCGATAAGGACTGCGAGCGGCATGCCCCGGACAAACAAATCAAACGATACAACACACCGAGTTGTTTAATTGAAATGTCGGATGTTTCTGCTGTTATTTAAGACCAAAGGAGACGCTATGAATAATGCACACAGCGAGATGTAACTCCGGACCGGCTGTCTTAACTGCAGCTAAAGGGTTTCTGTGAGAGAGAGAGGTTTGCCCTGGAGCCGTCGCCTGGACAAATACCACATGTTGATGAATACCTGTACATTGACCCACTAGCGCTACCAACGGTGGCATTTAACGCTCATTGATATACTGATATACACCTGAACATCAGCAGGAGAGGACTCTTTAAAGTAGAGACACTACATACTGATATACACCTGAACATCAGCAGGAGAGGACTCTTTAAAGTAGAGACACTACATACTGATATACACCTGAACATCAGCAGGAGAGGACTCTTTAAAGTAGAGACACTACATACTGATATACACCTGAACATCAGCAGGAGAGGACTCTTTAAAGTAGAGGCACTATATACTGATATACAGCTGAACATCAGCAGGAGAGGACTCTTTAAAGTAGAGACACTACATACTGATGTACACCGGAACATCAGCAGGAGAGGACTCTTTAAAGTAGAGACACTACATACTGATATACACCTGAACATCAGCAGGAGAGGATTCTTTAAAGTAGAGACACTACATACTGATATACACCTGAACATCAGCAGGAGAGGACTCTTTAAAGTAGAGACACTGCATACTGATATATACCTGAACATCAGCAGGAGAGGACTCTTTAAAGTAGAGACACTGCATACTGATATACACCTGAACATCAGCAGGAGAGGACTCTTTAAAGTAGAGACACTACAAACTGATATACACCTGAACATCAGCAGGAGAGGACTCTTTAAAGTAGAGACGCTACATACTGATATACACCTGAACATCAGCAGGAGAGGACTCTTTAAAGTAGAGACACTACATACTGATATACACCTGAACATCAGCAGGAGAGGACTCTTTAAAGTAGAGACACTACATACTGATATACACCTGAACATCAGCAGGAGAGGACTCTTTAAAGTAGAGACACTACAAACTGATATACACCTGAACATCAGCAGGAGAGGACTCGTTAAAGTAGAGACACTACATACTGATATACACCTGAACATCAGCAGGAGAGGACTCTTTAAAGTAGAGACACTACATACTGATATACACCTGAACATCAGCAGGAGAGGACTCTTTAAAGTAGAGACACTACATACTGATATACACCTGAACATCAGCAGGAGAGGACTCTTTAAAGTAGAGACACTACATACTGATATACACCTGAACATCAGCAGGAGAGGACTCTTTAAAGTAGAGACACTACAAACTGATATACACCTGAACATCAGCAGGAGAGGACTCTTTAAAGTAGAGACACTACATACTGATATACACCTGAACATCAGCAGGAGAGGACTCTTTAAAGTAGAGACACTACATACTGATATACACCTGAACATCAGCAGGAGAGGATTCTTTAAAGTAGAGACACGACATACTGATATACACCTGAACATCAGCAGGAGAGGACTCTTTAAAGTAGATACACTACATACTGATATACACCTGAACATCAGCAGGAGAGGATTCTTTAAAGTAGAGACACGACATACTGATATACACCTGAACATCAGCAGGAGAGGACTCTTTAAAGTGGAGACACTACATACTGATATACACCTGAACATCAGCAGGAGAGGACTCTTTAAAGTAGAGACACTACATACTGATATACACCTGAACATCAGCAGGAGAGGACTCTTTAAAGTAGAGACACTGCATACTGATATATACCTGAACATCAGCAGGAGAGGACTCTTTAAAGTAGAGACACTGCATACTGATATACACCTGAACATCAGCAGGAGAGGACTCTTTAAAGTAGAGACACTACAAACTGATATACACCTGAACATCAGCAGGAGAGGACTCTTTAAAGTAGAGACACTACATACTGATATACACCTGAACATCAGCAGGAGAGCACTCTTTAAAGTAGAGACACTACATACTGATATACACCTGCACATCAGCAGGAGAGGACTCTTTAAAGTAGAGACACTACATACTAGTATGAACCTGAAACATGAGCAGAATATGTCCGAACACAGAACCACTGTTAATCCAAACATCAAGTATCTGCGTCGGTCTATAATACAAAGTCTAATCCACTGTATTCCAAAGTGTGAGTCCATGCCGGGGTCGGAGTACCCTTGAACGTCCAGAGGTCTTGGATAATTAGTGCTTGAATCAGTGCTTACATCAGGGACAAAGTACTTCTCATTATATTTGTTAGCTGTGAACTTTTGCTTCACACATATTGTTTTCCAAAGTGGCGCCACTGAGAGCCTCCATACTGCCTTATTAAATATCTGCTGACTTGACGCTATTTTTCACATTTAAATTACTGCAACACTTGCTCCCACCACGTTTATAGTAAAGGTAATCAGTTTGGAAATGAAACAAGGGTACTTCAAAGAGTAAACATGCGCTCATTTAGCATTGCCAAGCATTTACACCCAACGTGTATGTTAATAGATTGGTGTTTCGTGCCAAATGCTCCAGTTGAAAAGCCAGATTTGGTGCATATGTATTCTTGTTGCATTACAAATCAGAATTAATCGCATTACATTCACGACATGTAATAAAAACAGGTCCTTTCCACTGTTCTTGAGACGCTTCTTACGTCTTGTCCGGTAACAAGCGATACACCCAGTGTGCACATGCTGTGTTTATGATGTATCGCACCACTCAACATGAAATTGGTAGACTTAATGACCCGATTGCCTCCGTCCCCGACGCGACTCGAGCTCGCAGCTGAAGTCATGCATAATCCCACAAAATCTACCCGGCTTATGAATTTTAAATGAGGAGACCTAAATCACAGAGCTGCTTTTAAGTGAATCCATTTCCAACCGAAAAGCAGACCTCTGGGAGAGCGCCCCGCATGTCGGGGGTCGTGTTGTCGCCAGTATACGGCCTGTACATATATATTGCTAATGCATGCCGCGGTTGTTAAGGCGACATATTTGATTGCAGGAAAAAGCCATAAAAGCCCCGAAAGCCGGACTCTTCTCTCGACTTAAAGTTTATTGTAACTCTGGTATTAAGGTAGTGGTTTTAGAATAATCAATATATTTGCTCTGAAGCATTCACTAGAGATCCAAATGCGATGAATGTATAAAATATTAAATGTTAAACACTTTTATCGACTCTTCTGTCTGCGCTCTGGAGGATACACTTGCCCCACAGTATATATTCATATATTATTAGATATTTATGTACATCCATTTCCCCTGATGAGGATTCTTTTATCGCTGAAGTGCATCTCACAGATTTGCATTCCTTCTTTTTAATTTGACTGATTTACCTTTTTAGTTGTTAAGGGTTAGAGGTGCACATGTACATGTGAAGTTAATCAGGAGCCTGACTGAAATACACAAACAGGACCACTTACTTAGCAACGCACCAACGCACCAACGTCCCTACTTACTTACGCAATTACTTTCTCACGTACTTGCTTCGGTGCTTACTTACCAATTTACATACTTACTTATTTCCTTACTTCCTTACGTACTTCCTTCCTTACTTACCTATTTGCTTTGGTGCTTACTTACCTACTTATACACTTACTTATTTCCTTACTTTCTTATGTGCTTCCTTCCTTACTTACCTATTTGCTTAGGTGCTTACTTACCTACTTGCTTACTTACTTCCTTAGTTACTTCCTTAGGTACCAACACACCGACATACTTAATTACTTTCTCACATACCTGCTGACGTACCTACTTACCTTCTTGTATACTAACTTACCTACATGCTTACTTACTTCCTTACGTACTTCCTTACTTACTTGCTTACATTCTTACCTACTTGCTCACCTACTTACATCCTTACGTACTTCCTTACTTACTTGCATACCTACATGCTTACTTCCTTCCTTACGTACTTCCTTAATTACTTGCTTACATACTTACCTACTTGTTTACTTACTTCCTTACGTACTTCCTTAATTACTTGCTTACATACTTACCTACTTGTTTACTTACTTCCTTACGTACTTCCTTAATTACTTGCTTACATACTTACCTACTTGCTTACCTACTTGTTTACTTACTTCCTTACTTACTTGCTTACATTCTTACCTACTTGCTTACCTACTTGCTTACCTACTTCCTTACTTACTTGCTTACATTCTTACCTACTTGCTTACCTACTTGCTTACCTACTTCCTTACTTACTTGCTTACATTCTTACCTACTTGCTTACCTAATTGCTTACCTACTTACTTGCTTACATTCTTACCTACTTGCTTACCTACTTGCTTACTTACTTCCTTATGTACTTCCTTACTTACTTGCTTACCTACTTGCTTACTTACTTCCTTACTTACTTACTTACTTGCTTACATACTTACATACTTGCTTACTTACTTCCTTACGTACTTCCTTATTTACTTGCTTACATACTTACCTACTTGCTTACTTACTTCCTTACGCACAATACAAAATGTTTTGAAACTGATGGATAATTCTCGTACAACACATTCAGTCTCATCTACGTCCAACACATTGCACGTGATAGACTAAGGGGCGGGACATCTCTAAGAGGTTGACCGATCACAACAGAACAGGTAACCAATCAGAGCAGACTGGGCTCTGGTTTCAGACAGAGGGTGAACAGACAGGCTTGTAGGTTGATAATACATCAGCATCAATATCTGGAGTCAAACACAAGACATTTAAAGTGGAACATTCTCCTTCATTGATTCCTCTTGAGAGAGAAATGACTTTAAGAGCTTTATCAACTCACGGAGTCTCTTGAAATATCACAAGTCAGCAGTATCGTTGAATGGAAGAAATGCACCGCACGATACACACAAAGGAGAGCAGCAATATCAATCGACAGAGACAGGAAGTGAATTTCAATGAGCGTCCAGATTCCATGGCACTGAGATAATAGAGGTCTTCGTTGTGCCTGGCAAATTAGGACACGCCACTCACTATCCGGCCGAACCAGAGGAGTCCCGTCGAGCTTTAAGGGAGAAGACGACGGGAACATTGTGCCGGCGTCACTGTTTACATCTCGCCTTTTAAACAACTCGGAGTTTGAAGAGGTTCTCAGTTCACGTCTCTCTCAGAAACGCCTGCACGGACATGATCTTTTAGACGAGTTTAGTTCATTTTGGATTTGCTTTGAACAGCTTCTGATTGATAGCTGTGCACATCGGGGGTTTATTCCGACTTGATTCTCCTCATAGGCAAGTCGGATGGAATGACTCCCGTGAGCTTTAAAGGTCACCTATCATGCAACATCCACTTCATCATGTCTCTTCTATATCAACATGTGTCCCCTCTTCTTCATGTCTCTTCTACATCAACATGTGTCCCCTCTTCTTCATGTCTCTTCTACATCAACATGTGTCCCCTCTTCTTCACGTCTCTTCTACATCAACATGTGTCCCCTCTTCTTCATGTCTCTTCTACATCAACATGTGTCCCCTCTTCTTCATGTATCTTCTACATCAACATGTGTCCCCTCTTCTTCATGTCTCTTCTACATCAACATGTGTCCCCTCTTCTTCATGTCTCTTCTTCATCAACATGTGTCCCCTCTTCTTCATGTCTCTTCTACATCAACATGTGTCCCCTCTTCTTCATGTCTCTTCTACATCAGCATGTGTCCCCTCTTCTTCATGTCTCTTCTACATCAACATGTGTCCCCTCTTCTTCATGTCTCTTCTACATCAACATGTGTCCCCTCTTCTTCATGTCTCTTCTACATCAACATGTGTCCCCTCTTCTCCATGTCTCTTCTACATCAACATGTGTCCCCTCTTCTTCATGTCTCTTCTACATCAACATGTGTCCCCTCTTCTTCATGTCTCTTCTACATCAACATGTGTCCCCTCTTCTTCATGTCTCTTCTACATCAACATGTGTCCCCTCTGTGGAAAGAGACTCTGAAAGTTTCAGGAACAAAGATTCTCTCTCTTTTTGATCCATTTCTATAAAAACCTGTCTGAAAATGAGCTGATCAGATTTTGGCCACTTTATGATGTCATCACGATGTGTTGTCTTGTGTAGCCATTAGCCAATCAGCAACCAAGGTAACCCCCACCCCCCCCTTATCACCTGAATCTCCTCTAGAGCCCCATTGAGTTCTTTGTAACCAGATGTCTCTCAGAGGGGCGTGGGGAGGGGCTCCTTATCTTCATCTGAAGTAACAGACGGAGAATCAGCACTTTGGAAACAGGGCTGAAACAAAGGGGATTATGGGTAATGCTGCAATGATCTGTTTGGTGTTTCAGCCAATCAGAGACAGGCTCTGTATATATCAGAGAGCTGTGATATAGTGATGAACGACAGTATAATATAAACCTTTAAGTAAAAACATCAAATGACTCACCTTGCTCACAATCTCCTAATGGTGGAATCAGAACTCTCTTCTTGGCATGTTGCTAGGCGATGCATTCACATTAATGTTGTTCTTTCCTCCGAACGTGTGCACTCGCAGCCCCTCTTGGGATACAATGCAGCTTAAGATATCTCCATCTCCCTGATACTTCTTTTATCCTCGTTAAAACTCAAATCAAAGGTTTTCAAATGTTATAATATGTTCAGCCGTCTTCTGACAGAATTGAAAAATGTCGTGTTTTGATGAGATATTCGAATGTTTTCAGATTATTTAGCGTGAATTTCATCATCATCACATCTCCATTCGAAGGTGACATGTCACGTAAAAAGCATCATGACTTCTTCGTTTTAATCTAGTTTTTTTCTTCCATTGAACGATGGTTTCAAACAAGAGAATGAATCGTTCACCGTCTGCTTCACCCTTTCCCCCTGCTGAGCTTTTAGCCTGAAGTCTTTGTCGCTGTCCCCACTACTCTCAGCAAAACCATTTTCCTGGCACTGAAACACAGATGTTATCCATCTGATTAAGCGTTCAAGGTTACATCTCCAAATACATCAAAGTCTCCCAAAAGGAAAAGCGTGACAGCCAACATTTTAAACGGCCTTTAACTTCAACATGTTCGGGTTGCCTAAAGGTGCAAACTCAAATGTCTTTCCCATCATTTGTCTTCCCAGTTCGGGCAAATGAAAACGTATTAGCTAGAGATGTCCCGATCCGATCACGTGATTTTGAAAAGATCGGAATCATTTTTTATTTAATGTTACAAAACAAAAATGACCATGTCCACGTCTTAAAGTCATCCTGAGGACTTAGTTTCGGTTTAAAATTACACAACATCATGTATGTGTTGCTTTCTTTGGGCTTGTTTTCAGACCTGGTTGCTTATTCCTCTCAAAGCAACAGAGTGGGCGCAGTGTCTGATAGTAGCAGCAAGCTAACGAGAGGCTACGTTCAGCTGGGAGACTCGGGAGTCAGAACAAAGGAAATGTCAGGAGTTTGGAAGTATTATGAAATTGAAAGCGAAGGCAGTGTAACAGCCAGATGCAATGTTTGCAAGGCGGAGGTTCCGCGTGGTGGAAAGAACAGAGCTACGTTCAACACGACCAATCTAATACGCCACCTGAGAAACAAACACCAACAACAACACGACGAGTACACAGCGGCCACTCGGGTAACGGCACGGAAACAACCGACACTTTGAGAGGCTTTCAAAAGGAAAGAGAAACTGCCCCAGAACAGAGTTACACAATAACAGCCAAGATAGCTGAACTCATCGCGTTGGATGACCAGCCGTTATCGGTGACCTTTTTTTTCCTCTTAATGCATTGCATAAAGATCGGATCGGGAAAAATCGGTATCGGCAGATTGTCAAAATCAAATGATCGGAATCGGATCGGGAGCAAAAAAAGGTGATCGGGACATCCCTAGTATTAGCGTAAACGAGACTCGGCCGATAGAAGGGATTATTGATTTGACACTGAAAGGATCTACTCATCTTTGTTTACAAGGACTACACGGGTTGAGGAAATCTGCCCAGGAAAATAAAAAGCCAGTTGAGAAAAGCATCAACATTGAAAAAGATAGTCGGTTCATTGTTTGAGTCGTTTCAATATTCTCCGTGTTCTTGCTTTTCATTTCAGATTTTTTGTTTTAATGCAGTAAATCTGAAAATGTCAACTGAGGATGTTCAAACTTAATCCTTAAATGTTATGGACTGACGGAAACAATCACATTCAACCTATTTGGAGAGTTTGGGGGACAACGAACTCCCATTGGAGGGGAACGTTGGGATTTCATAAGACACTACAAGAAAGGAAAAGGGCCCATGTAAAGTAATAATGCTAAGCTAGGCTAGCCATCTACCGTCACGATTCTTGTGTGGTGTCACGTTTTTAGTTGTGTGTGTCTGGTAGTGGGTGTTTTGCTTTTGTCCTCGTCATGTTTCCTTCCTGTGTATTGTCTGGTCTTTTCCCCTGTGTTTTCCTGTCTGTCGTTCGTTTCCCTGGTGTGTCTGATTTCCTGATTGTGTTCACCTGTCACCCCTTCGGTCTTTCCTGTGCCCTGATTGTTCCCGTCTGTGTCTTGTTATCCTGTGTTTAAATTCCCCTGTCTCCCAGTGTCAGTTCGTTTGTCTTTTGCTATGGAAGGTATTGTCTCTTGCTATGGTCAGGTCTGTGCGCTCGAAAAAGTTTGATTCCTCACTACGCGAGCGCTTTCAGTTTTTGTTCTCTATTTTTTCAGATTTGATAGTTACCTTTTTTTGTTGTTCAATGCTGTATTTGGAAAATAAAGTATCTTACAAATACTTTACCTCTGTCTCCCGCGTCCTACCTCCTAAGTGTCTGAGTTCGTACCATCTACTCATTCCAGCACTAGTCATAGCACACAAACAGTATTGTCTTTGTCTTGGAAACAAAGCAAACACATATATTTCCCAGTTGAACTTGTCTTAGTCATTTTGCTGTCATGCACTATTGCTCCTTGTCAACACCGACTGATCCCTTGTTCTCCTTTCTTCTTTCTAGAGATCGAAAAAGTTCAGAAAGACGAGGACAAGGATGACGAAAAGTTCATCGACGTCGTCATCAACAAGAACATGAAACTGGGCCAGAAAATTGTAATACCAGTCAAGCAGTTTCCTAAAGTAAGTTCTACAGAACCTCATGTCATCGTACAAACATGACATGTGCATATATATAGAATGTAAGATGATGATATTTATAAATAATGATGCATCTCTGGTTATGATTAGCATTCCCTACGAGATGCCACTTGACACATTTTGTTGACGCTTCGTGTTATTCGATGTAACATTTCCGGCGTACAGGCAGGATGTTTGCTGACAGAACTGGGGTAGATAGTATTATATTAAGGAGTGTTACTTCCTGCAAGAGTTTTTTAAGTGTAAATCCCACTCTCCTTCATTACGCTGACCTTGGTCAACGACGCTTTGAGGTCTCGGTATATTAATTTGCCAATGAATATTTATGAATATATGATGCAAAGGAATTATCTGGTGGCGGATTTCATTTTCTTGAGTGTGTGGTTGACTTACACCTCGGTTCTGGGGTTTATTTCCAACTTCTCGAGGTCTTTTTCTCATGACTTCGGAAGGTGAGAGTACATATAACTCAAGTCCAGTGGTGCATGTAACCATGTTAATTAACTACTCAAACACAATGTTGCTTTCCTTATTTAAGTATTTAAGGGTTGTGCTACTTTGTACTTTTCCTCCACTACATGTATTTAATCCCTGTAGTTACTTCACAGATGTGGATGAATGATGTGAAATATAATCAAGTGTTGAATCAGACTTCAGTTCCACCTGGAGTAAATCCACCAGCTACCCTGCAGTCTACAAAGTACTTCAGACTAGCTGCACCTCCACCAGATACCCTGCAGTCTACAAAGTACTTCAGACTAGCTGCACCTCCACCAGATACCCTGCAGTCTACAAAGTACTTCAGACTAGCTGCACCTCCACCAGATACCCTGCAGTCTACAAAGTACTTCAGACTAGCTGCACCTCCACCAGCTACCCTGCAGTCTACAAAGTACTTCAGACTAGCTGCACCTCCACCAGCTACCCTGCAGTCTACAAAGTACTTCAGACTAGCTGCACCTCCACCAGCTACCCTGCAGTCTACAAAGTACTTCAGACTAGCTGCACCTCCACCAGCTACCCTGCAGTCTACAAAGTACTTCAGACTAGCTGCACCTCCACCAGCTACCCTGCAGTCTACAAAGTACTTCAGACTAGCTGCACCTCCACCAGCTACCCTGCAGTCTACAAAGTACTTCAGACTAGCTGCACCTCCACCAGCTACCCTGCAGTCTACAAAGTACTTCAGACTAGCTGCACCTTCACCAGCTTTGAGAACACTTTCATGATCAATCTTTATAAAACACATCATATATATTATTCTGAAATGGACCAATCTGCACAACGACTACTTTCACTGTCTTTACTATATTTAGATGAGAATACTTTCTACTTTCACTTGAGGAACATTTTGAATGCAGGACTTTTACTGAAACAGAGTATTCCTACACTCTGGTACTTCTACTTTTACTCAAGTACAATATCTGAGTACTTCTACTTTTGCTCAAGTACAATATCTGAGTACTTCTACTTGTACTCAAGTCCAAGATCTGAGTACTTGTACTTTTACTCAAGTACAATATCTGAGTACTTCTACTTTTGCTCAAGTACAATATCTGAGTACTTCTACTTTAACTCAAGTACAACACCTGAGTACTTCTACTTTTACTCAAGTACCATATCTGAGTACTTCTACCTTTACTCAAGTACAATATCTGAGTACTTTTACTCAAGTACAATATCTGAGTACTTCTACTTTTACTCTAGTAAAATATCTGAGTACTTCAACTTGTACTCAAGTACAATATATGAGTACTTGTACTTTTACTCAAGTACAATATCTGAGTACTTCTACTTTTACTTTTGGTACTCACACATATATATATATATATAATATATATATATATATATATATATATACACCGGTATATTTTGATTAGTTTGACTTGAGTAACATTTTGAATATAGGACTTTTCTTGTAACACAGTATTCCTACACTTTAGCACTTCTCCTTTACTTTAAGTACAATATCTGAGTACTTATACTTTTACTCTAGTACCATATCTGAGTACTTCTACTTTTACTCTAGTACAAGATCTGAGTACTTCTACTTTTACTCAAGTACCATATCTGAGTACTTCTACTTTTACTCAAGTACAAGACCTGAGTACTTCTACTTTTACTCTAGTACAAGATCTGAGTACTTCTACTTTTACTCTAGTACAATATCTGAGTACTTCTACTTTTACTCAAGTACCATATCTGAGTACTTCTACTTTTACTCTAGTACAAGATCTGAGTACTTCTACTTTTACTCAAGTACCATATCTGAGTACTTCTACTTTTACTTTTGGTACTCACACATATATATATATATATATATATATATATATATATGTATACACACTGGTATATTTGGATTAGTTTGACTTGAGTAACATTTTGAATACAGGACTTTTCTTGCAACACAGTATTCCTACACGTTAGCACTTCTCCTTTACTTCAGGGGAGTACTTCTCCCCTCTGATGGAGTCCAGCACAGGGAGCTTCCCGTTGACCTCCACATGAAGCCGTTTTGAGCGATCACACTGTTGCCACATCTGAGTGCACTTCAGCCTCGCCCCCACGCACGAGGAGCCTTCAGGTTTTATCGGAGCCCTTTGCTCGATGCATGACAGGGATTTCCCGCTGGGAGCTCGATGGGGAGGCTGGTGTAAAAGTGAGAGGCTTGCTCTTAGACGGGAACATCACTCAAGTGTTCACCTCAGCCCTCGGGCGGAAGGACAGCGGTGTGTGGAAAGAGACACGGAGGAAACTCAGTACAGGAGTCTAATCTGACCCAGTAAAAGCTCGACGGCTGGGCTTCACCGTAAGATGCATTCCTGCTCAATATCACTAGAATGCTAATGACATGCACGCGGGATGTACAAATCAACAACCCGACATTTGATCCAACACGTTATGCGCACTCTGAAAACCTAGCTGTTTTTGATCTGTGACATACTTTCACATCCTCAACACACTATGGGTGAGAAAGGAGGACGCAAACAAAAATTATAAAGTTGTGATTTTTGTGAAGATTGATGTACTTGCTGTGAAGACCTGTTCTAAAATGTGCCTCGTTTCCCCTTCTCTACATCCTTGATTATTCCATGTAAGCACTGATTTGGTGAATAATGTGGCAGGTATAGATAGATATATATAGATAGATATGGATAGATATAGATGGATAGATATAGATGGATATATATATATATATATATATATATATATATATATATATATATTTATAGATAGATAGATGGATGGATAGATGGATATATAGATGGATAGATGGATAGATGGATATATATGGATAGATATGGATATATATATAGATAGATAGATGGATGGATAGATGGATATATAGATGGATAGATGGATAGATAGATGGATAGATGTATAGATAGATATAGATGGATAGATAGATACTTTATTGATCCCAATTTGGGAAATTATGTTGTTGCAGAAGTGTGTTCAGACATTAAAATACAATACTCACAATACTTAAAAAAGTGGAAAATAAACAAAACAATGTAAGATATTGTGGATAATTAAAATGAAAAGTCAAAGATACTACAGTATTAGATGGTATCTACCATGTTTACCAATTTGTCTTAGCATTTTAGCATGCTGCCATTTACCTATTAGCCCAAAGTACGGCTGAGGCTGACGGGAACGTCAACAGTTTGGCCGGTATTGAACATAAAGCGTCCCTATTACCAGCTGCAAATTACGTTAATGGCTGGTTTTGCATTAACTCTGAGAAAGGTACTGACATGGACTCTGATACAGAGGGTGTGTGGCGTGGTGTGTGTATCATCTGGAGTCTGTTCTAAGTCTCGCCGTTAAATAGATTTGTTTTGACATCTTTGATAATTACAGTAATCGTCACTGAAAGTTCAATACTTGTGAGCAATGGGATTTTTTGCGGTGAGAAAGGAGGAAACGTGCAACAATAGAGTTGTGGTTTCATAAATGCGTACCATTCAAAGTTCATGTCACATAACTTTGATCAAATACTTAGTTTCCACATCAATGATTATTACTGTAAGCGCTGATTTGTTGATTTCAGACCAAACAAGACTGTAAGAGTATCTGTAACCAATGTAGCTTAGCATGTTAGCATGTTAGCATGTGCTAATCATCACTAAGTACAGCTGAGGCTAATGGGCAGGTCATAAAACAAGCATCTCTATTACCAGCTAATCACCAAATGTAAGCTAGTTGGTTGTGCATTAGCTCTGAGAAAAGTATTGACATGTAGTCTGATAGAGAGGACGTGAGTTATTGGTGAGGCCTGAGGGGCGGTGTGTCATCTGGAGGCTGATCTAAGTCTGAGGTTCACCGCTAAACAGATTTGCTTTGACAGCTTTGATAAGTAGTGTCACTAATACGCTGTTTAGAGCTCCAGCAAGCCACCGAAGGAAGACAAATTCAATTTGTTCTGACGGGTGGCAGGAGAAAGAGTGATCGGTCTGACTCGAATGGGTTTTTCTCCACCTTTTGGCTTTGAATTGGCTCAGACGTTTTCTACAAATAGCCATTTAGCAGCACGTGCAGAGGTTAAATACATCCTCCACAAACATCGCTTTTTATCAAAATGAAGCGAAGCACGACAACACGCTGCTGATCCGCTGGGATGAAATGCAGCTGTTGCTCAGAAACTTTGACAGCCAACGCTGAGGAATATTTTATTTTTAGATGCTGGCAAGAGTAATGTTTGACTTGTTTGGTGTGTAGTAGACATTGTAGAGGAACATTTGCAGCAAGCATGCTCAAACAAGAAGAAGACAATATTTAATTAAAACATTAATCTAGCATCTTAACCAAAAACAAATTAAACAAAACTCAAATTCAAACTGCCGTAGATGGACCAGGTAGCTGCAGAAGAGGATAAGGGCCCGTCCACACGGCAGCGTGCGTTGCTTCAACGGAGACGCTTCCCATTCACTTTGAGTGGGGTGACGTCACGCTTTGCCGAACTGCATTGTGGTTCCGTCGCTTTGCCTCCGTTGCTCGCTTCGTAAGTTGAGAAAAGTTCAACTTTTCAAGCGTTGACGGAAGCGCCAGCCAATCAAATAATATGCCAGTACAAGCGCTAGCCAATCCAACCGCGCGTGTGTGTCCGGGGCGGGAGATGAATGTGATTGGTTGTTGGGCGCGCGCCAGAAACGCCCACCGGCAAGCTTCAACGCGACGGAACCGTGTGGACGTACCGTAAGGGCATCGTGTGATTTATTTACCAAAATATTTATTTTTTAAATTTTTTATATCAAATTTCTTTTATCAGAATTCCGACTTTTTCTCAGATCTCAACAAACAAAAGGACCTTTTTACCCACATACAGTAGATACCCAAATCACCCTGTGCCAAAGCATATACAACGTCTCAAATGAACACACATCTTTTTACCATATACAAAAACAGCAAGGAAATCCATATGTAACTATTACAAATCAATGAACAGCTCCAACACTTACAGTGCAGAAATAGAGATCCCAATATTTGAAATCATGATTGAACCACACTGTCACACCTACGCGTGAACTAAAAATACCCCTCCCTTTGAACAAGGATGCTTCTATCAGCGTTCGTCTACATTCAAGGATCTGTGGTTCTCCGTCTCTTTATTTTTCTAGAGAGCATCTTTTGGCAGCAAGCACCGCAGGCCATTAGCGAGGCGTAAGGAGTCCCACTGGTTTATAGCCAGTTCAGACTGTGGCTTTTCGGTGATTTATCCTCCTGCCGTCCTGCCGTCCTCAGCACAATCTCCTCTCTCTCAGCACACCTTTCGCCAGACTCGCAGTCACATTCAGAAAATATCTCAGATGTGCCTCCTTCCCTCCCTCCTTCCCCTCCTCCTGCATCCCCTTCAAGCCAAGTGTGATTAATCAAACATCCTTTCCCCTTCTTGTGTCTTCATAATCATCCATCTTTCTTTTGTTTCGGCTTAATGTCAACAATTGCATTTCTGTTTCCACATATTTGGTTATTCTGTTAGTTTTGATTGTGATTGCAACGAACACCACGACCAGTGATTATAACGCTGAGGAATTGAGATATTGGCAACAGTGACGATGTTAGCATTTGCTCAACAACTTTTTTATTTTTATTTTTTAGAGAAGACAAGATTTAATTAAAACCCTATTCTAGCATCTGAACCAAAAACAAATCAAACTGACGCAGATGGACCAGGTACAGAAGAGGAAAAGGGCAATCATTTTTGAATTTAGTGTTTAGTGTAGAGTAGAAATTCAAAAAATGAAAGTCAGTCAATTCTTTCCATTTGTCTGACTTTTTTCTCAGAACGGAAAAAACCAATACTTTTTCACCGTAATAATAATAATAATAATAATAACAATAACAACGGCAAGTAAATCCGTATTTAACTTTTATAAATCAATGGACACTTCTTGTTTCTTCCCAATCATCCGTCTTTCTTTTCTTTCGGCTAAATACTGTCGACAATTCCATTTCTGTTTTCACATATTTGGTTCTTGTTATTGTGTTATAATTGTTTTTAGGGCTGCACGATATATGGTTTCGTGACGATAATCGCGATATGCGCATGCGCGATATTCACATCGCGTGGACGTGCGATTAACTTAAATTTTTTAAAGGACTTTTAGGACTTGCGATATTAAGTAGGCAAATGACCTCAAACACGTCATGTCACAATTATTTTGCTGCTTGCTACAAAAGGAAAACTTGCGCGGCTCTCATGTCAGGGGTACTTTGAGTGAGTGACACAGCAAACCACAATCAAATCTCCAAAGCAAACGGACCCCGTGATTAAAGGTCAAAACACTGAATGAAGTAGTTTCATTTCTCCAGGGCAGTGCGGCGCTGCTAACCGAGCTAGCTCAGCTTGTTGCTCTGATAACTTAAGATCCAGACGTCCGTGACTAAAATCCTTCATCCGGTTATGTATAGTAAAACAATACCAAGTGTATAGCATTACAGTTCAAGAAAGGATGGTTTGCGGGAAAAAAACGGTCTTTTCTTCCATTCCTGTATGTTTTCATATCGCAGGGGGAAAATTGCAATGTCAGTTTTTTCCAATATCGTGCAGCCCCAATTGTTTTTACTGTGTTTGCAACTAACACTACGACCTGTGATTATACTGCAACTCATCAGCTTTTATCGTGTTGATTATAGACGGCAGCACAATCCTCCCTCACAGTTTACTGACATGCAGCAGTATCCAGGAGCCCAGGCAGGTTTTTATACATCATATAATCCCTCACGATAACCAAAGCATTAGCTAAACCCCAGAGCATCAATCACAGCAGGAGTCAGACGCATTTTGATTCCTGATAACAGCAGGGATTACCGTTATGAGTTCAGTAAGACTCCTATTTGGAGGACGAGCGGTACTTCTGCAAACTGCCGGGGAAGCGTTGAAATGTCCAGATTAAGACTTCTCCCTGACATTTACTGGCATTAGTCAAACAAACATGAAGCATGATCTCTTTAAATAGTCAGGAACTTAAAATAACACCCAACCAGGGGCGCCGTAAGGGGGTGAAAAGTTAGGATGATTCTAAGGGCCCGTGACTGACAGGGGCCCCAAAAAAATTTAAGAACATTTAAGAAAAAAAATGTAAGTAACCTTTCATCAATCATCAATAATTAACATAAATATAACGTCATATTGATAATGTATTCACTAAACTTATGATTCATTTAACTTATTTTCTTCCAAAAGTTAATTATCCAAAGCATCGAACACCCCCCTATATTTACATGTAATGGTTTGGTCCTGCCTCCAAACGGGTGTGGTTAGCATTGTGTTTGGTTGGCGTGGCCTGGGTCTGGTGGTGGGGCCCAATGTGATATCTTTTCATGGGCCCCAGAATCCTTGGCGGCGCCCCTGCACCCAACCAATACCATACATGCATGTCAAGACAGCCTTGTATGAGAATATACTAAAATACAATATAAACGGATATGGTGCAGAACTGAACTTCTAATCTACACATATTTCACACATTTTAATTTGGTACGAATTGACAAACTATAATATTGCTCTTAGTGATAAAAAAAAGACATATAATTAAACATAATACTGTGACAAGATCGCTTTTACATAACGTGTACTTTTACATGTAATACTTGAAGTACATTAAGCTGTTAATTAGTCAGAATTGAGCCAATGTACAGAACTTTTACTTTGTGATGCGTATGTTTGTGTACATTTACTTCAGTACAGTTTTGTACAAGCATTTAAGACCATAGTATTTTTAAATCGACTCTAAGGATCTGATTACTTCTTCAAACGCTGGACCACAGATTGTAAAAGGTTAACCTGCTAAATTTAGTTTGCATTCCCATCACAATGTAAAACAAATTAATATTATGTAAGTGTATATAATAGCATTTCCAGGGGACAGAGTTGCACAGTCAGGTATTTGTTAGCAGATTAAGGCCAGCCGTGCTTTGGTGCCCTACATACTCGCAAAATCGCAATAAATCAAGTTGACACAAATTGCACATTTGGGGCCAGTCGGGGCTCTTCGGGGATCTGAGGGCCCGGGGCGGTTTCACACTGCGCTCGCTAATCCAGGCCTTCATGTTTTTCAGCAGTATGTATTTATATCTTCGTCACATGTGACCACTTGCTTTGTGCTTTTAAAGCATTGAGATCTATTATCATGGACTGAAGAGATGCAACAATGTCCCTGCTAAACTCACTAAGACTTCGAAGTTTTAAAGAGATAGTTTGGATTGTTTGAAGTATTGTTGTTTGAGATACTTTTACACAGTTTACTGAAACATTAAGAGGTTCAAATATAGCGTTCACTAAAGCTGAAAAAGTATATTTTGCTGCTGCCCCATCCAGACCTGTATACTGCTTAGCTTTCATGCTGGTTCTTCATATTGCATTAACTGCAATAAACGATAGTTTATTACATTTTAAAAATATATATATTTGTTTTTGTATTCGGGATTGTGGGAAACGGTATTTTGATCCCTCTGTCTGTAACAAACTGAAAGATTGACAATACAGTTGACTTTGATGTGCCATGCATTCACGCTCTCTATTTTAATATATTTGGCCAATCAGATTAAGCCCTACTGCTCTAGATGTCCCGCCCCCCCATGTAGAAGTTGTTCGATTGGCTGAAGAGTAACGTGTTTTAGCTGACTGTCTTGATGGCTGAAGGGAGAGAGAAGAGGGCAAATATGAAGAAGGAAGAACTCAAAGAACAGCACGTCTGTTATTTGGAAGTATTTTGGTTTCAAGAATTATGACGTTTTCAAAACTAGAGTTTCATGCAAGTCAATCTGAACTATTGACCTGCAGTCAGTGTATTATTTGCTCGACCACAGGGGCTGCTATGAAGATAACAAAAGCAGATTACACAGTTAAAACCTTTCTTGCCGGATTAGACTGACCACCACAAAATACATTTTAGAAGAACTTTAAGAACTTGAATGGATGGAAAATAAAGACCTTGCTGATAATTAAAAACATAACCAGGCTGGACTTCTTTTCATGGCTCTGGTAGACCGGTTATTTAGAACATAATGTCGTTTATATCCGAGAACATTGTCACTCTTTTCTCATCTACTAGCTTCTCTGGGTGTTTTTGTTTCAACCTGCCCACCGCAGGCAGCAAATGCCCTAAATCAGGGGTGTCCAACTTATGGCCCGGGGGCCAAATCCGGCCCGCGACTTAATTTCATGCGGCCCCACAAGAGCTTGCAAAGAATATAATATGTTTATTATACGGTTACATGCCGATTTACAGAATCACGTTGCCCATAAACTACATGTCCCACAATGCATCTGATTTTGTGACATTCTCACGGAAGAGACTTGCCCTCGACTTCTGCTTTCAGAGGTAATTAATTATGAAGTTATTACCCTATCCGATGATAATCCAATGCAGAGGCAATAATGTAATATAATACATTCTTTTGTATATATTATATATTTATATATGTATTTAGATATAGTCTTAACGTTACAAACGGCCCTTTGAGTGAAACCGTAATGCTGATGTGAAATTGAGTTTGACCCCCCTGCTCTAAATGAAAAGCAGCATTTGTTCTCTGCTCCCCTACAAGCCGGCGTCTAATTGCCTCGCTGGTTTCACAGAAACACAAACGGGCTGCCGAGTACATGTATGTTTGCGTCAATTTCTATTTCACACTTTAATTTTCAAGTGCCTACAAGTACAGTGTCAGTTACACAGAAGACAGTAAGGTGAAATTACAAGTAAAGACAAAAAACTAAATATACATGGATACAAAAAAGAAAACAAAAACAGTGTGTGTGTGGCCGTGTGTGTGTGTGGCCGTGTGTGTGTGGCCGTGTTTATAAAGAATGCTGTTGGTAGACGACTGAGATATCCACACTAACATCCCGAACACCTCGTGAGACACACAGCCTGTCAGACGGATGGCCGGGTGCACACGAGCCGTAGTAACACGGCGATGTGTCGGCAAATCATTGTTCGAGAGATGCCGCCGCTCGGTGATCGAGGCTCCTTCCAGGTGGAACTGACGGATGTGCAGGACAATCGGTTAAACTCTGCACACTTAAAACATTTCCTGACAACCTCCGTTCCGTTGGCCCGGGTAGCGCTGTCTGATCCTTCTGTAAACGCCAACAAATCAGAAGGATCTTGTTTGCTTTAACAACTTTGAATGTAATGTTCCTCACGCAATATCCCTCCCCAACAACGGCATCTTTAATACTGAAGCTCCACTTTGGGAAATGACCAATTTTGTCGCCACCACTGTCGCACAAATAAGATATATAGATAGATGGATATATAGATAAATAGATAGATGGATGGATGGATAGATTGATATATATGGATAGATAGATAGATAGATGGATGGATGGATGGATAGATAGATACATACATATATATATATATATGGATGGATAGATAGATGGATGGATGGATGGATGGATGGATAGATAGATACATACATATATATATATATATATATATATATGGATAGATAGATATATAGATTGATATATGGATAGATAGATATATAGATGGAGAGATAGATGGATATATATATATATATGGATAGATAAATAGATATACATATATATATATATATATGTATACATATATATATATATATATATATATATATATATACAGTATGGATAGATGTATAGATTAGTACTTTATTGACCCTAATTTGGGAAATGTTTGCGTTGCAGCAGCATAAAAAAAGGCAATATACATAAAATAAACTATAACACAGAAATATATTTCAGGAATAGAAATAAAATAGCATTACACAGATTTGTGTACAATTTGATAAATGTACTCAATTCCTATGGAGTTTATAAGTATAACGTACGCACGTAGTCATCATCAAAGTCCACAATGGGAAAGCGCACGTCTTACATGTTCATCAATGTAAGGTTAGCTGTGCGGGAGGCCACTTTGCCCGTTTGCCAGTGAAGGGTAGCAGTGAGCCCAGTGGGGCATGGTATTTACCGTGAGAAAAGGACCCTGCGTGATCACATTCTGCCACAGGACTTGGGGTAATTATAACAAGTATAAGGAACATACATAGCTTCAAGCTGCTGGAGTTCAGCCCGGCCTGGAACAGGAAACCCAAGCGTTGCTCACAGCGTTGGAGCGAATAACTAAAGCTCCCCTCTCAAATCCGTCACCCAGGTATTGGCAGGAGCCTCCCTAACGAGCAGCTGCCTTCTGAACGAAAGGCAGGAGAGATGTAGGTGAGGTGTAGTACCGAACTGGGCTTGTTTTTTACCTCCCGCTAGCTAATTGATGACCTAGATAGCGGAGGCAGACAGCTGTATAACTCACTGGTAAAGGAAAACATGGAGAGGGGGAGAAACGGAAAAGCATCGCTCTCCTTTTGTCTTCCTGACCATCTCATCCCGAGCAAAGGCTGTGTGACTTTGATGGGTGTTTGCACAGAACACAGCAATGCATAACATTTATTTTTGTACGGCCGGCAAAGCGGTGACCTTGTGTAGAAATCCGAGCCGGGAAGCTTTATATAGTCGGAGAAACGCCTGAGGCAGACGAGTTCAATGCTGGCTCGAACATGCACATTATGATAATTATTTTAAATGTATTCAAACATCCAGGAACATTCGGTTTGAAAGATTGAGGACATGTCTCACACTGATGACTGTCGAGTAAAGTTCTGATTTTACAAAGGAAACTGTATATTTTAATATATTCATAGTTAATTTTTACATTTACAATCGGAATGATAAATAAGCAGTCCAATGGTAATGATTTGTGTGGTTAATAATCCCGTCTTCATGCTTGTAGTGTTTGATCTCGATACACATATATCTGCATATGAATACAGAATCTGTGGTCTACTGGATTTCGGTATCAAACGCGTTTTGATTTCTGCTAAGACATCTGAAATGTCCCGACATGGATCAAAAACGGTTTATCTCATCTTCTGTTTGTAGTCCAAGAAGTATTGACCAATCCCGTTTGAGTTAGCTTTGAAGTCAACAATAGGGACTCGCGGTGTAACGGTTCACGGAAGTCACGGTTCGGTTCGTACCTCGGTTTGGGCGTCACGGTTCGGTACGACAAGGAAAAGCAAAAAGAACTCCCAAATGCATAATTATTTTGCTGTATTTATTTTGAACAGTCGTGCAAGTTGTGTTATGAAAATAAGGAACTCTAACATGTGGAATCATTAACTATATTAAACAGTTAAAAACAAACAGTAACACACACTCAGATGGCCATATTATCTATAATGCCTGATGTCAAACTAAAAGGTTAAATAATCTGTACAACTAAAAATAAGTCTTGAAAATATTAAAATAAATAATAAGAAAGTGTTTGAATCACAATCAATAAAAGGCAATACAGAACTGTAAAACATCTCCTGATGTCAACATATCAAAATAAATACAATGATAAATATAAAACAAAATCTGTACCTTTAGGAGCAATGTCTAACATGTGGAATGAACTTGTGAGTGTGTGAGGCCATTATGCCTGAATAAAGGTACTCGAGCTTTACTCTTTTGTCTACGTTGTCGGTAGTGAGGGCAGATCTGTTGGCGGTAACTATGGCACCTGTCGTCGAGGAAACCCTCTCGCTGGGGACTGAGACTGACTCGGAGGTGATTGAGCACGTTAGACGTGTTGCCACTAGCATACCGCACCGCTGTCGAACAACGCCGACACACCGTCCTCGTCCGATCCACAACTCGCACCCCATCGTTGTTGTAGTCCACAGGGAACCCGAAATGTTCCCACACAGCTGATTTAAAAGAAGCAGGTGGGTTCTAGCTCCTGTGTGTTGTGTGAACTCGCCGTAGCTACTAACTTTTCTTCTTCATGGATTGTGTTCATTTTGTTGTGTTTTGTTCTTCTTCATTTGTTATTTACGGGCGGCTGGCGTTTAGGCGCAATACCGCCCCCTGGATTATATATAGTGTAATGCTGCCCTGAGTGACAGACTTTTTTCCCACTCGTAAAAAAAAGGCGTATTCGCCGTGCGACTGCATGTGCCGAACCGTGGCGTCCGAACCGTGACGGTACGGGACGAATACGGATACCGTTACACCCCTAATAGGGACCCAAGGTGTGGTTAAACAATTATCTTAAGATTAGCTTATAAGCTAGCTTGTAAATTGGCTCTTAAGACAACCTGACGTTTTCTTGCATCTTGATTAGGGGTGTAACGGTATCCGTATTCGTACCGTCACGGTTCGGACGTCACGGTTCGGCACATGCAGTCACACGGCGAATACGCCTTTTTTTTACGAGTGGGAAACATGTCCTTCAGGGCAGCATCCATTACACTATATATACTCCAGGGGGCGGTATTGCGCCTAAAGCTGTTTGCCAGCCGCCCTTAAAACAACAAATGAAGAACGAGAAGAAACAACAACAAAACTAACTAAATACAAGAAGAAGAAAAGTTAGTATGGCGAGTTCACACAACACACAGGAGCTAGAACCCACCTGCTTCTTTTAAATCAGCTGTGTGGGAACATTTCGGGTTCCCTGTGGACTACAACAACGATGAAGTGTGCGAGTGGTGGATCGGACGAGGACGGTGTGTCGGCGTTGTTCTACAGCGGTGCGGTATGCTAATGAGAACACACGCCAACATGCTAAATCATATCAGAAGGCATCACCCAGATTTGCCAATCACCGGAGCCCAAAGACAACAGCAGCTCAACAGCTGATCCCCGCTGCTTTTAAGAAGCCAATAGACGTGAGAGCCGAGAGACCAACATAAATAACGGAAGCTTTTGGCTTATGTTTTTAAACGACTTTGCGCTCTGGAAACACTTTCTTATTATTTATGATGTAAGACATTCTTTTTAGTTTTACAGCTTGATGAAACCTTTTTGTTTGACATCAGCCATTATAGATATTATGGCCACCTGAGTGTGTGGTTTGTTTTTAACTGTTTAATACAGTTAATTATTCAAAATGTCAGCGTTCCTTATTTTGAGACTGAAACTTGCACTACTGTTCAAAAGTAAATAACAACAAACCTGGAATTATGCATTTGGGACTTTTTTTTTGCTTTTTCTTGTTGTACCGAACGTACCGAACCGTGACTTCCAAAACCGAGGTACGAACCGAACCGTGACTTCTGTGAACCGTTACACCCCTAATCTTGATCAAACCGTAAACAAACCGACGCACAGAAGAGAAAGTCCTACGCCGAATATCTGTTGGACCGATAGCTGGTGGGGTCAGAAAGTGCCAATCAATTATCTATCTGACCCGTTCAGGACTCTGGGATCTGGGCTGACACTTTGAGGCTGATTAGTTGGTTAAGCTACTGGTGAGATGTTATTGATTGTTGTGTCTGTTCTCTGTCGAGACGGGCCTGTACACATAGTTTACTGTCTCCTGTAGCTCTGAGGGAACTTATCAAGTCTTAAAGGTCCCCTATTATACTGTCGTTCATCAATATATCACAGGTCTCAGATATATACAGAGCCATCTCTGATTGGCTGAAACACCAAACAGATCATTGCAGCATTACCCATAATCCCCTCTGTTTCAGCCCTGTTTCCAAAGTGCTGATTCTCTGTCTGTTACTTTAGATGAAGATAAGGAGCCCCTCCCCACGCCCCTCTGAGAGACATCTGGTACAAAGAACTCAAGGAGCTCTAGAGGAGATTCAGGTGATAGGGGGGGGGGTTACCCTGGCTGCTGATTGGCTAATGGTTACACAAGACAACACATCGTTATGACATCATAAAGTGGCCAAAATCTGATCAGCTCATTTTCAGACAGGTTTTTATAGAAATGGATCAAAAAGAGAGAAAATCTTTGTTCCTGAAACTTTCAGAGTCTCTTTCCACAGAGGGGACACATGTTGATGTAGAAGAGACATGAAGAAGAGGGGACACATGTTGATGTAGAAGAGACATGAAGAAGAGGGGACACATGTTGATGTAGAAGAGACGTGAAGAAGAGGGGACACATGTTGATGTAGAAGAGACGTGAAGAAGAGGGGACACATGTTGATGTAGAAGAGACGTGAAGAAGAGGGGACACATGTTGATGTAGAAGAGACGTGAAGAAGTGGGGATACATGTTGATGTAGAAGAGACATGGAGAAGAGGGGACACATGTTGATGTAGAAGAGACATGAAGAAGAGGGGACACATGTTGATGTAGAAGAGACATGAAGAAGAGGGGACACATGTTGATGTAGAAGAGACATGAAGAAGAGGGGACACATGTTGATGTAGAAGAGACGTGAAGAAGAGGGGACACATGTTGATGTAGAAGAGACGTGAAGAAGAGGGGACACATGTTGATGTAGAAGACACATGAAGAAGAGGGGACACATGTTGATGTAGAAGAGACATGAAGAAGAGGGGACACATGTTGATGTAGAAGAGACATGAAGAAGAGGGGACACATGTTGATATAGAAGAGACATGGAGAAGAGGGGACACATGTTGATGTAGAAGAGACATGAAGAAGAGGGGACACATGTTGATGTAGAAGAGACATGAAGAAGAGGGGACACATGTTGATGTAGAAGAGACATGAAGAAGAGGGGACACATGTTGATGTAGAAGAGACATGAAGAAGAGGGGACACATGTTGATGTAGAAGAGACATGAAGAAGAGGGGACACATGTCGATGCAGTACGTAGTATCTCGTGTCTCTACTTTAAAGAGTCCTCTCCTGCTTATGTTCAGGTGTATATCAGTATGTAGTGTCTCTACTTTAAAGAGTCCTCTCCTGCTGATGTGCAGGTGCATATCAGTATGTAGTGTCTCTACTTTAAAGAGTCCTCTCCTGCTGATGTTCAGGTGTATATCAGTATGTAGTGTCTCTACTTTAAAGAGTCCTCTCCTGCTGATGTTCAGGTGTATATCAGTATGTAGTGTCTCTACTTTAAAGAGTCCTCTCCTGCTGATGTTCAGGTGTATATCAGTATGTAGTGTCTCTACTTTAAAGAGTCCTCTCCTGCTGATGTGCAGGTGTATATCAGTATGTAGTGTCTCTACTTTAAAGAGTCCTCTCCTGCTGATGTTCAGGTGTATATCAGTATGTAGTGTCTCTACTTTAAAGAGTCCTCTCCTGCTGATGTGCAGGTGTATATCAGTATGTAGTGTCTCTACTTTAAAGAGTCCTCTCCTGGGTCCCTTTAGTCCATTGTTTTTGTCTAATTCTACCCATTGGTTATTTGTGGTTTACTACATACAGTACATACATAACTCATTTCTAAATTGGTGAAACACGTGTTGGATGCAGTAACTTGAGCTTCATCTGTAGAAGTCCAACACAAATGCATCTTGGTTGTATATTTCCACCATGGGTAACTCAACATGTTAGAAAATGATTGTATTTTTTAAGGGCATCATTTCCCCCAGAGATGCAACATCTAGCCTTCCCATGATCACCAACCAACCAATGTATTGATTTAATAAAAAGTTTCCAGCTGCCAAAACTCAGAGAAGAAGATAAATACTTGATCACCTTCAGTTGTTGCCATGGAAACTATATAAGTACGTGTTGGGCTTCCTCACCTGATTAGTGGACATTTCATCATTTCTTTTAGTTACAGTAAAATAGATTTTTCTTTATCACTTTCTATCCCTATACGTTTTTTGTCTAACCCTATTCTCTTCCTCGTCTACTTCATTCGACTTTTACACGTTGGATCTTTTGCCCGAAGTCTCATTACTGTCTACCGTGTTGAAAACAAAAAAAACCTCTCAGATAAAAACGTAATTATTCATCACGTAAAGCATAATGACTAAGTGAGTATTTATTATATCAATTTGATTATCGGATAAATGCAGATCCATGTAAAGGGTGTTTTCTCCAATTCTTCTTCATGTGTTTAAACCACCAGCTTCATAAAAATAATGATACCTGTTTCACGACATGTTCTATATTGATAAGATAATATGAAATGGTTTCCTTTTCCTCTCTGAACCTGGGATCTGAGACGTCGCAGAAATACTTCAATTCTGATCCAATCAAGACGGGGACAGGAACAATGCTGAGACGTGTTCGTTAGCTTCGCCAGTGGCCTGGCTTCGGCCTGAGCGTCAGAACATGTCTCAAACCCACAGATTCTGATTTATCGGTTCTCTCTGTTGCAGTTTAACTTTGTCGGCAAACTCCTCGGGCCACGCGGGAACTCGTTAAAGAGACTACAGGAGGACACACTCACAAAGATGTCGATTCTCGGGAAAGGATCCATGAGAGAGAAAGAAAAGGTACCGCTCGACTTTCTTTTCCTTTCACTCTTTTACCTTCACCTCATTTTATTTCGCTGCTGTTTGAAGTGACAGTGTGTTGGACTGTCCGTTACACTTTTAGATATACACTTTAAAGAGTCCTCTCCTGCTGATGTTCAGGTGTATATCAGTATGTAGTGTCTCTACTTTAAAGAGTCCTCTCCTGCTGATGTTCAGGTGTATATCAGTATGTGGTGTCTCTACTTTAAAGAGTCCTCTCCTGCTGATGTTCAGGTGTATATCAGTATGTAGTGTCTCTACTTTAAAGAGTCCTCTCCTGCTGATGTTCAGGTGTATATCAGTATGTAGTGTCTCTACTTTAAAGAGTCCTCTGCTGCTGATGATCAGGTGTATATCAGTATGTAGTGTCTCTACTTTAAAGAGTCCTCTCCTGCTGATGTTCAGGTGTATATCAGTATGTAGTGTCTCTACTTTAAAGAGTCCTCTCCTGCTGGTGTTCAGCTGTATATCAGTATGTAGTGTCTCTACTTTAAAGAGTCCTCTGCTGCTGGTGTTCAGGTGTATATCAGTATGTAGTGTCTCTACTTTAAAGAGTCCTCTCCTGCTGATGTTCAGGTGTATATCAGTATGTGGTGTCTCTACTTTAAAGAGTCCTCTCCTGCTGATGTTCAGGTGTATATCAGTATGTAGTGTCTCTACTTTAAAGAGTCCTCTCCTGCTGATGTTCAGGTGTATATCAGTATGTGGTGTCTCTACTTTAAAGAGTCCTCTGCTGCTGATGATCAGGTGTATATCAGTATGTGGTGTCTCTACTTTAAAGAGTCCTCTGCTGCTGATGATCAGGTGTATATCAGTATGTAGTGTCTCTACTTTAAAGAGTCCTCTACTGCTGATGATCAGGTGTATATCAGTATGTAGTGTCTCTACTTTAAAGAGTCCTCTCCTGCTGATGTTCAGGTGTATATCAGTATGTGGTGTCTCTACTTTAAAGAGTCCTCTCCTGCTGATGTTCAGGTGTATATCAGTATGTAGTGTCTCTACTTTAAAGAGTCCTCTCCTGCTGATGTTCAGGTGTATATCAGTATGTGGTGTCTCTACTTTAAAGAGTCCTCTGCTGCTGATGATCAGGTGTATATCAGTATGTAGTGTCTCTACTTTAAAGAGTCCTCTCGTCCTGATGTTCAGGTGTATATCAGCATGTAGTGTCTCTACTTTAAAGAGTCCTCTCGTCCTGATGTTCAGGTGTATATCAGCATGTAGTGTCTCTACTTTAAAGAGTCCTCTCGTCCTGATGTCCAGATGTATATCAGCATGTAGTGTCTCTTCATGTCTCTATGCTTTAATGTTCAAACAGCTCTTTGTTTTTCTCATACTGCCTGTGCTGCAGCACCTCTTTTCACCCTCTGTCTGAAACCAGAGCCCAGTCTGCTCTGATTGGTTAGCTGGCCGGCTCTGTTCTGATTGGTCAACCGCTTCGATATGTCCCGCCCCTTATTCCATCACGTTCAATGTGTTGGAGCGCCAGCCAATAGGAGTGCGAGTTTTACATGGTGATGTCACTTTTGTTTTTCCGGATGTGAATGTTTTCAGCTTCTAATCGTTTAATCGATACATGTCGTCAAATAGTGAAACACGTCCATTACATGTACGATATGTCTAATAGACAAGATTCAGCTTATTAACATAGACAACTAAAATACTAAGAAAATGTTCATTTGTTTTAAATAAATTACTTTTGTTCTGCAAACTGGATGGATTTCCCGGATCTAATGTTATGATTGTAGATTTCTGGCAGAGGGTTAGTACGGTTGTTGTTTTTGTATAATTAGAAATCCAACTGTTTATAAAACTTTTAGAAATAGCAGCGCATTTAATCCGTTTTTAGAATTGTTTTCTTCGTTTCGCTTGAACCGTAGCTCTCTGTTTATCTGATTCGTCTCACAGAAGTAACACCACGGAAAACTCACACTACATTTGATTGACATCTCACGGGTCACATACGGTTTTTGAAAAACAGCTTCGACTTGAAAACACATTTTCAAAGTTTATGTAAATATGAATGATCTTGGGGATCACCAAACACGGCTGACATCTTTCAAAGCCTGCTCTTTCTTCGTAAACAAAATAAACACAATCACATCGAGAGCCGACTGTAGGCAGCAGAACACTGTGTGGATTTAAAGTATTTCACAAGATAAGAAAACAACACTTTATATTAAGGTACACAAATCCACCATCAACTCGCTTATTAGCAGTATATTGGCTCTTTATTAGTCATTATAAAATATGTATTAATGCCTTATTCTACATGTAATAGTTGAGTGTTTCCTCAATATCCCTCGAATTAGTGCTTATTTATTGCATATATTCTTTATCACCTAAAGAATATATCTAGGATTAAAAGAATAATGTCACAGCAGGATTTGGAAAAACGTGTCCATGCCTTTATCTTCAGTAGACTCGACTACTGCAAAGGTGTCTTCACAGGTCTCACTAAAAAATCTATTAGAAAGCTGCAGCTGATTCAGAACGCCGCTGCTCGAGTCCTCACTGACACTAAGAAAGTGGATCACATCACTCCTGCTCTGAAGTCTTCACACTGGCTTCCTGTGTGTCAAAGAATAGATTTCTAAATACTGCTGCTGGTTATAAAGCACTGAATGGTTTAGGCCCAAAATACATCTCTGACCTCCTGCTAAACTATGAACCATCCAGATCTCTCAGGTCTTCAGGGACGGGTCAGCTTTCTGTCCCCAGAGACAGATCTCTCAGGTCTTCAGGGACTGGTCAGCTTCCTGTCCCCAGAGACAGATCTCTCAGGTCTTCAGGGACTGGTCAGCTTCCTGTCCCCAGAGTCAGAACTAAACATGGAGAAGCAGCGTTCAGTTATTATGCTCCAACTATCTGGAACAAACTCCCAGAAACCTGCAGGTCCGCTGCAACTCTGACTACTTTCAAATCCAGGCTGAAGACTTTTCTTTTTGCTATTATGATTTTCACATCTTAAACTGCACTGTAACTTTTATCCATGTACTTTTTCTTGTAATGTTTAAACGTAATTAAACTCCATGACATTTATGAGAGGGACTGCTCGAAAGAGATATTTGGAATATCTGGCATCGACGGATGAAAAATAGTGTTTTGGTAACACGGAGTGTTTTGGTAACACTTTAAAGACTTTGTTATGGAAGCAAAGGGGGAGGGGGTGTACAGCCTGAGGGTCCGATTGTGGATGTCATGCGAGCAAAATATGGTGAAGAAAGTCTGTCTAAATTAAATATATGGAAAATATTCATATTTTAGACTGCACTGTAACTTTTATCCATGTATTTTTCCTTAATGTTTATTTTATTAGCTTTTCTTTTTTTTTAATGCTTAATGTCTTTCATTTCTTTTTTGTAAAGCACTTTGAATTACCCTGTGTCGAAAAGTGCTCTATAAATAAACTTGCCTTGCCTTGCCTTGCTGCCTTGCCTTGCCTTGCAAGGAAGTTGTTGTACATGAGTTTGGGTCTTAATATACACTGCTCAATACGGGCCTAATAAGGCAGTAGTACCACAAGAATAGTAATTCTCCCATAACTAAAAAATATGATCTATTCTTATGTAACAAGACACGAAACTATAACGCAGCGTCCACACGGCGGCGTGCGTTGAAGCTTGCCGGTGGTCGTGTCTGAAACTCGACCAACAACCAATCACATCAATGTCCCGCCCCGGACACACAAGCACGCAGTTTGATTGGCTAGAGCAGGGGTGCTCAACCTTTTTTGAACCGAGAGCTACTTTTAAAGTTGCCAGTCTGCCGAGATCTACCAGTCCACATAGAGAGGCGTAGCCATTACTGACAGCCTACTGCCAGGTAAATACACACTTCTACTTGTATAAAACTGACCTTTGTACGATTAATACTTCATAAAATACTGCAGATCCTTACCTCTTTCTAATCTACACACATACAAGTATTTAACTGAAGTGACACAACAGTGTTGGAGTTTATTCACACGTCACTACAGTGGGTAATGTTTTCAGGAAGCATTGAACAGAGCTGCCACATGACACAGGGAAAAGAGACAATACTCTGAACCCTTTCTTTGCATTATATAAAAATATTGTTGCTACAAAAGTATAAATTTGGCTTACTGATAAGACAACTCAGATCTGAAGCTACAGTACACAGGAATATGCTGCAACAGTGCAATAAAAAAGACAAAATTAATAGAATCAAACCCTTTTTTGTTGCATTTTAGTCGAGTGTACAAATAAATGCCTTTAAAACAGGATGCAAGCAACACTAGCTTCTTAACCTGAACTGATGATAGACTATAATCAATTTAAGTTTGCATTCTTATACCATTTTGTACAATAATTATAATGAATAAGTTCAAACAAACTCAAACTTACAGCTGATTAATAACGCTATCTAACTTGAGTTTTTATTATATCAAAAACCTGTTGAAATGCTTCTGTTATTTTTACTGTCCCCCTAAAGCGCGTCAGCAGCCTCCAGGAAAGCTTCTTTCACAACTTCGCCGTCTTTGAAAGACTTCATGTGTTTCGCGAGAACGTGACTGATTCGATAAGATGCTCTGGAGCAGCCTCCCTCTTGTTGTTGGGCCTGGTGAGAATGGACTGCTGTGCATTTAGCTGTCCTCTCAGGCCCCTCCCCTTTAGCTGTCCTCTCAGGCCCCTCCCCTTTAGCTGTCCTTTCAGGCCCCTCCCCTTTTGGAGGGGAGGGCAGAATCAGGAGGGAATTACGTCTTGTAGCGTGTGTGCACTGTTTTGAAATACCGCTCCTAAATTACCCTTCTTCGATAAAGCCACGCTCGCATTGCAGACGAGACAGATGGACTTTGAATTGGAATAGATACAAAAATGATCATCCCTCCCACTCGGAGTGAAAATTATATATTTTGTTTTTTTTGCTTCTGCCATAATTGCGGTCTTGTCTTATTTGTCACTCCTGTTGACGTTGACACGGAACACGTCAGCGAAATAGTGCCCACTGCCCACCAGCCACGCCCCGACACATGGGGTCACGCCGGCCAATCACAAAGCGTTGATGCGTTCAAGTGCATTATTCTGGCACAGATAAAACAGAATATTGTTGTTCTATTTTTAGACACATCTCGCGATCCACTGGTTGGGCACCCCTGGGCTAGAGCTTGTGCTGGCATATGATTTGATTGGCTGACGCTTCCGTCGAAGCTTCAAAAGTTGAACATTGCTCAACTTTTGAGCAACGCGTAGCGACGCTCCCACAATGCAGTTCGGCGAAGCGTGACGTACCCCATTCAAAGGGAAGCTTCAACGCACGCCGCCATGTTAGTTGTGTCAATATAACTCAAAATGATGGTGGTGAATTTGTATACCTTAATATAAAGTGTTACCGAAATAAATACTAATTTGAACATAAATGGAATTAGGAAAAATATCCAGTTTAATGACTTCTATCACGCGTGACATAAATGTCTCTTTAGCAGCAGAATTGATTGCAGACTGGACCGGTTAGCGAGGATGAATCGACTTCACTCGACTGCCTCTTTCCTCTTCCTCTGTTTGTCAGCGGTGATTTGTTGGCGCCGATGATTCTCGCTATCATACAGAACATTATTGTTGATGACTGTGATCAATAGCCTTTGATGGTGGACTTCTCTGGAGTACCCGGAGACAAAGATCTGTCTCGCTGGATGCGCTGACCTCAGCAGCCTCTGCATGTCTGCACACACACGGCAGGATTTATGACGGACAGCTTTCTGTCGCTTCATGTGGCGCTGCGTTCCTCAGAAGGAATAGAGGAAACACACATGCTACAACACTGGTAATTTATCTCCAGCTGGGTGCTTGGTTTCCGTGTTGCTGTGCAGCTTGTAACATATAATTAATTTGTTCAAACATGTATTGACTTTGTCTGTCTACAAATGTACTTTTTTCAAAACCTAATTTACTTTCAGGCAGGATAAGCAAAGCAAAGAAACATGGCCGCCATATGGTACGCCTTCAAGTCGAAAGCAGTTTGTGAAAAACAACCAAAAGGATACCAAATAAATACTGAAGTAAATACAAAAACTTTAAATTACAATAATGATATAATTAAAAACATAATCTTAAATATATTGCAAAAATAATTACCAATTGAAATACATTATTATTATTTAAAGAAAAACGTCCGATCAAATATAAGCAAAATACTTTAAATAATATTAACAATAAGGAGCATTATATCAATATTGATCTATACATGAATATGCTTGATCATCATAGCTTTGAGCTCTTAACATCCCTTGTGTCAAAGTCTAGGACACCACTGAGAGAAAAGGAATGGGAACTTCCAAGACTTTTTTGAGTTGAACAAAAAGCTATCTTGCCATTAAATAGATATGTGGTTCCCAATGTGGTTCGATATCTCGCAAAGGTTTTGTTCAAATTATTTATTTTGTTCTTCTCCATGTCCCCTAGGGGGCGCCGTAACATACACATTATATCGCAGTTTTAGTTTCACCAACTCCGTTTCTAACATGCAATAAGACTACAACATGCGTCTATGATGTATTTTCGAGCTTTCCAATCCAGGCGAGATCTCTCCGTCCCGCCTGTGTGCGAGGGGGCGGGGCCGTTCGTAAAGGTCTCCTGACTGTCGTAAAGGTCTCCTGACTGTCATCCTGGTTCGTGGTTACTCTTGGTTCTGTCTTCAAGACACAGTGTTGGATTTTTTGTTAATTGGATGGGACTCGATTGGATTCAATATTAAAGTAATTTTCTCACTTGTTTGTTTCAATATATGTGGCCTTTGTTTCTGTGATTGAATGATTTACTCAAATAAGAAGGTTGATGCATTATCATCTAATGATTTGGATGATGTTTTATTTATGTTAAAGGTCACTTTGAATGATTTTAACTAATGATAATGTAGAAAAACTAACATTTTAAATTCAGGACGGTCCACATTAATTTCGGGATGGCTTAGTAGATTGTATTTCGGGACGGTTCCGGGAGGATGGGGAAAAAAGTTAGTCGAGAGTCCCTGGTCCTCTATTGTACTTCTGGGATGCACCAGAAGATAATGTTCAAGACAATACATGGGAATGTAATCGTGGTCTTCTGAGAAAAACCCGGCATAAGGGTTGGGATGGCGTTACAAAGCGTACGATGTTCAGAACATCTCACCCATGGCGGATCAAAGTCTAGGACACCACTGAAAGAAAAGGAGTGGTAACTTTCAGGACTTTTTTAAGTCAAGTTGGAACAAAGCTGTCTTGTCATCTTGTCATTACATAGGCATCATTGGAAGCAATTATTAAAAATTAATATTTTTAAAAACGTACTGTACTGTATTTATTCTGGTCTTGCTCGAAAAACCAACATAAAAGCCGGGTTGGCGTTAGGAAGCGTACGATGTTCAGAACATTCCCTTTAAAATCTCACCCATGGCGGAGACGTTGCAGAGAGCCGGGGTAATTGCTCAAATATTTGCTAGATCTCGTGTGGACAGGAGCGGTGTGCAGAGAGGCTGACAGGCACCGAGCTGTCGCAAACCCCATCATCTACCTTTCTCCCTGGGACTTTGGCTCCATCTTTATATTTCCCTGATAGACAACACGATCAATTTGTTTCACTTTTGGTTGGTCCTGCATCGGGTTTAGTTGCTAGGGTTCAGAATCAGAAACAGGTGTATTACCAGGTAGCTTGACACGTACGAGGATTTTGACTTTTTTTATAAACGAATAACATTACGAAATATTAAAAATATCAAAAAATATAGCAGTATTTACATGTCATTAAAATAGAATCAAATATGGAATAAAATGTGGCAGTAATACAAAAATGAAACAGATGTCGTGTACAATAGACCTATCGCTAAGCCACGCCCCCTTTGAAAACTCGGACAAACAAAGCCGACCGTGAATGACTGTTGACAATGGCCGCGGGGGGAGTTCAAATGATAATATGATGTTGAATGTTAGCAGTGGTGGTCACTACATTAAATCTATAACTGTCCTTGTTGGTCATCATGTTCACTGTTATGCACCTGGCTGACTGTAACGTTACTTTTTTTGGGTGAGGGTCTGTGTCTTTTCGGAGCAGCACACACGAGTGCCCGGATGGGATCTGGATATTCCAGAGTTGTCTTCCCATCTCTGAAGTGCTTTGAGGTGAAAAGACAGTTAGCAAAAGCTAGCTAAAAACACCAGCTAACTAGCGAGGACGAAAAGTCAGACGGCAAACGTTGATGTTGATAACACTGTAGCTAGTTAGCTGCCTAACAAGTTGGCAGCTAACGTTAGCTAGCTGGGCTGGATATACGCTAGCTAGTTGGCAGTCAAAGACAAGTCAATCGTTAGCAAACTAATAGTTTGGTCTACGTTTCTAATACATGCCGTCAAATATTATGTCTTTATGAATTGACCTTAACTTTGAGCAGACATAAGTGTCCTTGGTAATTGGTAGTTGTGTATGTGGTCGACGGCACATCATAATCCACTGCTTGCATTTGTCGAGTTTTCTTTTGGGCTTCGGAAAAGGTACGAACTATACTCCTCCATCCAGTCTTTCAGGGTACCTGGTGTCCGAATTACAGGTACCCCACGCACAGCGTTTCACCATCAGATATTAGCTAGACAATAAGCATAGAAACTGAACTCTTCGCGGTGGTTTTGATCACAGACGTCTGGTTTTGGTTTGATGCGCCCCACAAACGGCTGTTCTGGTGATGTCCGAGTTTTCTGACAGGAGGGATTTTCGCTGTGATATGATTGGACACATTCTATTTGGGGCGTGGTTTAGCGATAGGTCTATTGGGGTTTCCAGGGTTGGAATAGATTGCACTGGGCTACAAATCTGTTTGTGTGGCCTATCATTACTATACTTGTGGGGACCTACATCCCTTATGGGGACAACATGGAGGTCCCCATAAGGGGAATAATTAATTTTAGGGTGAAGACTTGGTTAGGGTTAGGCATACTGGTTATGGTTAAGGTTAGGATAAGTCTCCAGAAAATGCATGTAAGTCAATGTAATGTCCCCTGAAGTGATGTATACATGGTGTGTGTATGTGTGTGTGTGTGTGTGTGTGTGTGTGTGTGTGTGGTGTGTGGTGTGTGTGTGTGTTTATTCGTCATGGAGTTAGTGTTGGTTGAACCAGTTACTGATGATGTGTCTGGCTGTGGGGAGAGGATCCTCTTCTGTGTTGAATGCGTCTTGTGGGAGGGCTTTGAGGGTTGGAAAGTGTTTGGCGTTGGTGTTGTTGATTTTAGGGTCTGCTTCTATATTGAGGCGTGGAGAAACGTTGAGGAGGGAGATATTCACATCTGCATCGGGGAAGGCGGTGAGTGTTTGCTTTGTCAGTTATGCAAATTCTTTACTGAAAAAATTACAAGGGTGTCTGGGGTGTGGAGTCCTTGGCTTCGAGTAAATGTCTTGTTTGAGGAAGGGGATGTTGTTGGCGTTAGGGTTGAAATACTTTCATTGTTGCAAGGACTGCTTTGTATGTGAAATAACTTTCTTACACCAACAAATGAAACTAGTTTTTTAGGTCCATTATCATTTGAAGATGTAGAAATAATATCATAATTCACTCGCATATGAATAATCTTCGCCACAGTTCAAGATGACCGTGCTTTGAAACAAATTACACATTTTATTACACTTGCCAGCTTACAGGATTTTTGGTTCAATATATTGATGTTTAATACGAGTAGATCCTGCCTTGCTGGCTGTACAGTAGCTGTTGAATATATTGCTGTTGCCTCATTGCATTTCATTATGTTGTCCTTGCTGATGTCTTGCTCTGCCTAACTTTTGCAAACTAAAGCATTTTTACTTTTACAGATACACCAATGCTCTCGGCCAAATGTTCTTTTTAAGAACTATAATTAATGGAAGCAACACTTTGTAATAGTAAATTAAATATCGGAGAGAAAATAGTAGGCCAATGAGAGAAATAAATAGCCTTTGTATTATCCATCTAAAACCATGTAGGTATTTATGTATGTATGAACACAAAACTAATTATAAATCTATTAACAAGCATTTCAAGGTTGTTTTGTTGTAGTAACTCCCAGTGGTGCAAACACTGTTTTTCTGGATTAACAATATGTTTAAAACCATCATGTATGTATTATTGGATCGACACAAATGTTTGAAATGCCTGACACTGATTGGTCGGACACTAGTCATGGCAACCGGACAATTTTGACCTTTGTCTGATGCAACCGGGCATCTCTGTTTTTCTTATTAGTAATAATGGTCAGCATTGGCTTAGGTCTTGGTCTGAAGGCTCTGTACGATGTAATGACTATTTCTGTGCCATCATGTGTTGTCGTCTTTGGAAAATGGATGTTTGAGCTGTTGTCCTGCGGTAATGGTTCAACAGTGAAAGTCGATCTGACCCGATCACCTCTGGACTTTGATTGGCTTTTCAATGAAAGACATTGATCGGGCTGTATATCTGAATAGGACTAGAGGTGAAATAGACGGAGCTTGGAAACATAAACCAGTCAGTGGCTAAAAACATATGAAAGGACCTCTAAATAACTTTGGTTAGTTACTGCTGCCGATGAATTGAGGCCAGTAAAGGGCAGACGCAGCTTTCATCTCCGGTGAAGAAAGATTTCTTCAGAATATAAACAAGTAAAACGAGGCGGGTGCAGCTGAGCTGTTCATGATGGAATTCGCCCCCATTTCCCCAGTGTCTGTCCTTTACTTCATTTGAATCTGAATGCTCCAAGCTCGCAATTATTCTTTACCTCTAAGCTGCGTCTGTAGGAGCTTGTGCGTCGAGAGCATTTTGGCCGTCTGTTTTCAGGGTGAGCGGCTTTTCCTGAGCAGATTTACAGAGGAAAGAAAAGTAAACAAGAGGAAGATGCTGCCAGTAGATATGAAAAACAGACAGCTGTAATCTCCCGCCGTGGGCTGCTGAGCTGATTAGGACTCTGCTGGATCACCAAGGCTTCTTATCAGCACTGGGGGAGACTGTGCATGTATGGAAACTGACATCTATAGCACAGTATCATATGCAAATGATGCAGTCATACATGCAGACTGGTTCCATACGAAATGACATATCCACCAGTTTGACTCCTTTCCCATGACCGCACGGATGGGAACATCGAGCTGAAGAAGTGTTCAAAGAAAAGGATGATGCTGCCATTACACATGGCTGTTCCTTTGTATCTGATGAGAGTTAAAGCACACCATAATGATTGTTTTTCACATCTTATTTTTCCATGCAAATAAACAAAGGAACACATGAAAGGGAAGAGGAGAGACGGATCTGCAAGCCGTCGACTTGTTCCAACACCCTGCTTACACTCCCTGCAATGGGGCAATGCGCAAAGGAGCCCTCTGCTCGTAAAGCACAGATTTATGGGGGAAATTAACATATCATTAACATACCACAGGCACTCTTAAAAAGAAGGTTATTTATAATTAGGTGACATCAGAGACACGGGGTTGCATTGCGCTGGAGAGGAGGAAGAGGAGGATTGGAAAGGCCCCGGAGAAGACTTGTTTTTCACTTTAGTTTGAGAAGGAGAAACTGGGACGCGGTTGTTTCCTCGGCGTGGTGGTCAGAGGCTTTTGGGGTTTTCTGTCCCATTTCTCGCCATAATGACATTTAAGTGGCACGCTTCTGCCGGGTCTGAATGGCCTGTGCACCCCCTCGCTGTTTACTCACTTTATTTCTCTCTTGCAGTTTAAATTAACTCCTGCAGAAAAGTGGTGAAAAGGAGTTACATCTGCTCTACTTTTAGAAGTTCAACCAGAGATGGGAAGTAGTGGAGTAAAAATACTTTGTTACTGTACTTAAGGACATTTTCCTGGTATCAATATACCTTACTCCAGTACTTATTTTTCTGACGACTTTTTACGTTCTACTTCTCACATGTTGAACCCAAATACCTGAACTTTCTACTTCTCACATGTTGAACCCAAATACCTGAACTTTCTACTTCTTACATGTTGAACTCAAATACCTGTACTTTCTACTTCTCTCATGTTGAACTCAAATACCTGTACTTTCTACTTCTCACATGTTGAACCCAAATACCTGAACTTTCTACTTCTTACATGTTGAACTCAAATATCTGTACTTTCTACTTCTTACATGTTGAACCCAAATACCTGTACTTTCTACTTCTTACATGTTGGACTCAAATACCTGTACTTTCTACTTCTTACATGTTGAACTCAAATACCTGTACTTTCTACTTCTTACATGTTGAACTCAAATACCTGTACTTTCTACTTCTTACATGTTGAACTCAAATACCTGTACTTTCTACTTCTCTCATGTTGAACTCAAATACCTGTACTTTCTACTTCTTACATGTTGAACCCAAATACCTGTACTTTCTACCTCTCACATGTTGAACTCAAATACCTGTACTTTCTACTTCTTACATGTTGAACACAAATACCTGAACTTTCTACCTCTTAGATGTTGAACACAAATACCTGTACTTTCTACTTCTTACATGTTGAACACAAATACCTGAACTTTCTACCTCTTAGATGTTGAACACAAATACCTGTACTTTCTACTTCTTACATGTTGAACACAAATACCTGTACTTTCTACCTCTTACATGTTGAACACAAATATCTGTACTTTCTACTTCTCACATGTTGAACTCAAATATCTGTACTTTCTACTTCTCACATGTTGAACTCAAATACCTGTACTTTCTACTTCTTACATGTTGAACTCAAATACCTGTACTTTCTACTTCTTACATGTTGAACACAAATACCTGTACTTTCTACTTCTTACATGTTGAACTCAAATACCTGTACTTTATACTTCTTACATGTTGAACACAAATACCTGTACTTTCTACTTCTCACATGTTGAACCCAAATACCTGTACTTTCTACTTCTTACATAATGAACTCAAATACCTGTACTCTCTACTTCTTACATGTTGAACACAAATACCTGTACTTTCTACTTCTTACATGTTGAACACAAATACCTGTACTTTCTACTTCTCTCATGTTGAACTCAAATACCTGTACTTTCTACTTCTCACATGTTGAACTCAAATACCTGTACTTTATACTTCTTACATGTTAAACACAAATACCTGTACTTTCTACTTCTTACATGTTGAACACAAATACCTGTACTTTCTACTTCTTACATGTTAAACACAAATACCTGTACTTTCTACTTCGTACATGTTGAACCCAAATACCTGTACTTTCTACTTCTTACATGTATAACTCAAATACCTGTACTTTCTACTTCTTACATGTTGAACTCAAATACCTGTACTTTCTACTTCTCTCATGTTGAACTCAAATACCTGTACTTTCTACTTCTTACATGTTGAACTCAAATACCTGTACTCTCTACTTCTTACATGTTGAACACAAATACCTGTACTTTCTACTTCTTACATGTTGAACACAAATACCTGTACTTTCTACTTCTCTCATGTTGAACTCAAATACCTGTACTTTCTACTTCTCACATGTTGAACTCAAATACCTGTACTTTATACTTCTTACATGTTAAACACAAATACCTGTACTTTCTACTTCTTACATGTTGAACACAAATACCTGTACTTTCTACTTCTTACATGTTAAACACAAATACCTGTACTTTCTACTTCGTACATGTTGAACCCAAATACCTGTACTTTCTACTTCTTACATGTACAACTCAAATACCTGTACTTTCTACTTCTTACATGTTGAACTCAAATACCTGTACTTTCTACTTCTCTCATGTTGAACTCAAATACCTGTACTTTCTACTTATCACATGTTGAACCCAAATACCTGTACTTTCTACTTCTTACATGTTGAACTCAAATACCTGTACTCTCTACTTCTTACATGTTGAACACAAATACCTGTACTTTCTACTTCTTACATGTTGAACACAAATACCTGTACTTTCTACTTCTCTCATGTTGAACTCAAATACCTGTACTTTCTACCTCTCACATGTTGAACTCAAATACCTGTACTTTATACTTCTTACATGTTAAACACAAATACCTGTACTTTCTACTTCTTACATGTTGAACACAAATACCTGTACTTTCTACTTCTTAAATGTTAAACACAAATACCTGTACTTTCTACTTCGTACATGTTGAACCCAAATACCTGTACTTTCTACTTCTTACATGTTGAACTCAAATACCTGTACTTTCTACTTCTCTCATGTTGAACTCAAATACCTGTACTTTCTACTTCTTACATGTTGAACCCAAATACCTGTACTTTCTACTTCTCACATGTTGAACTCAAATACCTGTACTTTCTACTTCTTACATGTTGAACACAAATACCTGAACTTTCTACCTCTTAGATTTTGAACACAAATACCTGTACTTTCTACTTCTTACATGTTGAACACAAATACCTGTACTGTCTACCTCTTACATGTTGAACACAAATACCTGTACTTTCTACTTCTCACATGTTGAACTCAAATACCTGTACTTTCTACTTCTCTCATGTTGAACTCAAATACCTGTACTTTCTACTTCTCACATGTTGAACTCAAATACCTGTACTTTCTACTTCTCTCATGTTGAACACAAATACCTGTACTGTCTACTTCTCTCATGTTGAACTCAAATACCTGTACTTTCTACTTCTCTCATTTCCCAAACAGCTGGTTCCTTTAGTCTGAATGTGTGTTTGGTGCGTGATCATTATTCTTTAGAGTCACTGCGTGCCTATTGGTTTGAACACGATCCGTGTATCCATCACTTCCTGGTCTTCTCTAAAGAAGAGGGACCAATGGAAACGTTGTCATGTTGCCGTTGGTCACCATGGAAACATTCATTAGCTAACAATGACATTATTGTTCTATTGATATAAAGGGAGGTCAGGTACTCTTTAAAACAGCTGCTAGCTATGGGTACTTTTTACTGAAGTACACTTCAAAGCCTCTTTTACTTGAGTAAATAAGTTTAGTCAGTACTTCTAGTTTTACCAGATGTGTGGAAAGATATGTTTAAACACAAATATCTGTACTTCTACTTGAGGAAAGAATGTGTGTACTTTTGCCATCTCTGAGTTTAACAAATACTTGGTCTTTTATCACTCAACAAATATTGAATCCTCAAAATCTGTGACTTTCTACATGTTGACGGTACCTATGGTTCCAAAGAGTTGATTGGGTACACGTTAAGCACCAAACAAGCATTAACTTGGTATTTACATGAGTTATTGAAGAGAGATATGACTGAGTCAAATGCATGAAAATACAGATGCCATGTGAAATGCAAATCTGGAGCAGCAGTTGTTTTGAACAGACTTTATTGGCAGTATCCATCCAATATGTCTGACCTCACAAGCTGATCGCCTTGTGTTTCACTCCACCATACAGATGGATCAATGCATTAATTAACAGAGCATTTGGACGTAAATCTGTTAAACTAATTTAGCTTCTTTCAGATCAACACTTTATTCTTAAAGTTAGCAAGTTTTAAAAGGAGTTGTCATAAAAGTATTTACGGACATTTTGAGTCAGACTTGAAACCCCATTGAGTTTGACTGCCTAAAAACATGGCGAAAATGATATTGTACGGCTGTTGACAGTATTTTCTGTCAACAGATGTATGGAGTGATAAAAAGAGATATCCAAAATCCCTTCAGTAATTACATTAGATTCTAATATGACAACAAAATGAAACGATCATTTTTAACCTGACTTTATCCAAAGTTCGTGTTCGTGTTCCTGAAATGTATTAAAATGTGCGCATATTTAATGGGATGATAGCTAATATGCATATTAAACATGCTATTTCAGAAAACTTGTAATACAAAAAACAATTGTCTTAATGTAAGTAATTAACTGGAGAAATGTCTTGCTGATACCTTTTAAGTAAAATCAAATCCCCTATTCACCTGTAGTGTCTCGCCTTAAAGGTCCCCTATTATACTGTTTTTCATCAATATATATCTGAGGAACTGCACACTGCTAAAGCAGCCTCCCTCTCCTCTGTCATCATCCTTTTGGACCTGTCTGCTGCATTCGACACGGTGAATCATCAGATCCTCCTTCGCACTCTCCAAGAACTTGGAGTTTCAGGCTCTGCACTTTCCCTCCTCACCTCATACCTCAAAGACCGTACCTACAGGGTTACTTGGAGAGGGTCTGAGACAGACCCTTGTCAATTAACTACAGGGGTCCCTCAGGGCTCTGTTCTTGGTCCCCTCCTCTTCTCCTTGTTCACAAACTCGCTCGGATCAGTCATTAGCCCGCATGGTTTTTCATACCACTGCTATGCTGACGACACCCAACTAATTCTGTCCTTCCCCCGCTCAGAGACCCAGTTCGTCCCCACGCATCTCTGCTGGTCTAGCTGACATCTCTCAGTGGATGTCCGCTCACCACCTCAAGCTCAACCTTGACAAAACTGAAGTGCTTTTCCTTCCGGGAAAAGATTGTCCCACTCTTGACCTGACTATCAACATCGGCCCCTCTGTTGTTTCCCCGACTCAGACTGCAAGGACTCTGGGTGTGATCCTAGATAACAACCTGTCCTTCACTGCAAACATCGCTGCTACAACCCGCTCCTGCAGATACACGCTTTACAACATCAGGAGGATGCGTCCCCAGCTGACCCAGAAAGCCACGCAGGTTCTGGTCCAGGCTCTCGTCATCTCACGCCTAGACTACTGCAACTCCCTCCTGGCTGGTCTACCTGCATGTGCCATCCGACCTCTGCAGCCCATCCAGAATGCAGCGGCTCGTCTGGTCTTCAACCTTCCTGAATGTTCCCACACCACGCCGCTCCTCCGCTCCCTCCACTGGCTTCCGGTAACTGCTAGAATCCACTTCAAGACACTGGTGCTTGCGTACCATGCTGCGAATGGATCTGGCCCTTCCTACATACGTGCACTCCGCTCTGCATCAGCCAAACAGCTCGCTGCACCCTCGCTGCGAGGGGGACCCAAGTTCCCATCAGCAGAAACACGTGGGTTTGCTATCCTGGCTCCAAGATGGTGGAATGAGCTCCCATTGACATCAGGACAGCAGATAGCTTACACACCTTCCGGCGCAGACTGAAGACTCATCTCTTTCGACTCCACTTCGAGCGATAGAACTATTAACAAAGAACTGCTTACAGAGCACTTATATACTAATAAAGGACTGGCTTATCTAAAGCCAGTTGAGTAGCACTTGCAATGTTTTTGCTCTATGAAGCCTGATGTACTTTATGATTCTGTTTTCTTCAAGTTTTTATTTTGGTCGAACGCACTTATTGTAAGTCGCTTTGGATAAAAGCGTCAGCTAATTGCAATGTAATGTAATATATCACAGGTAGATAGAAGAAGAGGGTACGCATGTTGATGTAGAAGAGACATGAAGAAGAGGGGACACATGTTGATGTAGAAGAGACATGAAGAAGAGGGGACACATGTTGATGTAGAAGAGACATGAAGAAGAGGGGACACATGTTGATGTAGAAGAGACATGGAGAAGAGGGGACACATGTTGATGTAGAAGAGACATGAAGAAGAGGGGACACATGTTGATGTAGAAGAGACATGAAGAAGAGGGGACACATGTTGATGTAGAAGAGACATGAAGAAGAGGGGACACATGTTGATGTAGAAGAGACATGGAGAAGAGGGGACACATGTTGATGTAGAAGAGACATGAAGAAGAGGGGACACATGTTGATGTAGAAGAGACATGAAGAAGAGGGGACACATGTTGATGTAGAAGAGACATGAAGAAGAGGGGACACATGTTGATGTAGAAGAGACATGGAGAAGAGGGGACACATGTTGATGTAGAAGAGACATGGAGAAGTGTATTTTAAATGAAATATCTTGATTTGGTAAAAGGAAAAAAGAACCGACAACATTCCCTTTCATGTTGTACTAAGTGCTTATTATCCATGCTAGCTAAACTACGACCAGCATAGTTGAGAACCTGCTCACTGTCAACAACAAGCAATCCTTGATGTTACTTTAAAAAGTGATATGTGGGGCTATACTGTCCAAAGTAAAGGGAACCATAGTATGATGGGTAAACTAAAGTGGTGGACAACATTTCACCAATAATGTTGCTAGCAGCAAGGTCATGGGATTACCTCTTCCCTTATATATCTACCCCAGATTGCAAGATAATCCAAAGGCTTTATGATTCATCCCCTGAGGGACATGAATACTACGACATCTGTGTCAATCCATGTTTAAGAAAACAGTTATTTCACTGATTTTAATTGCACATTTTGACATGCTGGGGACAGAGGGGGTCGCTAAAAGTCAGAAGGGTCAATACAATAGTCACCATGGGTCTATGTACCAAATGATTTTACTTCAAAAACATTATTGACAAAGACAATGTTTGTAAAAGACAAGGTAGTTATGTTTTAGGGTTACGGGTTTGTTATCACCAATTATGTGAAGTGAAATTGTTGTCGAAATGTTTTTTAAATATGGAGGTTCCTGCTTTTGGCAGTTTTGTATGATATTAAGTGAATATCTTTGGATTTTGGGTCGACCACACAAAACATTATTAGGGTATTACCGTTGACTTAAAAACTGGGACCAACATATTCACTATTTTCTGACATGTTATAGACAAAAAGAGTCCAGTTTAAACTTCAATGACCATCATTCATTTCCTCTAATGAACTCATTTTATTTGAACAGAATGAGATCAAAAAAGCAGAGCTGAGATATATCAACTTCATGAAAGCCCATACTTTATCTGCACACATATAACGAGGACAGACAGCTGTGTGAAAACAAAAGCAATCTGTTAACCCAGACAGCTGCAGTGGAAAGACTTGTCAGGATCGTCCGTTTGCAGACTCGTACGTTTTCAATAACCCACATACATATTTCCTGTCTGTCTGTTTTTGTAACTTTCCAGCATCAAACCTCATTACGTAACACGCTCTGCAGTAAATCCTTTTTTCGAAACACATCAAATAAGATAAATGTTGCTGACTGTGACGGGTCGCTTCCCCAGACAGCTGATATATGAAACTGTTGTTTTTCTGCCATCAGGAAGAAGAGCTACGGCAAAGCAACGAAGGCAAATATAACCATCTGAACGAAGACCTGCACGTCCTCATCGAGGTGTTCGCCCCCCCCGCCGAGGCCTACGCCAGGATGGGTCACGCTCTGGAGGAGATCAAGAAGTTTCTTATACCGGTATGTTCCACACACACACACACACACACACACACACACACACCACACACACACACACACACACACACACACACACACTTTCTCTGGCTTTCACTCTCCTCCACATGAATCTTTTCCCAGGCTCGGTTGAATCACTTTCAGCTTGTCCACGAGTGAAGTGTTGGAGTGAGTGTGGGAAAAGCATCTGGTGTGGCCCAATTCCAAACTGAACCCTACACACTCCGACTGCAAGACGAAGTAAACTGTAGTAGTCACACTCTTAGCCGAATGTTGTTTTTTCATTCAAGGTGAAGGGTGGAAACACAGCTTCTCCTTCTTCTCCTGCAGACACAGGAACTGTCGTAACTGTTGGTATCAATGTTTTAATTAAAATATTCTTTTAATTCTTGTTAACCTTTTCTCTGCTGCAAGACACAGTCCCTTTGAATATACAAATCTTTACAAGGAAAGGAACGGGTCTACAGTTTCCAGACTAGATACAGGTTTATTCGAAGCAAGAAAAAAAGGACCAATGCAGACATTCTGGAGAAGGTTTAATAACATCATGTTGGAGGGGTTTCACAACTTCCTATTTGAGGGTAATCACTTCCTGTTTGATGCATTAATTACTTCCTGTTGTAGGGTTTAATAACGTCCTGTTATAGGATTTGATCACTTCCTGTTAGATGGTTTAATAACTTCCTGTTGTAGGGTTTGATGACTTCCTGTTATGGGGTTTCATTACTTCCTGTTGTAGGGTTTAATAACTTCCTGTTGAAGGTTTTGATGACTTCCTGTTATGGCGTTTCATTACTTCCTGTTGGATGGTTTCATAACTTGTTTTCGGAGGATTTTTTTACTTCCTGTTAGAGGGTTTCATCACTTCCTGTTCTACTGTTTAATAACTTCCTGTTGGAGGGTTTAATTGCTTCCTGTTGGATGGTTTAATTACCTTCTTTTTCTAAGGTTGAATGACTTCCTGTTGGAGGGTTGAATGACTTCCTGTTAGATGGTTTAATAACTTCCTGTTGGATGGGTTTAATAACTTCCTGTTGGATGGTTTAATAACTTCCTGTTGGAGGGTTTAATAACTTCCTGTTAGATGGTTTAATAACTTCCTGTTGGAGGGTTTAATAACTTCCTGTTGGATGGTTTAATAACTTCCTGTTGGAGGGTTTAATAACTTCCTGTTGGATGGTTTAATAACTTCCTGTTGGATGGTTTAATAACTTCCTGTTGGATGGTTTAATAACTTCCTGTTGGATGGTTTAATACCTTCCTGTTGGAGGTTGACTGACTTCCTGTTGAACATTTTAACAACATCCACACTCCAGTAGTTGGTTAGGAACGGCGGACCCTCCACCCAAACGTGAAACCGTAGTTAAAGTGGGTTAGGGTGTAGGGGAATTGGAACTGGGCCAGTGTGTGATCCTGAATGGGAAGTCGTGGGTACTACAGGAATAAAAGAGCACAGGAGAGGGATTTCCGGGAGCGCCAAACTCTCCTTGGCGGCTGCATGGCGCTTATTTACTCTTCCTCCATTCATTATGGATGATCTCTGCAATGCTCTGAGCTATGATGATTTACAACTCACCATTACTTATCAGCAAACCACCACCACCACCAGCACCCTTCATGTAACCTCTTCCCACTCCTTTCATAAAGCACATTTATTGACAGAGCACACACATGACAATCTTATCAATCGTTTTATGATTAGAGACTTATTTCCATGTTAATTATGCATTTTAATTATGTGGCAAAGAAACAACTGTGTGAGAAGATAAAGGCAAAATGCGGTCCCGAGGATGTATCAGTGGGAGATCTGAAGTGTTTGGCTGCCTCGGGAACGGCGGCCATGGCAGTTCTGTAATGTACATTAATTAGATATTCCCGGGGCCGTAGCCCTGGAGATAAAGGAGGGAATTGAATCCAGTGTAATTGAAAGCGGCTCTGTTCCTGTGTGTGTGTGTGGAGGTGAACACGCTGCCTCTCTGTGTGCAGGATTACAATGATGAGATAAGACAGGCCCAGCTGCAGGAGCTCACGTTCCTGAACGGAGGCTCGGAGGACGCCAAGGTGCCGTCGGTGAGGGGGAAGTCAGCGGTGCGAGCCAGAGGGACGCCTGTTCCAGGTCTTCCCAGGTAACTCACATTCAAGATGCAAGGCTGTTGGTGTCATGTGTACATCGCTGCATCAACATGTGTCCCCTCTTCTTCATGTCTCTTCCACATCAACATGTGTCCCCTCTTCTTCATGTCTCTTCCACATCAACATGTGTCCCCTCTTCTTCACGTCTCTTCTACATCAACATGTGTCCCCTCTTCTTCATGTCTCTTCTACATCAACATGTGTCCCCTCTTCTTCATGTCTCTTCTACATCAACATGTGTCCCCTCTTCTTCATGTCTCTTCTACATCAACATGTGTCCCCTCTTCTTCATGTCTCTTCTACATCAACATGTGTCCCCACTTCTTCATGTCTCTTCTACATCAACATGTGTCCCCTCTTCTTCATGTCTCTTCCACATCAACATGTGTCCCCTCTTCTTCACGTCTCTTCTACATCAACATGTGTCCCCTCTTCTTCATGTCTCTTCTACATCAACATGTGTCCTCTCTTCTCCATGTCTCTTCTACATCAACATGTGTCCTCTCTTCTTCATGTCTCTTCCACATCAACATGTGTCCCCTCTTCTTCACGTCTCTTCTACATCAACATGTGTCCCCTCTTCTTCATGTCTCTTCTACATCAACATGTGTCCTCTCTTCTCCATGTCTCTTCTACATCAACATGTGTCCCTCTTCTTCATGTCTCTTCTACATCAACATGTGTCCCCTCTGTGGGAAGACACTCTGAAAGTTTCAGGAACAAAGATTCTCACTCTTTTTGATCCATTTCTATAAAAACCTGTCTGAAAATGAGCTGATCAGATTTTGGCCACTTTGTGATGTCATAACGATGTTTTGTTTTCTGTAACCATTAGCCAATCAGCAACCAAGGTAACCCCCCCTCCTTATTTTCATCTAAAGCAGTGGCTCCCCTTGGGGGGGGCGCCAGGCCTCAGATGATTTAAGGCCAATTATCATATTTAGACTTTTTTTACTCCGTGTATTTTTTTTTACATATAATTGTAACGCAATACATAATTATCGCTAAAAGCCTCGTCTCTTCATTACAATAAAATATAAAAAATAATTGATTGATTATGAATAACAATTCAAGCTAGTATTAAAGGCATAAAAAGACAGAAATGTATAATTCTTTCTATAGAAAGACAGAAAAGTGTCCAAACCAGGCTTTTCTGGATAAGCGCATTTTTAAAACATAGTCATAGTCCACGCCGGTTTCAGTTGGATGATTCGTCAGTTGCTCCGATCAGATCGGTCTCCTCCATTTTGTAGATTATTTACGACTTTTGAATCCACATAAACACATCGGTTTACTCTGAGCATGTGTTTTAAACAGTTTAATCCCTTTGTGAATTGTTTCCACTTCCGCGCCGTCCTTTCATTTCTTCATACAGCGGGAATCCAGATGAATGAATCCTGAGTCCAATAACCATCAAAGTCGCTCCAACAGTGTTCCTTAATTACGCTTTCATCCTCCTTTAACAACACACTTCACATTCATCCAGTTTGTGACGGGAGTTGTAGCATTTTGAGACTTTTAAACGATTACCGCTGTTGCGCAACTTCCAACAGGAGTCATTTGGGGGGGGGCTCTTGGGAAACAAGGTTGGGAACAGGCAGAGTAACGGAGCGTCCACACTACAGCTTCAAAATAGCTTGGAGCTGGGCGTGTCTGAAGCTTGGGGATTTTATTCAAGCAACGCGACCAACAACCAATCACATGAATCTCCCGCCCCCGACATACAAAGCAAAAAACCCCCGGGGATTTTATGGGAGCAATATATATATATATATATATATATATATATATATATATAAACTCCCCAAACAGGCGAAAACCTACCAGTTTCCCCCACTGTCTCTGCCACCTCCCTCCATGCTGGTTCCTCCGGTTTGTATCCCGGTAGGTGAAGAGGGTCTGGACATACAAAACCGGGTGATTTGCTACGGCGATAGTTAGTTTCTCCTCCGACTTTTTTTGAAATATAGAAATGAACGGCGGGATATCTCTCCCAGCTTAGACGCGGTTTGATTGGCTACGGCTTCAGCTGTCAGATTTTCGGAAACGGGATTTGATTCCTGTGTTTTCTGGGTTTTCTTTTGGAAGTGTTTCCTTGTACGATGTGAGGGTCTAAGGACAGAGGGTCTAAGGACAGCAGAGGGTGTCGTATTGTCATACTGATATTCTGTACACACTGTGAAGACCACAGAGACAAATGTAACATTTGTGATATTGGGCTATATAAGTAAACATTGATTGATTGATTGATTGATTGGCTGGCGCTGGCTCCGGCGTCTCCGGCGTCAGAAGTTGAACATTGTTCAACTTCTGACGCCGGAGACGGCGGAGACGGATCGCTCTGCTACCCACAATTCAGTTCGGCGAAAAAGCGAGGCTACGTGACGTCACCCCATTCAAAGTGAATGGGCAGATTGGAGTTGTCGACGCTGTAGTGTGGACGGGCCGTAACAGACAGAGAATCAGCACTTTTGGAAACCGGGCTGAAACAGAGGGGATTATGGGTAATGCTGCAATGATCTGTTTGGTGTTTCAGCCAATCAGAGACAGGTTCTGTATATATCAGAGACCTGTGATATATTGATGAGAAACTGCATAATCGTGGAACTTTAAGTCGCAGCTCCTCCAACAGTGCAACACAGAACAACAGACGAATTGTTAAAATAGTGCAAGGAGAGTCAATATACATGTAATTGGATTATAATATATGAACCTACCTATAAATGTGTGTGTGTGAGAGTTGCTGTGTGTGTGTGAGAGTTGCTGTGTGTGCGTGTGTGAGTTGCTGTGTGTGTGTAAAGTCAAACGGAGCCGAAGGCTTTAATAAATACAAGAGTAAAAACAGACCACAAGTCGTGAGAAAACAAGTCACCACTTAGCCGGATCGTCATCCGGTGTCAACGATGTGAGGAATCCTGTTCCTTGTTCTCAGAGGTAGTGGTGTGTGTGTGTGTGTGTGTGTGTGGTGGTGTGTGTGTGTGTGTGTGTGTGTGTGTGGTGTGTGTGTGTGTGTGTGTGTGTGTGTGTGTGTGTGTGTGTGTGGTGTGTGTGTGTGTGTGTGTGTCCTTCAGGGCGACGGCACATGCCTCTGTCCAGTAAAGCAACACGAGACAGAAGCATGAGCTTTACTCGGCTTCGATGCAGATGTTGGATGTTTGAATTTGCAGTTACGATGTGCATGTAGCAATTACTATTAATTAAGAAGGCAGCATCTCATTAGACGGTCCTCTTCTGGACTCATCTCGTATTCCTACTGATTTCTGAGTTCAACAAGACGAACAGGAAATGGAAACTCAGTTCTATAGAATGTGTATTACTCCTTTATTGAATGGAAATCTTTATTTGTACTATTGTTATGAATGCAACAGCAGGCAATTTAACTTCCTGATGGATGAAGAACACGTTAAGAATAAGAATGTGTGTTGGTCAAAGCAGCAGGAAGTCATGAGTAAATAAGGGGAAGGCCTTAAAGGTCCCATGGCATGGACATTTCTACTGATCATAATTCCATCGTTGAGGTCGACTAGAATAGATTTACATTCTTCAATGTTCCAAACTCACATTGGTTTCTCCGCGGATGTAACGGCTCCACGGATTGGTCCATTTGAGTATGGGCACGTCACAGAACCCAGGAAGCAAACAATGGAGACAAGAGAAATGTCCAACGAGGCGTTCAGGGGCAGCAGACAGGTCTTCTCTGTGTTAGAGCTTTACTCCCTACAGGGTGCACGTTTGAGGGTGTGACTCTGCAGACGGTTCACATGCAGACAGACCTTCATAACTCAAGGGGACGGGCGATAACCGGAAAAGCACGACATGGGCCCTTTAAATAAATGTCTTCTAAAACCTTTTTTATCCAGCAGTGATTTTGAAACGCATGCATTTTCACGTTCAAAATGAAATGTAAGAAACACGACATCTCAATACAATGTCGATATGTAGTGAGAATCTGTACGGACTCTTCAGTATCACATTTTGTTAAAGGTATATTTTAAAAGTGCATTTGTTTTATAGAACCGTTGAAGTTCTCTGGATGTGTCTGCTTCTCTCATATCAAGGTGCAGTCAGGTTTGTTCAACCCACTGTGTGGTTCCTATAAATTATCTTTGCTTAGTGTATGACTCGTTTCGGTCGGGCTGTGTGTTGGCAGGACAAGTCTTTGAGTAAGTATCATTCGGTTGTGACTATTCCTGCAGTTTTCTTTTTGTGTCGTCGGCTTTTTTTGCCATGGCTACATGTTGAGTATGAACACATGCATGACATGACACTGGAATTCCTCACCAGCCCCTTATTTTCTGTGTAAGCATTGTCCTTGTATCAAATCAAGTTTTATTTATATCGCTCCTTTTTAAAAACGACTTTTGGGCGAGCCAAAGTGCTGTACATATAATAATTACCTTCCAGTAAGGACACGATGCAGCGAATACAACGGCACAGTGTATGCAGAATATCAGTCTATATAGACAGACACTTGTAGTGTTTCACTGTCTGTCTTGTAATATGTGTCTTTGCACATGTACAGTAACATCTAAAGGCATGCTGCTGGAGGAGCAGAATCTCCAACCTTTATTTCAAATCCATCCCATGTGTTGGGGCGCGATGTGTCAAATCTGCGGCAGAATAATTGGTGTGAAAACATTGTTTGCATTTCCTGACTTCTTTGCAAAATGGCGCCTTTACTTTCTCCTGAGAAATAGTGGAAGTGTCGACTCTGACAGCCGTTTGTGTGCCGTCCCCTGCCAGCAGATAACGGCGTTTCTTTCAACTGTTTCTGACCCTAATCCTAAGCAAGTGGATTTGTGTGCCTTCACTCTGCACCGACGAACAACCCGTTTTATATTCAAGACCCTTTTTTTTTGTTTAGCTGACTGGCAGAAAGCACAGGGTCCATACAGATATAAAATGAATCCAATAGGACATGCTAGAATAACACAGTCAAACAAAGGATTCCTGTTAGAGGCGACGGGTTATATCTCCGTCTGTTACTTATCATATTCAGCAGCAAATGGCGTCTTTAAGGCAGAAAAATGAGCCCTGATATTCCGCCTCTGCTGACTGTGTGCAGACCTCAGCAGGAAGTACAAAGCAGAGGCAGAAACCGTAGATTGGCAGAAAGTACAAACCAAAGCGGTGCTGCATTCATTGAAAGTTGCACTGTTCCCATGGCTGCTTATTGACTGGATGTGCCAGTCTGTTTCATGCTCTCCAAAGGAAACCACGAGAGCCAAAGCATCTTCTGCCGGTGGCCGGTCCAGCTTTCTCTGGACGGAGCCGAGAGAAAATATCTCACTTTTTCTTTCATGATAACTCCCAGCCGTTCCTCTTGGCCTTCTCTATTATCCTCCTCAAATGATATTCCCTTCAGGAATCAGCCACAGTTAGCCACATGTTGACTTGCCCTCACGGTTATAAGCGCTAATTACTTTGTATGCATTATAGTGTAGGCACGATACCAACATGTTGGCTTCGACACCAAGTCAAGAATTGCGATTCCGATTCTTTTTCGATAAATGTAAATATTAATTATTATTATTGTGCCGGAAGCAGAAACAGTGCGTGTGTCTGGCCCAATCCCAAACCACACCCCTCCGTGACGGGGTGGGGTGACACACGAGGCTCCTCCTGTCAGATGGAGGGAGTAAACACAGCAGCAAGCTTTGGGACGGTCACCGAGAAAAAGGCTTTTTAAAGTTTCATCTTCTCTGGAATCCATCGATCTGATTGGTTATTAGAAAATGATCAAAGTAGTACGGAGGGAAGATATTTTCGTTTGGATTACTGGTCTGGCCCGCGAGTGTGTGTGTGTGTGTGTGTGTGTGTGTGTGTGTGTGTGTGTGTGTGTGTGTGTGTGTGTGTGTGTGTGTGTGTGTGTGTGTGTGTGTGTGTGTGTGTGTGTGTGTGTGTGTGTGTGTGTGTGTGTGTGTGTGTGTGTGTGTGTGTGTGTGTGTGTGTGTGTGTGTGTGTGTGTGTGTGTGTGTGTGTGTGCATAGGCTATACCTATTGATATACGTGTGTGTGTTTGTGTAATTTTGCATTTGTGTGTATTGTATTTGTTTCCCGGGGAAAACCCTCAGGAGAAACGCCGGCTGTTGTTCTGCCTGCTGTGACGGCAAGTTACTCCGTTCTCCGCTTGTAGTTAAGCCGAAGCTTCAACGCTGTATTTATCATCTGAATTTTTCTAAACGAGTTTAATATTCTGAAAGCCAAGACTTTGTTTATTTGAAATCAGATGAAAACAAACTGTCACGGACCCTGCCGTGTTATCTATGATGACTATACGCCTTACGTTCATAATGTCAGCGGAGGGAGGGGGGGCGGCGCTGAGGAACAGCAGGGTGCGAGTGAGAGGCGAGCTGTGGTCTTCCCTTCACGAGCTTCAAACATGCCTGATGTAGCTAATGAGATTGAATATAACAATACAAAATAACAAAACATACTCAGCTAGATCAGATCGCGTTTTAGATGCGACTTTGGAGTAGAGGGGAATTATTGAAACGGGATTTGTTCAGTGTCTGCGCGGCATCCGCTGCTGCGACAATGTGGGGCAGGGCCCCCTGGCCCCCCCGCTTCTGGCACCCTTGATATGAATCATCACTTTTTTCTACGATTACTTCCTAAAGATCAAAAGCTCCCCTTGTAGATAAGCATTTCCGTTCAAACGTATCAATTAATTAATGCATTGAAGATAGGCACAGCTTGCTAATTGAATGGGAAAAAAAGTTAAATGTTATACAAAATGTGTTCAGCATTCCATGATAATTAATTCCTTGATATAAAATTATAAAATACAAGTATAAACGTGCATGTTACCACCGGGTCGTTAGTCTGAAACAATGATTCAGACCATTTATCTCACACCTTAGGTCACTGGTGGAAAGGCCGTTTAGTACGTGGGTCTCCTGAATCTGAATGCAACACGCTCTTATCTAACCTGTGTATCCTTGTGACTATTATTGTTTTGTTGTTTTGTTTCCCTTGTAAAGCGTCCTCCTTGGGTCTCTTGAAAGGCGCTATAAAAATACAAATAATTATTATTCAGCTGCTAGCTAGACGCCTGTGGCGGCTATATTCCAATGGATACGGCCGCTCTGAGGCTAACTTCGCTCATTGGTGTGACGCGTACACACACACACGTCACATCAATGAGCGAAGTTTAGCCTCAGAGCGGCCGTACTCATCGGGAATATAGCCGCCACAATTGTCAACAAAAGATATCGGAGCTAAGCTCACCCCCATTGTCATGCTGCTAAACCTCCACATACACCAGGTGCCCTAAATGCCATTAACCACACCATGTGACGATCACCAGAAACAAACCAATTACACGTGTGTGTGGTGTTAACAATGAAGATAACTATAAACTCAGGCTACCACAGCATGTTGGCTCCTCCAACCCCTGTTAGTGTTTATTCACAGTGCAGCTAAGTACTTTGCAGTACTTAGTGCCCCCATGGAACTAAGTACAGATCGCGTTCACACCGGAATAAGTCCCTGGGGGTGGTTAGGCAAATGAAGCCGCTGAAGTCACTTCTTCTTCTTCTGCTTTGGGTTTACTGGCAGGCCGCAAACCACTTCACGGCGATACGCCGCCCAAAGTACCCGGCCGGAAGTCGCCCGGAGTTGGGGAAGGCTTCAGTAGAAGCTGCTGGGAGTCCCAGCAGCTTCTACTGAAGCCTTCCGAGTAAATCGCCAGAACGCCGACACCTCCTCATCTCCACCGCTCCCATGTTTTCTTTTGTGTTGCCATAAGTTAGTCTCTCTCCGTTGGTGCGCGGGGCTGATGCTAATAATGCTAATGCCAGCAAATACAATGGCGGCTTCACACAACTTTTCAGAGGGTGGCGTGGTTTGCAATTCGCCCAGCCAATCAGAAATTGGTACTTTTTTCTCCGCAGGATAGTCCCTGCTCTCCAGCAGGCGCTACAAATGGGGGTAAAAGTGCTCTGACCTAAGTTCTCTTTTTGGTGTGAACGCAAAATTCCAGGCACTAACGGGACCAAACGGGAAAAGTACTCCGGGGTGAACGCGCCTCTTGTTATAATACCTCAATAATTGGTCTTGTTTATCATGACATGAGTGACTGTGGGCTGAGACTGAGTTGAGTATTCCTCGTATTAGCGCACTAAAGTTTGCCTCCAATGGTTATTTGTCTCACAAGGCTTCTGGAATCTTATGAGTGTGCGCCATAATTGCAGGATAGCACTAGAAAAATATATTATTTTGAGGCTTGAAGGAATGTTTGTGTCTGAATCAGCTTGATTTGGACCAATGGGCTTCCTGTGAGGAGTCACTGGTTGCTGTGTGTGAGCACTGGAGCGGAGAATGTCTGTTCAAAACAACAACGCCGTCTCCGGAGGTTACTGCAGACCAGAGCTCTCCAACACGTCGATCTCGGGCAGCGAATAATGAGTGACAGGCGGATGCTGACCCGATAGATATACTTTATTATTCACTGATTGATATATGACGAAGCTAACTTAGTCTCATGGGATTTATGTTACCGTAAGACAGAGAATAAGTGAGCACCCACATGCACTATTTTAGTTTGTATATGCTGTTGTAAATACTCCTGTTGTCTGCTGTGTTCAGACTCAAGTCCTGTGTGTGATGCCACATTCAGTGTCCTTTTCTAACAGAAGACCGTTGCTAGAAGCTGCAGACGCATTAGCTTTTTGTTTTTGAAGATGGAACAATTTCACACACAGATATATGGATGCTAGAGCTATGCAACTATTTATTATGGTTTATAATTTAATGTCAAGACGAAGAAAAAGATGGCTTAACTGTTCAGTGTCAACCCTGTGGAGATGGAGGTGTTAGATCTCCAAAATCACGTTCAGCTTAAGCATTTCTGGAGCCTCGTGGACCCAGAAAACGACATTCACCAAGCAGCACTGAACATGTCTGCTCTATTTGGTTCTGCTCTACAGACCTTTGTGAAGCAACTTTTTCTGACATGAATGACATCTAAATACAGAACAAGACTGACATGTAAATGACTCTATTATGTAGCCCCGTTTAAGCATCCTCAAGCGGCCAGGCCAGTTTTTGGTGGCCTTTCCATGTAGCGTAGCACCGGCTAGCGGGTACTTTTCCCCCTCTTTTTCCGGCCCCATAAAATCGTGGTTCTATCAGGCCAGGGCTGAACTAGTGACGTCAACACTCTCGACTGCCGATTGGTCAGAGAATCGTCACAAGAGATCATCCCTAGCGTCGCATATATATCTAGAAGCAAGCTTGCAGCATTTTTGTAAACGGAGGAGCTACACAAAATGGCAACGTCAAAGAAAAGCACACCGTGGTCGACCGAGGAGGCGACGACGTTCCTACATCTCAATGGGGGTGATAAAATCCAGCGGGAGCTCGACGGGAGCCCCGCCTACACTGCGTTGCTATAGTAACTACCCCAGGTCCTAAACTGTAATGGAAAATGCGCCTCGGACGCTTAGACGAGGCGACCCCGCTGCAGTGGAAATGTGCCATCAGAGAGAACCGAAGTGGACACCTCTAAGGTGGACTCCATGCGGTGCCATTCTTCTCACTGACTGTGAAAAAGAGGGAATGCACTTATTGTACACGTGTGCCATGAGATGCTTGTCAGGTGGTGATTAAGGACACGCAAGGCAAGGCAAGTTTATTTATATAGCACTTTTCAACACGAGGCAATCCAAAGTGCTTTACAAAAATTAAAGACATTATGAACATGGCATTTAAAATCAGTCATTACAAAGAAAAGCTAATAAAAGAAACATTAAAGAAAAAGTACATGGATAAAAGTTACAGTGCAGTCTAAGATGTGAATAGTTCAATTAAAAGCAGCGACAAAGAGAAAAGTCTTCAGCGTGGATTTGAAAGTAGTCAGAGCTGCAGCGGACCTGCAGGTTTCTGGGAGTTTGTTCCAGATGTTTGGAGCATAATAACTGAACGCTGCTTCTCCATGTTTAGTTCTGACTCTGGGGACAGGAAGCTGACCAGTCCCTGAAGACCTGAGAGATCTGTCTCTGGGGACAGGAAGCTGACCAGTCCCTGAAGACCTGAGAGATCTGTCTCTGGGGACAGAAAGCTGACCAGTCCCTGAAGACCTGAGAGATCTGTCTCTGGGGACAGGAAGCTGACCAGTCCCTGAAGACCTGAGAGATCTGTCTCTGGGGACAGGAAGCTGACCAGTCCCTGAAGACCTGAGAGATCTGGATGCTTCATCCTTTAGCAGGAGGTCAGACATGTATGTTGGGCCTAAACCGTTCAGTGCTGACGTATGTGAATTGTCAGTGATGCACTTACTCTGTGGGCCATGATAATAATAAGAGACATTTTTGTTTTCTTGGACCTTGGACGTGTACACAAGTATAGCTTAATTCAACCGATGAGGGCTATGAATAAATGTAAGCGATGTGATGCATGGAGCCACTTTCATGTTTTCAAAGTAGCCCTCGGATGAAGAAAGGTTGGAGACCCCCGCTGTAATAGCATCGGGTGGAATGGCGTTGACGGACAGACGGTTCGTCCAATTTCCTGCTATGTACTTTTTTAAAGTGCTCGCCCTTTTTTTTTGACGGTTGCTGATGACAGCTCCTCAAAGTAAACCATCGTCGGGTTGGATTAGTCCCATTTGGTTATTCTAGCAGTGGAAAGGCAGAACCGAGCACTTTGTCACACATAAATAGTTCTAGGGAACATCATTAAAAATAATTGTAATATTATCCTTTAATCCTGATTCCACTGCTTTAAGATACATTATTTAATTTGGCTAAATATGCAGTTTCGGAGGCAAGGTGAGTCTCTCGTCTCAGACACACAAGATAATTAGGCTGCTAACATCGGTCGAATATACAAGTTTACTTTGAGACACATATGTATTTGCTCAGAGTAACCATTAAGGGCCTTTTTAATAGAACAAAGAAAGGGTGGTTGTGTCTTGTAGTACACAGTGAAGCCATGTTTGGTGTCCATAAGCAAAGCAGCATAAAAGCCTTTATACGCCAACGGTCTCCAGGAGTCTCTTTCCTCTCGACTATCCCTTTGAAACGACACTGATTCCAGCTCCTCTGAGACCTCGTAAGAACTACAAATAAAAAATACTCACGGCCATTAGAACAACATTAAGGCGAAACAAAAGAAGTGGCGGTGTTTGTTTATTTGTGTTGATAAAGTAAAACCCTAAGATTTGGAGTAAACAAGGTCATTAATATAAGATGTGTGTGTTGCTCTGAGTCAGAATATCATTAGCTGCGTTTTAAATGGAGCTTTAATTAGAATGTGCAACGCTAATGCTGGCGTGATAAGTCATAACAGGAAGTGGAATGATGATACTCGCATGTACGTATACTTGTGATAGATACCACTTCATCGCGAGGTGGAAGAGACGGAGATCCACTTCAGATTCGCCCAATTCCTATCAAAGACACACTGTCCCTGTTCTAGGTTTGTTTTGTTCTCCGCCCACGCTGAAGCAGATGTTGATGACACTCAGGGCAACCTTGCTGGTTTTCCGCTGCCGCTTCAGATCAGTTGACTGCGCGTACAAAGAAAGCAATGGCTGTGCAAAAATCTCAAACTACATGTTACCAAACCACAAGGTCAGACTGCCTTTGATTTCCAACCGAGCCGCTGGACTTCCATCTCGACTTCATCCGTGTTCAGTCGTCTGGATGACTGCACATCTGCTTCATACTGTGGCTATTTGCAAACATCTCATTTGTTTTATTGGTCAATTTACTGAACATTGAACAAGCAAAATAAAAAGGTATAACAAAAATAAATTCTCATATAGTTTCCGTCATGTTCAAAAGGGGCAAGAAGAAGCTTAAGCCGTCTCTGGTCCCCCTCTAGCGTACATTGTTCATGACAATAAAAGTGTAGGCTATCGTCATCAGCATCCGTGATACTTGATTAATTGTTTTAAACGCATACTTTTTTTGTACAAACCAACCAATAATATATATTGTGAAGGAAAGTTCTGATCAGCAATGTGAATGGAAGCAATAGAAGACCGGAGTCCACTTTACATCAAACATCGGAGTTTAATTGAGAGTCTACGGCCGGAGCATTGGCAAGGTTTTCACACGACTTCCTCATGTCAATCCCAAGCCAACACTAAAGGTTACACAGAAGCACAGCGCAAATCTACCCAGAGAATATAGGAGGGGCCTATATTCGTGCTCTTTCTATCCTAATCGATCACACACATGTTTAGAGACAAAGAAAGTCTGTTAAAGTCATCCGCGCAGTTGGCCACACTCCCCCACAGGAAGGCAGGACCTTTGACCTGTGCCCTGCTCTAAGTTGCAGGCAAGACACATAGGAAAACACTGACATTCTCCCCTGCACAGATATCATTAAAATATTCTCTAACATATATAACTTTTACAACGACAAGACATAGCAAGCATCACTTCACAGTTCCTGCTCATAACAGACGGGATGTGGTTTCTAAATAATAGTTTTAGTTCAGATACAAGTTGTACAGTGTGTCAGCTCATCATTAGTTATTGCACAGATGCAGTTTCCTCACAATGTTTTCTCTCCGTGTGAAAAGGATTATGGGTAATGCTGCAATTATCTGTTTGGTGTTTCAGCCAATCAGAGACAGGCTCTGGATATGTCTGAGTACATGCTGCTGTAATGAAAACAAATCCCAGTTCAGGATCAATAAAGTATATTTGATCTCATCTCAATCTTGCACAACAATATCTTAAACAGTAATGGTCGTTGTGTAACTTCCCCAGAGTCTCCATTTTATTTCAAGAAAACATCCGTCAGTGAACTTGCATGTTGTCCTCTTCGCTTTCCTTAATAGACAGGAAAGCAATTCAGCCACAAGACATGCTGTGTTTTGAGTAATGGACGTGACTCACTTTTCCTCGACTGGAGGAATGTGCCCTCCACCCTCGCTGTTCCTCCGTCTCCACCTACACACAACACGCGGCTGCCGAATGGATCCAATTCACTGCTACGTTTCTTCCAAGTAATTCTGGCCGATGCTGGAAATCACAAATGGAAGTAGAGGAGGCAGCTTGACTCCAAACATGATAAATTACAGCACCTCATCATAAAGACTTGGAATCCAATGGACGTATCATATTAATGATATATGAAACTATTCGAATACCAACATGAACTCGCTCGGTCGAAAAAGGATATACTCTATGTTACATGATCCATCCAAACTGTGTACACATATTAAAGAGGACATCCTGCTGATGTTCAGGTGTATATCAGTATGTAGTGTCTCTACTTTAAAGAGTCCTCTCCTATTGATGTTCAGGTGTATATCAGTATGTAGTGTCTCTACTTTAAAGAGTCCTCTCCTGCTGATGTTCAGGTGTATATCAGTATGTAGTGTCTCTACTTTAAAGAGTCCTCTCCTGCTGATGTTCAGATGTATATCAGTATGTAGTGTCTCTACTTTAAAGAGTCCTCTCCTGCTGATGTTCAGATGTATATCAGTATGTAGTGTCTCTACTTTAAAGAGTCCTCTCCTGCCGATGTCCAGGTGTATATCAGTATGTAGTGTCTCTACTTTAAAGAGTCCTCTCCTGCTGATGCTCAGGTGTATATCAGTATGTAGTGTCTCTACTTTAAAGAGTCCTCTCCTGCTGATGTTCAGGTGTATATCAGTATGTAGTGTATCTACTTTAAAGAGTCCTCTCCTGCTGATGTTCAGGTGTATATCAGTATGTAGTGTCTCTACTTTAAAGAGTCCTCTCCTGCTGATGTTCAGGTGTATATCAGTATGTAGTGTCTCTACTTTAAAGAGTCCTCTCCTGCCGATGTTCAGGTGTATATCAGTGTGTAGTGTCTCTACTTTAAAGAGTCCTCTCCTGCCGATGTTCAGGTGTATATCAGTATGTAGTGTCTCTACTTTAAAGAGTCCTCTCCTGCTGATGTTCAGGTGTATATCAGTATGTAGTGTCTCTACTTTAAAGAGTCCTCTCCTGCTGATGTTCAGGTGTATATCAGTATGTAGTGTTTCTACTTTAAAGAGTCCTCTCCTGCCGATGTTCAGGTGTATATCTGTATGTAGTGTCTCTACTTTAAAGAGTCCTCTCCTGCTGATGTTCAGGTGTATATCAGTATGTAGTGTCTCTACTTTAAAGAGTCCTCTCCTGCTGATGTTCAGGTGTATATCAGTATGTACTGACTCTACTTTAAAGAGTCCTCTCCTGCTGATGTTCAGGTGTATATCAGTATGTAGTGTCTCTACTTTAAAGAGTCCTCTCCTGCTGATGTTCAGGTGTATATCAGTATGTAGTGTCTCTACTTTAAAGAGTCCTCTCCTGCCGATGTCCAGGTGTATATCAGTATGTAGTGTCTCTACTTTAAAGAGTCCTCTCCTGCTGATGCTCAGGTGTATATCAGTATGTAGTGTCTCTACTTTAAAGAGTCCTCTCCTGCTGATGCTCAGGTGTATATCAGTATGAAGTGTCTCTACTTTAAAGAGTCCTCTCCTGCTGATGTCCAGGTGTATATCAGTAACCCTGTCTGCTCTGATTGGTTAGCTTGCTGGCTCTGTTGTGATCGATCAACCGCTAAGCGAGGTCCCGCCCCTTAGCCTATCACGTAAAATGTATTTTATAGAAGTATGAGTATTGTATAGTGATGTCACCATGTTCAGGAAGTAAACAAAGGAGTCCGATGGGGGAGAATCAGGGAAACAAACGTTGGGATTTTAGCCTTTGCCGTCCATTTACACGCACTAAAACCTAAAAAAACAAACATGGCCTCTTCAATTTCTACCACCACTACATCGTGTGTTCCCAAAATAAAACAATGTCTTCCGTCTTGTTGCAGAACTCGAGGAGGAGTCCCCCCCCCTGCATGCAGCGGTGCCTCGAGGAGCCGCCCCCAGAGGAGCCCCCCTCAGCCGGGCTCCTTCCTCCAGAGGGCGGGCGGTCCAGAGAGCCAGGGGTGCCCCCCCGACCGCAGGGTACCGGCCTGCCCCCCCCCTCGTTCAGGACGCTTACGGAGAATATGTGAGTACATGGAGACAAACAGAGGAGAAAATGACGAACCTGTTTGCATTGCAGTTTCTCACATGTGAGATGTAATTCTGGATTGGATGTCTTTTTTTTCTAACCAGGCATATTGATTTGTGCATCTTGCAGTATTTTTTTCAATATTATGGACTTACTATGGACTAAGCAATCTGTCTACTCTGATTGGTTAGCTTGCTGGAACTGTTGTGATTGGTCAACCGCTAAGAGAGGTCCCGCCCCTTATACACAACACAGAAGGCTTGTTTGAGACAAGCAAGACCTGCGCAGACCTGCAAAATTGCGATCAACGTCTTGCTGGTGCGTTGCATGATGGTTAGTCATTTTGTCCGACTTGCTCTGGAGGCTCGCCCACATGAGACTTTGAAATCTCGCGGGACAAAGACGCCCGCAGCCTTGAGAGCGAGGCGAGGCGAGTTGGCGCAGTTGCTCTCCACGAGCTGCGGAAGCGAAATGCTTGATGGGAAACGGCTCGCTGGTATCTCGAGCTGAGCGCTCATTGGTGGTTTTTACCACGTGCTGCTGATGAAGCTCTCCCATTGGCTGGCAAAAGTTTGTTGTTGCTTTGTGTCAGTTTTAAGTCGCCACATCCATTCCCATTTTTCATCATTGTTCCACAATGTTTATCATCATGAAATTAATATCTATATATGTTATACTATACTGCTTACCGTTTTCATACTTTATATATCTTAGTATATTCATACACACTGTTCATACTGCTCACAGGCTGATATCTAGTGTATTAATACACACTGTTCATACTGCTCACAGGCTGATATCTAGTGTATTAATACACACTGTTCATACTGCTCACAGGCTGATATCTAGTGTATTCATACACACTGTTCATACTGCTCACAGGCTGATATCTAGTGTATTCATACACACTGTTCATACTGCTCACAGGCTGATATCTAGTGTATTCATACACACTGTTCATACTGCTCTCAGGCTGATATCTAGTGTATTCATACACACTGTTCATACTGCTCTCAGGCTGATATCTAGTGTATTAATACACACTGTTCATACTGCTCACAGGCTGATATCTAGTGTATTCATACACACTGTTCATACTGCTCTCAGGCTGATATCTAGTGTATTCATACACACTGTTCATACTGCTCACAGGCTGATATCTAGTGTATTAATACACACTGTTCATACTGCTCACAGGCTGATATCTAGTGTATTAATACACACTGTTCATACTGCTCTCAGGCTGATATCTAGTGTTTTCATACCCCACTGTTCATACTGCTCACAGGCTGATATCTAGTGTATTCATACACACTGTTCATACTGCTCACAGGCTGATATCTAGTGTATTCATACACACTGTTCATACTGCTCTCAGGCTGATATCTAGTGTATTCATACACACTGTTCATACTGCTCTCAGGCTGATATCTAGTGTATTCAAACACAATGTTTATTCATCATTCAATTCATTCTATATGTTATTCTGTAGATTGTGTACATCACTTTCCACTTCGCTGCTTGTTGCACCTGGTTAGAAGCTAAACTGCATTTCGTTCTCTCAGTACCTGTAATATGTGCAATAACAATAAAGTTTCTCTTTAACTTAAACCAAATCATTAAAATAAAATATATTGTAATGTAATGATTTGGTTTAACCTTATTTATTGAATACATCATTTAAAATGGAAAGATTAAATCAAATTACATCCATGTTGTACACATCATAAAGCTTAAAGTGGCAGCTAAAGAATTAACACAGCAGCAGGTCTGTTCAGTTCAGCTCATTCAGCTTCATGTGTGCGGGTCTGAAGGGACTGATCATTTGTAGCCTGTCCACCTATCAGTTAGCAAACATTAAGAGGGAGGAGCATTTCTATTACATCCACTTCATCTGCAACGAAAAACGCCAACGCAATTTCCGCCATTGCAAACCCAGCCAGTCAAGCCGACTCCGAGTCCGAGCTGTCCGGCTTAAGACGAGCTTTTTGACACCTCCCCCGGCTGCGATCGGCTACTCTCGTCTACTTTCGAGGCAAGCCGCAATGTGTCTCAAACAAGCCTAGAGATACACTTAGGACTGTCCGCTCTGATTGGTTAGCTTGCTGGCGCTGTTGTGATTGGTCAACCGCTAAGAGAGGTCCTGCCCCTTATACACAACACAGAGATACACTTAGGACTCCCTAAGGATTTATATTTTAGAATCACTTGTATTCCAAGTGCTGAAAGGGGCTTTGTTGTCTTTTTTTCTGTTAGTCTGAGAGCAGTATAAGTAGAGTTTATTATATGTGCGCACATATTGGGCCAAAAATGCTAATTATGAACAACATGAAGTCAGTTATTGTAGACGGTAAATTGTACACATCTAATTCTAATGAATGAAACACTTATAGAACTCACTACAGGAAAGGTAAAACTCCAAAAAGCACAATACGGCCTCTCTAAAAATCATTATCTAAACAAACGGCACTATTTCTTTATGCCCTTGTGTTGAAAGGTGCTATATAAATAAACTTGCCTCTCTACACATCTTGAAATATCAGCATGTAGGAATTGAACTCCATCATATTTCATCTGTTGTCTTGCTCCCTCATCAGGCAGCAAAAAGACTGTGGATTTGTTATTGCATTCATTATTGTGCTTGGTCTCGTAGCTTACCTGCACCGGTCTAATGGGACCCTGGCTGTAATATCAACAGCTGCCACGGATGAATATATTAAGCCTGGAGTCAGACTATTCGTGCATCCGCCAGGAGAGTCTCTTGCCGCACTGTCAAGGCGAACTCCCAGAGGACCAGGGCATCAGCGTTGCATATTTATCAGAGAGGAAGAGAGGAGGGTGGCCCGCGATCGAAAATTGCCACAGAAACCCATACCTAACCACATCTGACGGGTTTATTCAGAGGTTGTAATTCAAATGTGTGGAGGTCGTAGGGAATGACTCGTGGACCAGCTGTTTCCCATCATTGTCACAGTTGTAAACCGCGTCCCCCGACACCTGCGCCAGTGTATCCGGGTGGAGAAAGAAAGAAAAAAAGACCCCCAACATCTGCCGGATGATAAATCTAACCACATCGTTGCAAATTAGAAGCTGAATGAGTTTGACTCGGTGTTATCTGAATACATCACCATCCCGGGACAAGCGTTCTCCGGCGGGTGACAAATAGGCTCTTGTGTTCATCAATGAAAGAGACATTTGTGGCCTTCATTTATCACAGCCTAACATTTGCTCTTTTGCATGTTGTGTCGTCGCCGTGCACATCAACACGGGCCGCGACTTTTGTTCAGTTTGAGGCGCTCACTTCCTCGTTCTTTGTCATATTCAAAGCACCAACCTGAGTACAGCCCGGAGAAACAAACAAGGACATTTTTTTATATTCTCTTTTTTTTTCACTCAGATTAATAATCTGTTGAACACGAACAGAGACTATCTGAAACAATTTTATTTTTTTTATTTTTTGTTATTATTATTTTTTTTTGGTACTTTGTTTTTTTTTACGATTTTGACGATACCAAAAAAAACAAAAAACAAAAAAAATAAATAATAATAATGTTCAGATAGTCTCTGTTCGTGTTCAACAGGGGCAAGAAGAAGCTTAAACTTTTCTGGTCCTACCCCCTGTAACATATAGGTTTCTTATAAAACATTAGGTCATCGTCATGACGACATGTTTGTGTTGTTAATCTTTTTTTTACAAAACAATCAGAAATTACTTTTTACAATTACAAGAAATAACAACAAATGGGATTTTACAGGTCCTGTTCATAACCATTAATGATTTGACTCCTGAATCATACTTTCATTTTAGATAGACTTGTACAATATTTCATCGTTACAGTTATTCCACAGACCAACACCTCTTGATGAGATGCAATTAAGTTTGGCATTTGTTCGTACGGGTGGTTTTTTGAAAATGCAGTTTCCTCTCAACGTGTGCATGCTTTCTCTCCGTGTGAAAAGTCCCTGGATGTTATGAGGTAATTGTTGATTTGCGGCTTTGAACATAATTTGAATAGTTTTATAGTCAACCAGGTCTTGTAGTTTTAGTGTTTCTAGTTTGATGGACAATTTATTTGTTGGTTCTCTGTTGATAGTTTTATATATAACTCGTTTGAGTTATACATAAACTGGTATATATATATATGGACATAACAACAACATAGCGTAGTGGTGGTCTAATGGATAGTGAGGGCTGAAGATTGGACGGTTGTGAGTTCAAATCCCGGCAGGAACACCACCACTCTTGTGCCCTTGAGTAAGGCCCTTAGTTACTCCAGGGAGTCCCTGTAATCGGTCATTGTAAGTCGCTTTGGATGAAAGCGTCAGCTAAATGAAATGTAACAGGGGAAGACGGCATTCCCATCTCAAAAAGAAACAACAAAGAAACATGATGAAATACGTTACGCTCGGCTCATTAGACAAAAATAAAAGAACCAAACAAATAATTAATCGAAAATACAGTCTACAACATTTCATAAAACTCGGTTGACAGCCCAATACATAAACAACCAAAAACACAGTTAGAAATTAAAATCAATGTTTTATGGCATAATGTACCTTAAACATACCGTCAGTTTAAATGCTATTTTATTCTGAAAAAAACGGAAGTTCTCAATACCAAGCTTTTATTCTGAAAATCCTTCATGACGACATCCGGGACTCCCGCCATTAGTATCATTAAAGGGGCTATTGACGCCGTTAACATGTGTTACATATAAAGTTATGAAAGAGATAAGGAGGAGAAAAGGCATGTGGAAGTAAGCAATGAATGTGAAATGTTGGAATCCTCTGTTTAACGCGATATCGGACACAGAAGACCGAGGGGGGAAGTCCCCTACCTCACCACAGCCCCCAGAGAGGAGGAGCGAACAGCCAGCACGCGGGAAGGACGAATGCTTGTACGCTCATCTGCACGGCCAGCACCGGGGAGAGGAAGCTGCAGACTTTCTCTCCTGACCGGACAATATCCTGTAAAATTACCGCGCTTTTTATCCATTAAAGTACCAATTTTGAACCTTCTCAGAGACTCCATTTAGTCTCCTTTTTAACCTTCTCTCCTGGACGCGAGAATAACGAACACGGCGTAACAACACACACAACATGTCAAGCATATCAATTATTCCTATATTCCAACTGTTCATTAGAGCTTGTGCCATCTTTTGATTTTGCGTGGCAATCATTTCTAACGAAAATAAACTGTCTTTTGAAACCACTGTAATTCAGATCTGCCCTTGATTGAGTTTTACAAATAAGTATTTTACCCAGAGGAATAATTGTATTTATTATTTCAAAGCCCTATCTCTGTCTGGATGTTTCACATATTATCCCTCAGTTAAAGCTTTGTATCAAATTACCCTCAATCCAATTGTTGCCAAACTAAATCAGAGAAATGTCGTTTCTTGGCAGCCCCATCGATCTTGAATGGTTATTACGATTGCAGCCAAATCCCATTTAATGTCGTTCATTAGCGGTTTGAGAGCGATGTCTTACCTGCTTGCTAATCCCATTGGAGAACCATTGGACATGATGTCATTCTCATTTCACTGACAGTGCTGCATGTCATATTGTTTCTATTGTTGTGCTATTCCACCCTGAAATCCAAAGTCCAGTCAAAGCAGCTCTACTTTGCTTTAATGCTAAATCTAGAGCTACACGTTTTGTTTTTGTTCATGCAGACGCTTAATTCCTCTGGGTGAGAAGACTACTACGGCTTTCACACCACATTATTTGGTGTGGCAGACAAATCGTGATAAGATTGTAACCTGTCCACAAAAGTCATCTTTCAATTTAATTTCAGTCATTATTTTGGATGTTTTATAAATGCAGCTGCTTGCCATTAGGTATGTCATTGATGGTTGGTGGATCTTTGATGATGCTCTGAGGGATGAACCCTGATGACTTTGGTGATCCGCTGCCTTTTCATGCAGCGTCACCAGAAAGTCCAATGGTCACTTTGTGAGATACTTTGGGTTATGAGAAAAAAACGATTCATCCATTCCTAATAAATATGTTTCTTTGCTGACATGATGAACTAAGATGTTGAACCAAGCACCCAGGAAGTGCTAGCAAAAATGTGTTTTACCTAAATCCACTACCCATTACGAACACTTTGAACCTGTTAGGCCCCAAGCCTGGTTTTCATGTCTCAGGCTCGAAAATGACATTCCCAGAACAAATGACCATATCTTCCCTTCTAAAAGGGGTACATTAATAATCTTTTTTCTCAAAGTAATGATAAAACTGTGAGTTGGATGTAGAAAAGTCAGAATCAATATAGATGTTTTTATTTTAAAGAAAATTCAGATTGAACATAGTAAAAAAACTGTAAATGATAGTGTGCGTCCAAAAATTATTTTTTACTTATTGTGAAAACTACACTTGGATGAAGGTAAGGTAGACTAAAAGCTTTAGGAATCCAAAGTACAACATATAATAAGTACCCTGTATCAAGATTGAAGCAAAACAAGTGACATTTGACCTTTTTAGAGAGGTTAAGCACCTCTGGGGTGATTTGGGTGAAAATGGGCGTTGTTGCCGTTTCTCTGGAACCCATTGATCGATTTTGGTGATTGACATCTCTCATTAACCGTTAGAGCCAATAGAACCGAAGGGGGATTTCAACATACACACCACACGTTAAAGCCCTGATTTAAATCATTAGGGTCTACAAGGTGTACAAGGCACTTTATCCAGTTCTCTTTGTAAATCCATGTGTTGAAGGTTTTAAATGTATCAATGCTACGTTGTTAGCATGTTGACATTAGCATTACATTCACAGAGCCTACAACAATGATATATAAACGATATCCTACATATTCAAATGATTGGAATCGCATATATGGTAATTTATTTCAATGGCCACCTGTCAACAACAACAACAACCTTAGAACCCATTTCTCAGCCAAGGTTATTTTGTGTACAGTTAGCATTTCTCACACGTCCTGCATGACTCTGCAAAGCATAAGTCATCCTTCAGAGGCAGTGATTGTGAATGATTTTTCCCTGTGAAGATATTTCTGGAGGTCTAATTCAGTCATGACATGAATCCCCCTGATAACATGGACAGATGTGAGTACTTTATTTCAAACTCGGATGAAGAGATCGAAACCAAAGGCGGTAGAGTAACAGAAAGGAAAGCTGGGACATTTGTCAAGTGTAACACAACGGGGCGGCGATACTTCAACTTGATGCATGGGCCAACTTTCTGGCGCCCTCGATCTGATAACTTCAGCATTTCCACCCCTGCAGCAGAAAAAAGCTTCAGCGTGTTCAGCGTTCTGAGGTATGCTGGCAGGAAGAGCCAAATATATGACACGCAGCTTTGAGCGATCTCGAGATGCAGACGGATGACCGAGGGTTGCAGATGCTGGATTGGGTGCTTTCTTTGAAGACTATTGGGTCTTATTTAGCTTTTATTTTGCTGTGGCACAGATGTGCGGAGGCGAGGCTTTGTCATCTTTGAACAGATGGCATCGTACTAATGTCCTCTGAGAAGAACTAGGCTCTTGATTTGCTTCATTTTTACTGCTTTGTTGTTTGCATGTGTGACACTGCTTGGGTTTACAGACACATGCATTTCCTAACATTTGGACTTGCTATGTTGTAACTGTATTATCTCTTCGATTTACACACGGCATCTATTGCACGTCTGTCCATCCTGGGAGAGGGATCCCTCCTCTGTCGCTCTCCCTGAGGTTTCTCCCATGTTCCCTTTAAACTGTGGGTTTTCTCTGGAAATGTTTCCTTGTACGATGTGAGGGTCTAAGGACAGAGGGTCTATGGACAGAGGGTCTGAGGACAGAGGGTCTAAGGACAGAGGGTCTGAGGACAAAGGGTCTGAGGACAGAGGGTCTGAGGACAGAGGGTCTGAGGACAGACGGTCTGAGGACAGACGGTCTAAGGACAGAGGGTCTAAGGACAGAGGGTCTAAGGACAGAGGATGTCGTATTGTCATACTGATATTCTGTTCAAACTGTGAAGACCACTGAGTCAAATGTAATATTTGTGATATTGGGCAATATAAATAAACATTGATTGATTGATAAGCAGTTGTCGGCGAAGTTCAGTATGTTGGGACCAGAGGTGGGAAGTAGTGGAGTACAAATACTTTGCTACTGTCCATCCATCTTCTCCCGCTTATCCGTGGTCGGGTCTCGGGGTAGCAGTTTCAGCAGAGAGACACACGTTCCTTTCCCCTCATCAACCAGCTCTGACTGGGGGGTCCCAAGGCGCTCCCAGGCCAGCGAAGAGATATAACCCCTCCTCCTGGTCCTAGGTCTACCCCTCGGTCTCCTCCCAGCTGGACGTGCCTGGAACACCTCCCTAGGGAGGCGCCCAGGTGGCATCCTAACTAGGTGCCCGAACCACCTCAACTGGCTCCTTTCGACGCGAAGGAGGAGCGGCTCAACTCCGAGTCCCTCCCTGATGACCGAACCTCTCACCTTATCCCTAAGGGAGACACCAGCCACCCGGCGGAGAAAACCCATCTCGGCCGCTTGTATCCGCGATCTGGTTCTTTCGGTCATGACCCATCCTTCATGACCGTAGGTGAGGGTAGGAACATGGCCCGGTAGACAGAGAGCTTTGCCTTCTGGCTCAGCTCCCTTTTCGTCACAACAGTGCGGTACTTTGTTACTGTATTTAAGTCTGGTATCAGTACTTTACTCAAATACTTATTTTTCTGACGACTTTTTACTTTGACTTCTCACATGTTGAACTCAAATACCTGTACTTTCTACTTCTTACATGTTGAACTCAAATACCTGTACTTTCTACTTCTCACATGTTGAACACAAATACCTGTACTTTCTACTTCTTACATGTTGAACTCAAATACCTGTACTTTCTACTCCTCTCATGTTGAACTCAAATCCCTGTACTTTCTACTTCTTACATGTTGAACTCAAATACCTGTACTTTCTACTTCTCACATGTTGAACTCAAATACCTGTACTTTCTACTTCTTACATGTTGAACCCAAATACCTGTACTTTCTACTTCTTACATGTTGAACTCAAATACCTGTACTTTCTACTCCTCTCATGTTGAACTCAAATACCTGTACTTTCTACTTCTCACATGTTGAACTCAAATACCTGTACTTTCTACTTCTTACATGTTGAACTCAAATACCTGTACTTTCTACTTCTCTCATTTCCCAAACAGCTGGTTCCTTTAGTCTGAATGTGTGTTTGGTGCGTGGTCATTATTCTTTAGAGTCATTGCGTGCCTATTGGTTTGAACACGATCCGTGTATCCATCACTTCCTGGTCTTCTCTAAAGAAGAGGGACCAATGGAAACGTTGTCATGTTGCCATGGAAACATTCATTCGCTAACAATGACATTATTGTTGTTATTGGGTACTTTTTACTGAAGTACACTTCAAAGCCTCTTTTCTTGAGTAAAGGAGTTTAGTCAGTACTTCTACTTTCACCAGAGTATTTTTAAACATGAGTATCTGTACTTCTACTCGAGTACAGGATGCGTGTACTTTTGCCTTCTCTGGTTAGGATGGTGCGTTGTTGCGTTTGGATCCAGCGCTGGGTTCATGGAACAGGCAGAAGCCCTGCTCCGGGTGTCGGCCATGCTATGTGTTACAGTGGTATTGTGGCGCGCAGTGGGGCTGTGATACTGCTGTTAACATGCAAAGCCCTCTGTGAGTCCTCAGTGGCTCAGAGGCCAGTCCTTATCTCTTAACAACACGCCTCTCAGCCATCCACTGGCATACAAATGAAAGGCTCACTTAGGGGGCTGCTCTTTCTCCCCTCCCCCCGTTCACCCTCTCGCTGTCACACTAATCCTGTTTAGTGTTGGAAACATAGCGCCGCGTCGTGCTATTGTGCTCTCTGAGATATGTTTGAGTAAATGGTATATCGATGCGAACACATCGGCTATTATAATAGCTTCAATCACACTATCATCACGGCCTGCTTTCCGTTTTAAAGCTGTTTTCGTTCTCATGTCAGACACCAACGAAAAGAGCCATTTTCAACGTGCCAGGGTAATTTATAAACCGAGCATGTTTCTCCTCTCAGCTCGCTTGTAACTCAATTATAGAGTAGCTGCTCCAATAAATGGCAATAACATGCCATTGTTAACGTTTAATACGGTCCTTAATACCAGACAATGTTGTCCGATGTGAGTGGACAGCAGCGAGGGAGACTCTCCATCGAGACGAGAGGAGGCCCCGGTTAAGTCTAATGGAAAGTGGCTTGTGCTGATAACTAATCAGGGTGTAGTACCTGCTCTGCGGACAGTCTCTTGGTCTCCGTCAGATACTGCGGTCATGATTCTCCAAGTCCACCATCCTCATGTGCTTTTGACTTCGGGGTTTGATTCCCATTTGAATTGTTTTGTTTTTCAGCACTGGCTTCCACGCTGGTGTTAGACTGGACTCAGTTTGGGAAAGAACAACAATCATCACGAGTTGTATGTCCTTTTATTCTGCTTTATTCACATTGGATTCTAGGTATTAAACGATATGTGGTGGTGGCGAAGTCGATAGGGACTCGGCTTGGCAACTGGAAGGTCACCAGTTCAAGTCCCGGCAAGACCGAGTGCTACCGAGGTGTCCCTGAGCAAGGCACCGTTCCCCACACTGCTCCCCGGGCACCGTTCAAAATGGCAGCCCACTGCTCCTAACACTAGGATGGGTCAAATGCAGAGAAACAATTTCTCCACGAGGGATTAATAAATGTCCATCTTATCTTATATGTAACCAGTATTTATTTGTACTCTTTTGGAGTATACGAAACTTGGCGTTGTGTAGTCTGTTTTTAGCGATTGTTTTGTTATGACTTATACATTTTTTCAGAAACACCCGGTAGGTGGGATCCTGCTTTTCTGGCATGTAATGGAAATGACCTCAACATTTCGATATATTATTCTGATCCAAAATCGAAATGGTGACCTTGCACTGTCTTTATATAGCACTGTATCCAGTCTCTACAACAGCTGATGCAATGTGCACACGCATGCTCCCCAGAGATTAAACCTCTTGCATTTTGACCCTGAGGCCGAGTGTGTGTGCGCGACAGATTTCCTTTTAATTAATCGGGTTGATTGAAGGGATGAACATTTTTTTTTATTTGAATGCCCCGTTGGTGTTTCTCCCGGTAATATCATCATGATGTTGGCTAATATGTCACACGTTGTCACTGTGATGTGTAATGAGGCATAAAGCCAGCCTCCAGCAGGCCTTTTGAACTTCGCATGGTGGTAAAGCAGACACTGTTGCCATGCTTTTATGTTTAGTGGTTGTGACATTAATGTAATGATATCAGCCCTGTGCTGGGTTCGGGTTTATTTTACATTTTCAGCTCATAGTTTTTCATCTAACGGTACGTCCACAGCAGCTTTTCAAAAATCTTGAAAATCTTGGAGCTGGGCGTGTCTGACAGCTTGGGGATTTTTTGCGACCAACAACCAATCACATGAATCTCCCGCCCCTGACATACAAAGCAAAAAACCCCGGGGATTTTATGCGAGCAATATATATATATATATAAACTCCCCAAACAGGCGAAAACCTACCAGTTTCCCCCACTGTCTCTGCCACCTCCCTCCATGCTGGTTCCTCCGGTTTGTATCCCGGTAATAGTCTGGTCGTAAAGAACCGGGTGATTTGCTACCGTAACTTCTCGTTTGGAATATGAGGAAATGAACTGCGGTCTGGTTCTCCCTGCTTACACGCCGTTTGATTGGCTCGCGCTTCTACTGTCAGATTTGCATAAACGTGTTTGATTGGCTGGCGCTTCCAGCTCAGCTTCAAAAGTTGAACATTGCTCAACTTTTGAATCCTGGAAATCTTCGCTGCGCTCCCCCACAATGCAGTTCGGCGAAAAGCGAGGCAAAGTGACGTCATCCCCATTCAAAGTCCACGGGCAGAGAAGCGTTGGAAGCGGTGGAAGATTCTTCTAAAGCTGCTGTGTGAACGTACCGTTACAGTAAACTTACGCATTAGCACCTCTGGAAGCAACCGAGGAATAGGGTTGGGGTTAAGGTTAGGGTTGGGGTTGGGGTTAGGTTGGGGTTAAGGTTAGGGTTGGGGTTAAGGTTAGGGTTGGGGTTAAGGTTAGGGGTTAGGGTTAAGGTTAGGGTTGGGGTTAGGGTTGGGGTTAAGGTTAGGGGTTAGGGTTAAGGTTAGGGTTAAGGTTGGGGTTAAGGTTAAGGGTTGGGGTTAAGGTTTAGGGTTAAGGTTAGGGTTGGGGTTAACGTTAAGGGTTGGGGTTAAGGTTTAGGGTTAAGGTTAAGGTTGGGGTTAAGGTTAAGGGTTGGGGTTAAGGTTTAGGGTTAAGATTAGGGTTGGGGTTAAGGTTAGGGTTGGGGTTAAGGTTAGGGGTTAGGGTTAAGGTTAGGGTTGGGGTTAGGGTTGGGGTTAAGGTTAGGGGTTAGGGTTAAGGTTAGGGTTAAGGTTGGGGTTAAGGTTAAGGTTTGGGGTTAAGGTTAGGGTTAAGGTTAGGGTTGGGGTTAAGGTTAAGGGTTGGGGTTAAGGTTTAGGGTTGTAACATTTTGATGACTTTTTGTCAAAGATAATAATCATATCACTGGAAATGTAGAACACAAAACAAACACTGCCACAATGCAAGTGGCATGGTGGAAAAAACATAAACTGTCAAACTGGTGTCTTTCAAACGGCTGACATTGTTACCGCACATTTTCAGTTTGGGCATTAGGGTGAAATCAGCTGAATTCTATCTACGCATTGTTGATACGTTTGCATTTCAAAGTGTTGAGAAAAACAATGCCACGCACAACGTCTTTGAAGTGGAAAAAGCTTTGTCGAAAAGGCACCTGCTGAAAAAGTCTGAGCATTGCTGGAAAACGTTTTCCCGTTTGAAATGTTTCTGGGGATCATTCTTTTCATTCATCTATTTAAAAGTTGTCTCTATTATGCAGAACCTGTCGCAGGCTGGAATAAACAAGCATGGTTATGAATATTAAATGACAGGAATCTCGACAGGAGGACAACAAGTAAAGGCATGTAGCTGTGATTGTGCCGTCTCCGTCCAGTTGAGTAAAATACCTTTCTGTGAGCTTAACACACAGTCAGCTGTCTCAGTGAGTTATTGCAAACCAACCATATTTATTAAATAAAGAATGACTACGTTTGCAAGACGCATGAAGCACCATCTTTCCTTTATTTAACGCCAATCCTTTTAAATATAATAGTTACACAACACTCCTGTGATTTGTCCACTAATATATGGCATACTTACATATTGGTTTTTTAAGTCAAACATGACTCTGTACAGATTATAGAAAGATGCATACCTGTACATACCTTGTTCTTCATTATCTAGAAAGGAATCAACAGTCATTCAGCAGCCAGACATGAAGCTTCGACTTCAGCGAAATATAGTCTTATTGTATGTGAGAAACTGATTGCCTCTAGGGCAGAATATTTAACATTTAAAGACAGCAGTATCATGAAATGCCGGCAGTAATATACTGAAAAGGTGGGGCTGATCAAAGATAATGAGCAGCGTGGCAGTACTCAGACATATAAGCAGGGGAGCACATAACTGGTACGCATGCGCCGCAACCATCTGAAATGCGTACCGTCACTTGTGTCACAAAGCGCATTTGTGTACCGACGTACTTGTGAAGCTTTTCCAGAAGGCGGTTAGATCACCGGACGACAGAGTCGGTCTCCGTGTGCACAGACAGGGCTGCTGTTAACGTCGGTCTGTACAACGGAACTGTGCCAAAACTACGCCAACCGGCTGCGGAGGGAGACTCCCCCCTTCACTGGAGAACTGCGCTAAAACAGCTGATCACAACGTTCACTCTGTGGTCACGAAGTACTCCACTAGCAGTCCACTATCCTGAAGTACTACACTAGACCCCCCCCAGTCCACTATCCTGAAGTACTACACTAGCCCCCCCCCCAGTCCACTATCCTGAAGTACTACACTAGCCCCCCCCCCAGTCCACTATCCTGAAGTACTACACTAGACCCCCCCCCAGTCCACTATCCTGAAGTACTACACTAGCCCCCCCCCAGTCCACTATCCTGAAGTACTACACTAGACCCCCCCCAGTCCACTATCCTGAAGTACTACACTAGACCCCCCCCCAGTCCACTATCCTGAAGTACTCCACTAGCGCCCCCCCCCACCCAGTCGACTATCCTTATCTTGAAGTACTCCACTAGCGCCCCAACAATCTTTCCTTTTGCCATTTTTAAAAGGCGTTCAAGGAGTTTAATATCGTCAAAAGTAGAGTTGTTGACTACACTTAGGCCGTTTCTCAATGTCGAGTAAAGCTGCTCCAGAGCCACTATTTCAAGCCTACTACGTTATCGAGTGCCGCCAAAGGACTGTTCCAATATCCAGCATACTTGGAATTCTACCGAGCCCGGCGTACTTCGTTTGGAGACATTTCGAGGCTACACATGTGTAGACTCCGCGGTCTTAAAATCCCCACAATGCTTTGCGCACGGACCAATTTCCCCAAATCTGTGGCGGAAAATGTAAGGCGGGGCTTCTCATATGACACACACCTGCTCGCCTGTTCCACTCTTCGTTTTCCAAATGCCAGGAAGGATTCTTCCCTCGCTTCTGAAGCAAGTGACTCGGAAGACATGTGCTACCAAGCAAGCGTACTCGACATTGAGAAACACCCTTAGTCTTTTTCATTAGCACAGGGACTTGTTGAGAAGAATTACAAATACGAGGGGGGACTTAAATTCCCATCGAGCTACCGCTAGACAAATAAGAGAAAACAAAAAACCAATAGACCTCCCTCTCACACAACACATAAATACAAACAGCTCTTGAAAGCCACCCTACGGGATTACCACGGAGAGGTTTGAGCATATTAAAGTGATTCTTAAAATCTACCTGCCAGGTTTTTCCTTAAAGTGAAAGAAAATGTCTGCATCTGTTGCACTCAATAAAATGTCGTCCCTTTGCTACTTTCTGGAGGATTAATGATAAAAGTTCCAATTCAGGCGATGTCATTTGGGCGAATGCATGTTTCTAATCAGGAATTAGGGCCTTCATAATAACGTGGATGTGGTGAGTGTTTTCTTCTGGTGCTAAATCTTACTGACGTTCATTTCAAGGCTTGCAAATCGGGGGCAGATGGAATTAGCCAAGAAGTGCGTGGGGGATGAGAGATGTGTCGCTAGGGGTCGACGCCTTTTGTGGAACATAAGACCCATTTATCCCAAATTAGGACGGGTGCGGCACTGGTTTGCTTTGATGTGCCTCTTGGTGGAGTGCAGAAGGGAGCACGGGGCAGATTGCTGCAGCGCAAACAGATGTTCAAGGCTCATCCTTTGAGGTGGTGATGAAACGTCGCCACAGCGAGAGTCCTCACATCCCACTGTCAGCCGGTTGACTCGGAGACAAGGGCAGGGCTGCACTTATACTTTAATAGTGCTGCATATGGGCTGATATTCCACCAGCGGCACATCAAGTAGTCTGACCTATATCTGAGCTGGGCTTACAAAGCTTCACATGGCAAGTTATCATAAGCAGGAATTAGCCTGTTAGCATATAGATATTAGGAAATGTCCACTATGATACCGTGGTTTGGTTAACGACCTTAAAGCAGGGGTGTCAAACTCAAGGCCCGGGGGCCAAATCCGGCCCGCGACTTCATTTAATGTGGCCCCACAAGAGCTTGCAAAGAATATAATATGTTTATTATACGGTTACATGCCGATTTACAGAAGCACTTTGCCCATAAACTACATATCCCACAATGCATCTCAAATTTGAATTTTTTTTCTCAGAATTTGAGTTTTTTTCTCAGAATTTGACTTTTTTTTCTTCAACATATTCTTTTTTTTTAAATCATTTTGTGACATGCTCAGTGAAGAGACTTGCAATGATTTGCCCTAGACTTCTGCTGTCAGACGTAGTTAATTATGAAGTTATTACCCTATCCGATAATAATCCAATGCAGAGGCAATAATGTAATATAATACATTATTTTATATATATTAAATATTTATATATGTATTTTTATATATAGTCTTAAAGTTACAACCGGCCCTTTGAGTGCAACCATAATGCCAATGTGGCCCGCGAAGAAATTGAGTTTGACACCCCTGCCTTAAAGAGACCTTATTATGCTTTTTCTGAATCAGAATCAGAATCAGGTTTATTACCAGGTAGGTTCTCACGTACGAGGAATTTGACTTGATGTCATGGTGCATACATGAAAACAAAAATGTAAAAAGTAATACAGATAGCGAATTATATTTAGAACACTGTAATACCCCTTCCTTTACTGTGTTGTATGGGTTTGTGTGCATGTAAATGGCCTGCAAAGGCTAAAATGCCTGTTTCTCTCATAGTGACATCATATTTAACATAGCGCTTCTATTGGCTAGCGCTCCAACACATTGTACGTGATAAACTAAGGGGCGGGACATATCTAAGCGGTTGACCAATCACAACAGCTAACCAATCGGAGCACACTGGGCTCTGGTTTCAGACAGAGGGTGAAAAGAGGTGCTGCAGCACAGGCAGTATGAGAAAAATAAAGAGTTTTAAATTCAATGGAAACCAAAGTCATTACAATTCAAAGCGGCCTTGGGTCCCTTGAAAGGCACTATACAAATGAAATCTATTGTTGTTGTTATTATTAATTTGATTAGCACACAGCAGCTTGGGTCCAAAATATATTTATTACATTACATATTATACATTTTCACTTAGCTGACTTTATCCAAAGCGACGTACGTTAAAGTCAAACAATTGTAAGTGCTGCTGCATTGGCTTCGAGTTTCACAAACCTTTCTAAGTTCTACGTACCGAAAAGATCATTTCTCAACCTTCTCTTTACATTTCAACAGGTTTATAAGGATCGACAGGTGTATCAACATCTCTGTAATTCTCCTCCATCTTTCAATATTTGAATCTCATCTAACGGCTTGTATTGTTGTCTCTGCAGGAATATGACGACGGCTACGGAACAGCTTACGATGACCAAGGATATGAATCGTACGACAACAACTACAGCACTCAAGGACAGAAGTGAGTTCTCCATGTTCTTCCCACAGAACCTTCAAATGCTGTTCAGATGTCTGTACTTCACACGCAGTCCCATGGTTGGGCTGAACTAAAGGAGGCAGCTTCTCCAATGTAGAGAAGTGGAAGGTGTCGAGAACAGGCATATACCATTTGCTAAATAATATAAATCTGTGATTTGCGTTTAAAACTCCACCTATCAACAATTTTACAAATATAAAGTATGGAATGTATACGTTACATACTTGTTAGCCGCATACTGAATACTGTGGATAATCCCTACAGGAGCAATTTGGGGTGAAGTGGCTCAGGGACACAACGACATGCAGTGGGGTTTGAACCTGTGTCCCCCTGATCCGTACAACAACGCACTAGTCCACTGGGCCACAGCCTCTAATTCTAATAACCTATGTGGGGTGAAGAGTCTCAGGGACACAACGCCATGCTGACTGCTGTGGGGTTTGAACCTGTGCCCGCCTGATCCCAACACCAACGCACAACCCACTGCACCACACGGCTCCACATATATATGTAATGTGATAGGAGTCCCTATCGTAAAATAAAAGACAATCGTCACCTGACTTTTACAGCATTTGTACTTCCCGTCTTGCTGTACGTTTGCATTACTTTTGGATTCCTAGTGAACTGGCAACTGAGAAAACTGAGAAATACATTTCACACAAATCCAAACGGTGTTATCGTGTTGTCTCGGAGTTCATGCCAGGGCAAAACACGACTGAACTCCAAACAGATTGCATAAGTGCCCTGAATAAAAGCATTCGTTTTTATTTATGTCTGCCTGCGTCTGTGGGCAGCTTTTCCTCCGCAGCCTGACCATTTGGCTTGGAGTAAATGTCGTATGTGGAGAAATGGAGTGTTTCGGTTCAGAACAGCTGGATTACGAGCCGTTAGGAGTCCTTATCGCTCGTGTTCTGCCCTGTTTGAAACGCAAAAGAACGCTTTGTGTTAATGAAGTATTTTGTGAAGTGTGAAATGTTTTGAGTGACCTTTAAGATGTCTTTTAGGAATAAATGTCCTACCACGTCTTAAAGTAACAGGCCGATTGTATTCATAGCAGGATCTCTAATCCACATTTTTAAGTTTGGTTTTATAATTAAATCTCAGCAGACTCTTTGACGTATTCCTGTGTAGCTCATTACGCTAAACATTTAATCTTTTGATATCATTGCAAAATGAAGAGCCTTAGCGTTGAACAGAGGGTCCTGCAAAGCTAAATGCAGACTATTGATTTTCTTGTTTCCAGCGAGCTATCGCACTCTCAGAGCCACGCAAGGTCAAAGGCTTTCTGTTCGGCGTGTTGGTGTCCCGCTGGGCTTCATCGGGACACGCATTAATGCATGCCTGTCTGTGCCACGTCAAAGAAAAGAGTGATTGCCGCCGCATTTAGTCTGTCAACAGTTGTATTGTATTGACAGCAGTTGGAGAAGATGAAAATAGACGGCATAGAAAGAAAAAGATGATGCTGTCTTCTGGCCTTACTGAGCAGGGGGGTCGATGTTTTCTTTTGTGGAGGTGCCAGGATGTATGTCACCCAGGCTCCATCCATCTTCCGTGCTATTATCTTCTTCCACACACACTCCGAGGGATGTTGAAGTGTTGCTGGTGACGCTCGCTGGGGGGAAACGCAGCTATTGGCTTTTGAATCATGGCGTAAATAAATCTCTGTTGTGATTACATAAATAAGTAAGAAATATGTTTGTGTTGGCCGATTACATCCCGAGGGTTAGGGTTACGGTCCGTCCACACGGCGGCGTGCGGTGAAGCTTCAACGCTTCTGCCCATTCACTTTGAATTGATTTGCTCGCGTTGCTGGCGACGAAAGTTGAGCAATGTTCAACTTTTGAAGCTTCGGCGGAAGCGTCAGCCAATCGAATTATATGCCAGGACAAGCTCTAGCCAATCAAACTGCGTGCTTGTGTGTCCGGGGCGGGAAGCGATAACGCACGCCGCCGTGTGGACAGGCCGTTAGGGTTAGTCCATCAGAATGTGACTGCATGCCGCATGCCCCATTCTAAAGTAAAGCTGTGAGGTAACAAACAAAACACACTATTTCTGTCCGTTTCAGGGGCGAGAACATAAATGTTTTGCCTCTATTTTTGTACAAACAGAAGCTTGGTGATAAATGGAAAGTATTAATCGACATGAGATCGTTGTATAGATACTCTTGTTGTTTCTTCTTCTTTACTTTACTCAGACAAGATACTAGTAAAGTGTATATAAGAGCAGGTTGGTCGATGTTTTTTCTTTTGGTGAAGGTGTCGGGATGCATGTCACCCAGAATCCATCCATCGTTTGTGCTATCTCTTTTTTCTGGATCACACACACTCCACACACACTCCGAGGGGTGTATGTTGAAGGTTCGCTGGGGGGACGCAGCTCTGCCTCAGGAATCTGCAGCTATTGGCTTTTGAATTATGGTGTAAAGAAATCTCTGTTGTGATTACAGCCTTTTCCTGTAAGAACTAGTTGATGTTGGCTGATTACATCTCTAGGGTTAGGGTTAGTCCATCAGAGTGTGACTGTGTTCCTTAAGCTCTAAGGTAACAAACAAAACACTATTTCTGTCTGTTTTAGGGGCGAGAACATAAATGTCCAAATATAAATAAATGTAAAATCTCTTTCTGGATCACACACACTCCACACACACTCCGAGGGATGTATGTTGAAGTGTTGCTGGGGGGGAAAGCAGCCCCGCCTCAGGAACCTGCAGCTATTTGTTTTATAAGGAGCCTCGTGAATTATAGCGGGGGAGGGGTGGCGGTGGGGCGGGGGAGGGGTGGCCCAGAAAGAAGAATGGAGTCCATCATGTAAAGGCTGCAGGCCGGGTCGACTAAAAGGCATGTCCATGTATTTTATCTGGTGGGGACAAAGCTACTAATAGGGCCCAGACATAGAACCGGCGCCTCCAGGGACGGCTGGTTAACTTACTTCTACTCTTTAGTTCAAGATTTAGTTTAAAGTCACTTCAGGACAATGTTGTGCAAGTTGATGCAGTATTCCTGAGATGTGACCGTCCTTGGATTGATTGCATTTTGATATAACTTTGATCTCTGTATTTGAAAAGCATATCATACTCTCCTCCTTTCCTCACCAGACACGGCATCACCAGGAGAAGGACTTTATATGTGATCAATCATCAGAGAATTAGATTTCATTGACTGAATTGTGCACGTGTGACCATAGATATAAGATTATGTGGTGGTTGTGAGGAGGCTGAATGATATGGCCCTGCTGTTGGAGTTGAACAGATGCACCAGAGAGAGGACTCCTATCGAGAAGTGGTGCCGTAATGGGTCCTATAACTCTGAGTATTTGATCAAGCAAGTCAACTTTTTTTTTAAACTTATTTGCGATTAGAAGCCTTAAGTGAGGTCTGAGGTTAAAACAAGCTTAAAAGATTTATTCTACGACATCAAATAAGTTTAAATAATTTCTGCCAATGGCACTACATAAATCACAAAGTGGTGTTAACGAGATCATCCTGATGAACAAAACGTGTAAAGTATCGTAAATGCGTTGGAGATTATTTTCCTCTTTATTTCTGTTGAAATGTATTTCTTACATTATATTGTACACTATTATTTAAATAAGACTCTGGCTCAAGGAGTAAATAGGCCTCTCCCGATCAGAGGGTTAGCCGTTCGTGTGTCCGTGGGCAACATTCAGTACCTGCTCTCAAATGGCTGCTATAGAAATGTCTGCGGTATTTAAGGGTATGGAAATCGCCGTGGAAAAAGCCTCAACTTAAGAAGGTACAATTATTAATAATATTTATATTATAAAGACATTTGTTCATCCATGTATTACCTTGAACTAGTGTACTTTAGTCACTGCATTTCATACTGCAACATAATCCCATCCTTCCACTCTCCGAAACACATTTACAATCCAATTTAGCTTTTTGATGGACATTCACTTCCTGAGAAAGTATAGCAGGTACCAGCTGCAGCAGGGCCTCCAGTGTGTGTGTGTGTGTGTGTGTCTGTGTGTGTGTGTGTGTGTGTGTGTGTGTGTGTGTGTGTGTGTGTGTGTGTGTGTGTGTGTGTGTGTGTGTGTGTGTGTGTGTGTGTGTGTGTGTGTGTGTGTGTGTGTGTGAGAGACCAGTCTGAGCTCTGACTGCATGGCAGGATTCCGGTTGCCGGGCGATAACACGCGGAACACTTTACAGTCTCTCTGTCATGGTGGTGCCTCACGCTGGAAACAGACTGTGTGTGTGTGTGTGTGTGTGTGTGTGTGTGTGTGTGTGTGTGTGTGTGTGTGTGTGTGTGTGTGTGTGTGTGTGTGTGTGTGTGTGTGTGTGTGTGTGTGTGTGTGTGTGTGTGTGTGTGTGTGTGTGTGTGTGTGTGTGTGTGTGTGTGTGTGTGTGTGTGGAAACCGACCTGCCATGTGTGAAGACAAAGGGAGAGGGAGGTTTTCTCCTGCTCTTACAGCGTGTCGCGCTGCACCAGCAGATTCACTGATATCTAATCATCTTGGAGGATATGTCCACAGCACATGAAATACATGCAGCGATAGGGGGTTATGACAGACATCTTAATACCCCAGGTGGTTGGGGAGACAAATGTGGGTTTGTTCTGACTTTAAATTACAAATCTGATCTAACTTTCCTCACAAGACACAAAGGGCTCTTTTTGTGTCCGGGTGCATTGGGACGGCAGAGAGTCACGATGTGAAGGCACTGTCCTTCTACCGACTGTACGCACCGCAGATGGGACAATGCTTTTTCAAGACATACCAGTTTGTAGACTTGGAATGTTTTTGCGACTTGTGTTGGCATTTTGCAGATTAATATGGAAATATAATCTCACAATAGCATTTGTATTTATAAGCCTACATTATATACGTGCTTTAATTGTTGAACTAACTTGAGCGGAATACCTGAGGTTCAGCAAACAAATATCGTTGTGATTACAGCCTTAACCTGAAAGACATGTTTGAGTGTTGGCGGATTAAGTCTCTGAGGTTAGTCCATCATCGTTTGACTGCTTTGCCTTTTCAGGAAAGTCGATAAATATATTTATTAAATCGATATGTCCGTCTGTATTAAGGCCAAGAACAACCGTGCTCTGCGTACATTTTTCTATAAAGAAAATAGTATAAATTGAAAATGTTCAAATTCGATGAGACGTCTTTGTATCATGCTTTAAACATCCTTCCTTCCTCTTGTTCTTTACTGTACTTATATGTTGCTAGCGTTGTTCACTGCAATGACAGTGACAACATGTGTATATATACTGCACTTTACCATCCACACAGTAAACAACCGGTGCCACGATACCGTCCCACAGAACGGCCAGCATGTCGTCATGGAGATGTAATTCAATTTGAAAGGAAAATAAGGCGCTCTCATCCTCACGACGTGAGCCTTAAGCTAAGGAGCTGAAGGTGTTGCGACATGTACGTGTTTCGGAGGGCGCTGACGCCTCGGGAAACCTGGGGAAGTTACCTCAGCGCGACAGCTCCTCCATCACAGCGTCCTCTCAGTGCGTTTCTACATGACTCAGCATCATCTATTCCAGAGAGGCAGCCGAGAGCTGCGTCTCCGGAGAGGGGTCAGAGCCAGAGGTCGGGCGCTCTGAGCCTGGACTTTAGTACAAGTAGAAGTACTCAGATATGGTACTAGAGTAACAGCAGAAGTACTCGGATATGGTACTAGAGTAACAGCAGAAGTACTCGGATATGGTACTAGAGTAACAGCAGAAGTACTCGGATATGGTACTCGAGTAACAGTAGAAGTACTCAGATATGGTACTAGAGTAACAGCAGAAGTACTCAGATATGGTACTAGAGTAACAGCAGAAGTACTCGGATATGGTACAAGAGTAACAGTAGAAGTACTCAGATATGGTACAAGAGTAACAGTAGAAGTACTCAGATATGGTACTAGAGTAACAGTAGAAGTACTCAGATATGGTACTTGGGTAACAGTAGAAGTACTCAGATATGGTACTAGAGTAACAGTAGAAGTACTCAGATATGGTACTTGGGTAACAGTAGAAGTACTCAGATATGGTACTAGAGTAACAGTAGAAGTACTCAGATATGGTGCTTGAGTAACAGTAGAAGTACTCAGATATGGTACTTGAGTAAAAGTAGAAGTACTCAGATATTGTACTTGAGTAAAAGTAGAAGTACTCAGATGTTGTACTTGAGTAAAAGTAGAAGTACTCAGATCTTGTACTTGAGTAAGAGTAGAAGTACTCAAATATTGTACTTGAGTAAAAGTAGAAGTACTCAGGTGTTGTACTTGAGTAAGAGTAGAAGTACTCAGATCTTGTACTTGAGTAAAAGTAGAAGTACTCAGGTGTTGTACTTCAGTTGAAGTACTCAGGTGTTGTACTTGAGTAAAAGTAGAAGTACTTAGATCTTGTACTTGAGTAAAAGTAGAAGTACTCAGGTGTTGTACTTGAGTAAGAGTAGAAGTAATCAGATATTGTACTTGAGTAAAATTAGAAATACTCAGATCTTGTACTTCAGTTGAAGTACTTAGATCTTGTACTTGAGTAAAAGTAGAAGTACTCAGGTGTTGTACTTGAGTAAGAGTAGAAGTATTCAGATCTTGTACTTAGTAAAAGTAGAAATACTCAGATCTAGTACTTGAGTAAAAGTAGAAGTACCAGAGTGTAGGAATACTCTGTCACAGTAAAAGTATTCAAAATGTTCCTCAAGTGAAAGTAGAAAGTATTCTCATCTAAATATAGTAAAGACAGTGAAAGTAGTCGTTGTGCAGATTGGTCCATTTCAGAATAATATATATGATGTGTTTTATAATGATTGATCATGAAAGTGTTCTCAAAGCTGGTGAAGGTGCAGCTAGTCTGAAGTACTTTGTAGACTGCAGGGTAGCTGGTGAAGGTGCAGCTAGTCTGAAGTACTTTGTAGACTGCAGGGTAGATGGTGAAGGTGCAGCTAGTCTGAAGTACTTTGTAGACTGCAGGGTAGCTGGTGAAGGTGCAGCTAGTCTGAAGTACTTTGTAGACTGCAGGGTAGATGGTGAAGGTGCAGCTAGTCTGAAGTACTTTGTAGACTGTAGGGTAGCTGGTGGATTTACTCCAGGTGGAACTAAAGTCTGATTCAACACTTGATTATATTTCACATCATTCATCCACATCTGTAAAGTAACTAAAGGGATTAAATACATGTAGTGGAGTAGAAGTACACCATTTACCTCTGAATTGTAGTGGAGTAGAAGTACATTCTATTTAAGAATAGTACTTGAGTAAATCTATATAGTTACTTTACCCCGCTGTCAGTAGCTGCAGTTCTTAGGTACTAACCAAGTGCTCAGGTGAAGGAGGCTGGAGGATGCTTCCTGCGTGGATAGCATCTTTAATTTCACCGAGAGAAGGTGGCGTGTCTTTTGGGAACGGAGAGGACGACAGTTGAGTCTGTGTGTCCTGGCCGGACGCTCTGAGGTCACAGCGAGGGTCCTCTCACAGCTCGAGTGCGATCAAAGCATGATGGCGCCTCCGAGACCTCCTGACACCTCAGAGCACTGGCCCTCGCATCGTTCTACGGGGCGTTTTATCGCCTGCTGGATCCTGAGGCCCGGAGCAGAGGGGTCGCCGTGTGACAGGGTTTTAAAGGGCAGATGCACCCCTGAGGAACAACTGTACGTCTTAGTAGAGGAAGGGGAGGGTGCCGGGGTATCAGAGCGCTGTGGCGGTCACTGAGAGGAAGTATCAAACCAAAGAGACTTTTGGATAACACATTGAGTGATCAGAGAAATATATATGTTGCCTTCATAAAGGAGCAACAATTAAGAAACCAAAAGGATATTCTTAATATTATCAGAACTAAACCAATGTTGTGCCATTTTACGCTTCCGAGCCGATGGAAATGTCATATCAGAGAGCTCTGCACAAAAGGTCATGTCTATGAGTTATTGAGATATTTCGATCTGGACCAACCAGCAGAAGGCGATTTCTATATCTAAAGTTATGCTGTTAGCTTGTGTTAGGCGCCCCCCACTAACCGTCGGTTCTTTTCAGTCGTGTCGACACCTTTTCGGTCGAAAACCCACCGATTCCACATGTCGAATCGTGGGTTTTCGACTGAAAAGACCCGACGGTGCGGGACACACCAATATGACAGGGCGACAGGACGCTCATCAACGGCCAAAATCGGCTTGGTGTGTCCGGGGCTTTATACTCTTGATTAGTCGGTCAAATAAATCACTCTGATTGGCTGTTCAGCTAGCGAATCAGTGCATGAGAAGCGAAGCGGAAGTGAGGGACCCAAACAAACGATTACGAAGGTAAATCTGAGGTTTCATTTAACTCCAGCTCTCGACGCAGGTTCGGGAAAGCCCCGTGAGCTTCTCGCTGTTGAGGGAACATGGAACGCACTCGCTATTTGTTGTTTGTTTATATCACGCAGTCTGTTCTTCTTCTCTCGGTGTATCACGTAGTATGTGGCCGTTTCTCAAGTATACTACGTCATAGAGTGGCGCAGAATGCATTTAAACAGTCCTTCGGCGCCACTCGATGACGTAGTATACCTGAAATAGTCGCTCTGCAGCAGTTTTACTCGCGATTGAGAAACGGCCACTCTTCCGGTTGTGGCCTCTTTTGAATGACGAATACACACTACCGCCACCTGCTGGTGAGGAGAGTTATTGCCACTCACACGTGCCAGATACAGAGTCCTGTCCTCTCGTGCAGAACGCAGAGTCGTCAGCTGCAGTTTACGTCATGTATTCCATCACCTTCCTTTGTCAGTGCCACTTCGTTGAGGTGGGCTTGTTGTGTCGGGACCCCTCAGGCAGACAACACCCATTTAGTACAGCGAGAATATCAGCATGGTGTGTTTCTTCTGTTTTATCTTAGTGCAGATTGGCTGTGTTAGCTGTCTGCCTCTGAAAGCCCGCGGTGCCTCACAGATGCCGGGCTCCGAGATGCGGTTTTCAAGGTAGACAGCTTGTCAAGATGAGTGACAGGTGCTGTAGCGGGAATTAGACCGTCTGCGGGAGAGGAGGCGGGTGTTACACCACTCTGCCTGCACCAAGACACAAAGGCACATTGTTCATGGTATATGTATTCAATACGTCTTCACATCACGATAAAGCAAACAAACATGTTTCCAAGTGACGGATTATATGGATTATATTAAAGGTCACCTGTTATATTAAAATCCACTTCTCCATGTCTCTTCTACATCAACATGTGTCCCCTCTTCTTCACGTCTCTTCTACATCAACATGTGTCCCCTCTTCTCCATGTCTCTTCTACATCAACATGTGTCCCCTCTTCTCCATGTCTCTTCGACATCAACACGTGTCCCCTCTTCTTCGTGTCTCTTCTACATCAACATGTGTCCCCTCTTCTTCACGTCTCTTCTACATCAACATGTGTCCCCTCTTCTCCATGTCTCTTCTACATCAACATGTGTCCCCTCTTCTCCATGTCTCTTCGACATCAACACGTGTCCCCTCTTCTTCATGTCTCTTCTACATCAACATGTGTCCCCTCTTCTTCATGTCTCCTCTACATCAACATGTGTCCTCTCTTCTTCATGTCTCTTCTACATCAACATGTGTCCCCTCTTCTTCATGTCTCTTCTACATCAACATGTGTCCTCTCTTCTTCATGTCTCTTCTACATTAACATGTGTCCCCTCTTCTTCATGTCTCTTCTACATCAACATGTGTCCCCTCTTCTTCATGTCTCTTCTACATCAACATGTGTCCCCTCTTCTTCATGTCTCCTCTACATCAACATGTGTCCTCTCTTCTTCATGTCTCTTCTACATCAACATGTGTCCCCTCTTCTTCATGTCTCTTCTACATCAACATGTGTCCTCTCTTCTTCATGTCTCTTCTACATTAACATGTGTCCCCTCTTCTTCATGTCTCTTCTACATCAACATGTGTCCCCTCTTCTTCATGTCTCTTCTCCATCAACATGTGTCCCCTCTTCTCCATGTCTCTTCTACATCAACATGTGTCCTCTCTTCTTCATGTCTCTTCTACATCAACATGTGTCCCCTCTTCTTCATGTCTCTTCTACATCAACATGTGTCCTCTCTTCTTCATGTCTCTTCTACATTAACATGTGTCCCCTCTTCTTCATGTCTCTTCTACATCAACATGTATCCCCTCTTCTTCACGTCTCTTCTACATCAACATGTGTCCCCTCTTCTCCATGTCTCTTCTACATCAACATGTGTCCCCTCTTCTCCATGTCTCTTCTACATCAACATGTGTCCCCTCTTCTTCATGTCTCTTCTACATCAACATGTGTCCCCTCTTCTTCATGTCTCTTCTACATCAACATGTGTCCCCTCTTCTTCATGTCTCTTCTACATCAACATGTGTCCCCTCTTCTTCATGTCTCTTCTACATCAACATGTGTCCCCTCTTCTCCATGTCTCTTCTACATCAACATGTGTCCCCTCTGTGGAAAGAGACTCTGAAAGTTTCAGGAACAAAGATTTTCTCTCTTTTTGATCCATTTCTATAAAAACCTGTCTGAAAATGAGCTGATCAGATTTTGCCCACTTTGTGATGTCATAACGATGTGTTGTCTTGAGTAACCATTAGCCAATCAGCAACCAAGGTAACCCCCCCCTTATCACCTGCATCTCCTCTAGAGCTCCATTGAGTTCTTTGTAACCAGATGTCTCTCAGAGGGGCGTGGGGAGGGGCTCCTTATCTTCATCTAAAGTAACAGACAGAGAATCAGCACTTTGGAAACAGGGCTGAAACAGAGGGGATTATGGGTAATGCTTCAATGATCTGTTTGGTGTTTCAGCCAATCAGAGACAGGCTCTGTATATACCTGAGACCTGTGATGTATTGATGATAAACAGTGTAATAGGTGACCTTTGAATGATGGAATAATGCAACGGAGTAGAAGTAACAGAAGTACATCCCAGTGTACTTTGAGGAAAACGGTCTGTTCAAAAGCAGAAAGAAGACTCGATTGTAAAGGCAAATCTTTGCAGGAAGCCATTGTTTCGCCCTTTGTGACTCTTCAGCAGGGCGTCGGTGTCGGAGATAGCTTTGCAATCAGCCGCCGAGTTGAGCAATCACCAGTGTGTCCATGAGGAGGGTTTCCATTTGAAAAGATGTGAGCTTAATTTCAGAGTATATGGTGGAGATAAAAGAAAATTCTGCTTTTCTATTCTCTCCATCCATTTTCATCGTGGGTGTAAATCAAACCACGGCGCCATAATCAGTGTGTGGCATTTCCATTCGCTATTTTTACCGTTACAACGTGAGGCAAATCAGGGAAGTACTTTACCGTTAGGACTGTGCCAAAATGTAGGAAATAGACTAGCAGAACAGACGTGTTGCACACCACACTGTTCTACTTCTGCAGCCACTCGTAATGTCCCACTTGATTTCTTCAAATGCATCACCGAGGACTGGAAGAGTAATGGCGATGTAAGAAAACAAAGTCCACTAGGGACGTGTACTACATCATTCAGATTTAACACCGCCATCTGTTTGGCGGCGGCGAGTGCTTCAGACGGAGCCCTTTACAGGAATGATGGATACGTTGGAGAGGCAGGGTCTTTACCTGCGGAAAAGTAGGTCTGGAATTGACGTTTGATGAAAGAGACGCACTCCCCTCCCGTGGTGACACACCTGCGCTTCAGAGCGATGTGGGGTTGTTGTCTCTCGGCCGGTGAAGTTCGGGGAGAGACGGAAAACCAGCGGACGCCTCCCGCTAATTAATGTCAAATCAAAAGCTGACCTATTTAGAAAGTCAAGGCGCTTTCACACCTGTGACGGGGCAATATCTGGAGTGAGATCCAACCCCCCCAGCCGGCTCTTGTCTTTCAGACTTCCAGCTGTGCACTTCTGACAAGGCGCCGCTGTGCTTTGGAATCAATGATGTGATAAATGTGGAATACTCGGAGCTGGAGAGGGTTGTTTCAGGCTTTTCTTTTATCTCGTACCGCCTTACTTTCAATCGGCCACGTTTATTTATTTTAGTTGAAGGAAGCTAAAATATTAAAAGTGTCGTCCGTTATAACTCAATGTCATGGTGATTATCTGAGATGGCAAAAGTACACACGTCCTTTACTCGAGTAGAAGTACAGATACCTGTAATGCCTCCATCGGACTCCTTTGTTTACTTCTGGAACATAGTGACATCACAATGTAACACTTGCGCTTCTATTGGCTCGAGCTCCAACGCATTGTACATGATAGGCTAAGAGCTGGGACCAAAAGGGGCAAAACGTGACAGTGTCTTCCACACAGGTCGCACATGTTGGCTGGTGACATGGGAATTGTAGTCTTTTAAAGTCCCTTGACTACAACAGTCACTACGAGGTAACATTTGGCCTTGTAAGACAAAACTGGCACATACACGTATAGTACTTCATTGGACATGTTTACCACTGCAGGTGCCAGTGATGTACCTGAACGTGTTCAATGAACGATCGTTCATGAACGCGTTCATATTTTGGGCGAACGTGAACTGAACGTACTGTATTTCCGCTAGATGAACGTAATTGAGAACGCGTTCATTCTCAGCGCTGTATAACGGCGTTCAAAAGTGTTCCAGATTTCATATGCCTTTCAGCCGAAAACCCAGTTAAAACACACCGTAAACAGGCTTCAAAATAATCCGGAAAACCTTCCAATCTGGCAACAGCAAACTGCCTGTGACGCGTACGCGCCTGTCACCCCTGGCTGTCGCACTAAAATATAAATATACTAAATATTTCAGACTCCTCACAACAAACAATGTGGAACCGCGGAACCGGCGAGCATTGAATGAATGAATGAATGAATTAGTATGGAAGAAGCCGAGAGCAGCTGCAGCAGCACTCGCTCAGAGTGAGACTCTACGGCGGGGGTGGGGAACCTCCGGCCCGCGAGACAATTTGGTACGGCCCTCGAGGTAATTTATAAACACACGCAAAAAATAAAAAAATGAAAGAAATCTAGACCGCAAAAAAATTAAACAAGCGAGTGCCTGTTTTTCCTGGTCAAGGTTAGGGTCCTTGAACACAACACGAGCCTAACGTGTCATCACGTGGTATGTGTCTCGACTGACAGGGGTGCAGTTCTGACGGAGAGCACCAGAACGCCACTCCAGCACTTCAGAAATTGCAGTACCGATAAGTCCGTACACATGCCGCAGTTTCTGCGTGTCTGTGTCTTAGTTGAAAGCCCAGTGGCGATCTGCTCATCTGTCACACTGATCAGACGGTCAATAACTGTGTTGTTATCATTAGCATCTGGTTAGCTAGCTATGCTAACGAATATAAGAAGCTTTGTCTACAACCAGTGAGGTAAAGGCACATCTTTATATGATCATTATAGTTATAAAAAAAATAAGAGAATAAAGTAAACAGGTATAAAATACTATATGACAGTTATTAATAAAGAAGAATACAGTTTGAAAGGGGAGTGATTTGTCAAATA
>CM070488.1:30515835-30553335 GCA_036324585.1 Champsocephalus esox | reverse complement strand
CTGTGTGTTTGAGTTTGACCCCCCTGATCTAGGGAAACCTACCCTTAAAGATTGGCTGTTTATTCTAATAATTATTCAGATTAATTATTCAGTCCGTCTAACATGTTTTTGGTTTTCTTGGTCAATTTGCTAGCTTAGATTAAACACATAAACTATGTTAAAGTCAAAGCCACTGACACATGTAGCTTTATCAAACCGCTAGCATGTATAGTAGGACTTCTAATACGAGCACCTCTCAGTGAAATTGAGAAAAACACTCAGAGGTACATCTTCAATTTGTTGGAAGAGGAAAGACTGATGTGGAGACTAATAAAACCCGTCGTTCCTGTGCAGCTTCTCTGCAGCAGCTCCTGCTCAGTGAAAGCAGACTTAATAGCGGACAGAATTAGCAGAGATCGATTTCCTGGAGTGCTGCAAACTGTGGTGTAATTCGATAGAGGAGCGGAGTGTCTCAGACTCTCAGACCTGCCGTTGGGCTTTTCAACATCACACCGCAAAAAGCTCCTCGAGTAACGGGAGTGAAATGTCCTCCGTTACAGAAAAAGTGGTGGGGAGACTTTTTTCAGATAAAAAAAAACACGGCTGCATTAATCGCCCGCGCAAACAGTTCATGCATGAATACAAATGCTTACACATTTTTTTAACAACTAGTGCAGTAACTATGCTGCAAAGCGGGAGCAACGCATGCTTTACTTTTCTCTATTGACTTATTGTAGCGGCAACATCTCCCTATGAGTTATGCCAAAGCTTGCTCTTTGCTGTGACGCGTTCCGAGTAAGAGTCCGTAGTCATTTGTAGTCCATGGTGTTTAATAAAGACGAAAACAAACAATATACAATTCCAGACCACTAGCTGTATCCGAATATTCATTCGTTGGAGAACTATTCGGGTTTCAATTTCGTTATTCGGATATTCGTTTTTTTTGGTTCGTTCAAATCGAATTTATTGAAATCTCCAATATCAACGTAAGAGCTTGTGCCTCTTCGGGAGGGGGTGCTAACACTTAACCATAAACGTTATCGTTTACTTTCTCCGTCTTTATAAGTAGATATTACTTTTCTCCGTCACGTTGTTTCCATAGCAACAACAACTTCCTGTCAACAGCGCTACCTCTCCTTCAAAATAAAAGCATATACAAAATAGGAAGCCAGGCTAGTGATGGCAAAATGAAGCTTTGAATGAAGCTTCGAACCACTTGGACAATTGTGTCGGAAATAGGTTCATTTCTCGAAGCTTCAGTTACAGCGACCTCTCCTGGCGAAGTGCAAGGCTGCAGTGGGTTTAACGTATCTTTGCCTTGAAAAATATTCGATGCACACACAGACTAAGACTGAATATCATGTTCTATTTGCAATTACAGATTGATAATTGTGTGTATTGGGTTATTGAGAAGAGACTAGAGAGTGCTGGACCTTTCTTTGGGCTGAGAGGGCCTTTTATCAGTTATTAAAGTATTAAAGTTGAAAAGCAAAGATTACAAGTTTAACTATTCCGGGCTTTGAACCAGCTGCGCGGAGGACATCGCCGCACCCTGGCCGCCGGCTCTATCCACTGGGCTATCTATTCCTTAGACTGTTGAAGTGTTTTTAATTTTATATTACTCATTTTCTTTTTGTTCACAGCTTCTCCACATTTCGAAGTGTTTCACGAGCCATAACGACCTATCTTTCTTCCTGGCTTGCTCTATAATGATCCAATTCAAATGCAATGCCAACAACAACTCAACAGCAACAACAACCCACACATTGCGCATTGTTTAGAGCGGTCATAAAGTGTTGAAGCGCTCAAATTTGAAACTGTTTCAACCTGTCACCTGTCAGAATCGAGACGAGGCAGTGCATTGAATCGCGTGAATGTACCGCGAACCAGTCAAGTTATTCATTCAGGAAATGAAGCAGCTGCTGCTTCTGACATCACATGTCACGTGACTTGAAGCAGTTTCTGCTTCGGATGTCACATGTCACGTGATTTGAAGCACGCTTCGAAGCACTGCTTCTATGGAATAGGAAGTCCAGGGTTGAAGCTCCGTTCGAAGCTTCAGTGTCAAACTGCCATCACTAAGCCGAGCCACATTACACTTAAGACATATACAACTGCAACGAAAGTAACACACACGATGCGATATCCTTTTCACTTTCAAAGAACACGAATTGGGTTACATTAACAAATAACTGTAAAACAACAAAACTGTAGAATAACAAAATGAATGCCGTGAATAAACCGAAATACACGTGTTGAAGCGGTTCGCTGCTGATTACTACGCATCCCCCCGTGCACGGGCCGAATATCCGATTACTACCGAAAAACCCGGAGCCCGAAAATTGGTATTCGGGACATCCCTACACACCACACGGTCAACAGAAGATTCACCCTCTTTCTACGTCAAATTCCCAAAACCGGCATCCAACAGGTGGCCTACAGTAAATAAACCACACCCATGTGGACATTGCCGGAAGTGACAAACAATAAGAATTAAACGTGATGCAAACGGAAATGAAGATAATAATAGAAGTAATAAGTAATGGCAAAACAAGCTTTTTGGCTCCTACATTACTACTAATATTAAGCCGGTCTAAACTGCACCACTTACCAGAAATACACCCAAACAGTCTTAGAGATTGTGCAAACAAACCTCTCTCAAAGTGTAACTATTTATCGAAATAGTTATCACCGCAATAAACCGTATTTCATTTTTAATTTTAATATTTAATTTCACATTCTGTTCTTGTATCATATTCTATGTACATGTTTAAAGACTATATTGCACAATTTCGTTTTTCTTTTATATGTATTTTTGTACTTTATTATATATATTTTTAGTATTTATTGAACATGTTGGAAACAAATAATAATAATTATAGCAAAGAGAAGCAAAATATAAAAAACGTTCAAGGTATAAAAAAATAAATTCTCAAATAGTGTCATGTTCAAAAGGGGCCAGCAACTATATGTTGCATTGTTGGAGGAACTCGGGTCGAAACCATTCCATTGCCATTTCTACACCGTAGCTTCTGTGCATATGACGATAAAACCTTTGAGTCTTGAATAATTCTCCGTGCACGCCATTTTAAGAAGGTGTGTAACCAATAACCCTAATGCATAGTGGTGCGAAAGGAATGTTGGCTAAAGCTGCCCCATGTACAGTGTGTTGTGACAGTTGATCAATGGGGACTGTCCACGAAACACAACTGAACTAAACATTGGTCATTTCCAAAAGTGTTGGAGTCCAGGGTCCGCAGTATAAATGTCCGTTTCTCCCTCTGTGGCGGGTCGTTACCGTCACCTCTTTGCCCTCAGCAGTCGGGGGGGTTCACGTGGTGTTTCGGGGTTTTGGACGCTTTGAATCCGGGGATAAAGTGACCGACAGAGGGAGAGGAAACAGCTGCGGCCGTTTGATGAATTGCCTCTCTTGAATGATGGCGCTCTTGCTGAATGATTCCGACGCAGGATTGTTCTGTCGGCACCTCGATGGCAACCGCAGATAAATACAAAAAGGGGGAAGAAATGAACCGCCGTGCAACTCACTTCCACACTCGGCTTTTTCATTTTTCATTAAAGTTGCCACCTCTCAAATAGATCTCCATATGCAGCGAAATGGAACCGCATGTTTGTGCAGAAAATTGCCTGAAATGTGTCTGAAGTTTTGAGAGACTGCCTCTTGTTTGCTTTTTACTTTTACCAGAACTCCTCCTTGACTTTATTGCAGAAATTATGTGTGATTGCATCGTGATAAATATTCCTTCGACGCTCTACCATCATGCTGAAAGTTACTGCTGCAGAATGTCGTGATGTTTTTTCTTTTATTTCATATTTATTCACCTTATTTTTACATCTGTTTACAGCTCTGACGACTACTATGATTACGACGCCAGTGGGGAATCGTATGAATCTTATGGTGAGTCGCTTCTCTTCTTCAGATATATCTCCTGGTAATTAATTGTCAGAACATCAATTTCTAGTCTCTGCACAGCCGGTCTCATCTCACTTGTCGTAGCATCTGCTTCCTGTGTGATGTCTTAGACACATTTAAAAAAGAAAAAGGACTTTCAAAGTATTGTATTAGAAGTTCAGTAGTGTTGACCCCGATATGCTATCTGGAGTAGGACCGGCTTACTTTGGTTTTCTATCTGCAATTGTCACATCTAAAATGGCAAGTGTTTTGTTGTTGTTGTGAATAGGTGAAATACACATTCTTAACCAGGATTCGGCTACAATTTATTTGGGTCATTAGGAGAGAATAATTCAATTGAAAACCAATGAACTAAGTCACAATCTTCACTTAAATACAGGTAATCCCACACAAAATATTACGTTTGATTTAATTAGATTTTCTAAAATGTTAATTTCCTACTTTAATTTAGCTTTTGTCTGCAAATAATCGCCTAATACGAAAGGATATACATTCTTCTATGATACAATAACAACCACAAGTTTGTTTCACCAAAATAAATATGGATTACTTGTATTTTTTAACACGTTTAGTTTTCAAAGCCATCAAAAATATAATAGCCACCCTGCTGAATGCTAACATCTAAAGCTGAAGCTAACACACAGGAATCCCTGGCGATCACAGGCTAACAACATAATCAACCTCACCATGTATGACTTCCCCGATGAACAGCGTAATGCACTTTCCAAACCAAATGGATGTGTTTGAGTGCCACGGTCTCGCAGTAATGTCAGCTAAACGGAACCACCCTCAGGTTTAGAGGTTGTTCATCGTGTCTGGAAAGAACCGCAGTTGCCACAAAGTTCAGACAAAGTTTATACCGTTTTAGATAGTTCAACAATACTGTGTCAACCTTTGACGAGATACAGTTGAAAGTGGGCCACGGTCACGTCTGCTGCAGAGTTCCTGAATGAGCTCATACACACGGAGATCCGGTCGACTTTGCTGCCGTACAGCTGAAGGTTGATCCATCTCAAAGAGTGGATTTGTAGCCTTTTTGTGAACTGGGAAATACGAGACGAACTCTTTATCTCGGTCGAATGCTAGAGTCTGCATTGTGGAGCAATATAACTTCCATTGGAAACAGCAACGTTTCAATCCCCTTATCTTTTTTGAGTGGTAGTATAGTGCTATGTTTAAAATGGCATACTTATAATAATAATAATATATTTGATTTCTATAGCGCTTTTTTTTAACCCAAAGACGCTTTACATTTGGGAGGGAGGGTAGACAAACAAAACAAAGCCAAAAAGAAACGAAGTTGGTTGAGAGCTTATGGATACAGAGTTGAAGAGGTGGGTTTTGAGGCGGGGCTGGAACAGGGTGAGGGACTCAGACTCACGGAGGTCTTGGGGGAGGGAGTTCCAGAGCTTCGGGGCTGCCACAGAGAAGGCTCTGTCCCCGAAGCTCCGGAGTTTGACTTTGGGGATGGAAAGCAAACCGTTACTTATGTAACTACCGTACTTTTCGGACTACAAAGCGCACCAGCATATGAGCCGCAGCAGCTAAATGGTCCGTCTGTCTTGCTCTCGTTCCGTCTCTCGGTTCCACTTTTACTTTGGCGCGCTACCTGTCTCACTCTTTTCCGGCCTCCAGCTTTTCCTGCTGGAGGCCGCCGCTTAAAGGTGGCGGGCGCGGACCGGTCCTAGAGCCCGTATGGTTAAAGGTGGTTAATTTTACCTGTAAAATCCATAGATGTAGGAGGTTCCCTAGTGGCCGTTAGCTGTACAAAGAAAATGGGAAAAAAGTCGCGGCTTATAGTCCGAAAAGTACGGTAGATGTTTTAATGCATAATTGCGTCCAAATTCAACTTCTGGTGCACTATGAGTACCTGAACGGTGCACTCGGTCAATGAGTTGATGTGGAACATTGAACACTTTTATACTCAACAATCGCCTTCGAGGTAATTGTGACTAGCCGCGGCACACAGAACTAAGAAAAAATAACTTATACATGTGGTTTTTTTTCACTATTTAAGTAACATACCACTGCACTGGTGTCAAATTGAAGCCACTGGGAATTTAAAAGGGTTAATTGAGCAGTCTGTACCGGTTCGTGAATTAGCTATCTTACAGTGGCAATTGGGACTTACGTTGAGAGCCCAGCATTTTCGTGGGTTTGAGACGCTTCATAAATCACTAACTGCGTACGTTTTTATAGTGCACAGAAAGCAGTATACTAAGGGAAGAATCTGAATTGAGACTCAGCATTTGTCGCTCGTTTCGCAAAGACAACCTGAACAGTTTTCATTTTCATCAGGGCACAGAAACAAAGTGTACTTTGTTCACCTGATTTCTCCGGGGATAGTAACTGCGGTGATTTCACACAGAGTAGATACTCGTTGGTAACGTAGGTGGCCATCAATAACTCCCGATCACTAACGGGTGACAAAAGCCCAGTTGATGCGTTTCCTTTGTGGCATAATGAACTCTGGATATTCCTGGGAGATTGCAGTGAAAGCGAGATGCTGTCGTTATTCTACATCCATTATATTGTGCCGTCAACACTCTGATTATATATTAAATGTAAACCTATTAAAACATCTTTAGTTCGAGACTGACAACAAACTGATACCATAATTAAAAGGATATCTTCGCGTCAATAAACGTGTTGATGACAGTCGGCTCGTAGGAATGTTAATGTAGTTTCAGCCAATAAAAACGTTCCCAACTTTTCCGAACACGAAGTTAGAGCGCGTCGTACCTCGGCATGACATATAAACCGCTGCCGCATGGGTCACACAGCAGAAGGGCAAAGGTTCAAAGACAACGGATGAACAGGGTTGACGTGCATCCTTGTTCTCGAAACACAAGGTTACCCTGGTCTCTTTCTTCAAAGGGACTGTCAGAGAAAGGGTGACAGGTTTAATTAAGGGCTCTCCGCCGTGTGCTGCCGGCAGAGAGCCTGAACAGAGAGAGACGACGAGCCTTTGTGAGCCTTTGCTCTGGGGAAGCCTCGGCGCTGGCTGCAGATGAGACAAAGGGTGCCGTCGATAGAGGCACTTTCGCATTGAGAGTACCAGGGGGTGAGCAGGGGGCTGATTTGGACTAATGGTAATTGTGACCTTTTTGCTGGGAGCCACTAACCGGGTCCTTTTCAAGCAGCTATTTGATCCTCTCATTCAATTATCTGAGATGCATCCTTCCAGGTGTGAGTGGCTGTTTGTATTCTCAGCTTGAACGGTGCTTTTGTTTTGAGACGAATTCAGTGGTTACTGGTTGAATAGGAGAAGATTCAACTTTCTGCAGATGGGACGTATTTACAATGAATTAAAACTCTTATAACAAATAACCTCTGGCCGGGAGTGAACTATCTTCTCCATAGCTCTATCTATCCATCTATCTATCTATCTATCTATCTATCGATCTATCGATCTATCCATCTATCTATCTATCCATCTATCTATCTATCCATCCATCCATCTATCTATCTATGTATCTATCTATATATCTATATATCTATCCATCTACCTATCTATCCATCTATATATCTATCCATCCTCGCTCGGTTTGGTTAGGCCTTATTAGGCCCGGCTCACTTTAATGCTGCGTTTCCATTACAGTTTAGGAACTGGGGCAGTTACTATAGTAACGCAGTGTAGGCGGAGCCGTGACGTCATCTTCAATGAGAGGCCCAGAAAAACAACACAGCCGTTAGTTCTTAGCACTCAGAGCTCACAGCTCCTCATATCTGTTCAGAAACTAGACAAAAGCTAAACAAGTACAAACCACAGACTGCCTGTGTCATGGAGAGTACAGTCGCTGGTTTATTTATGTCTGCAGGCCGTTGTTGTGAGTGTGGACGGTCGGAGCATATACAACGTTCGCTTAGCCAAGCTACATTTAGAAAGCACGCATTTTAAAGGGTTTTTCGCCTGCCGTCTGTCTGCAGACTCGTCAAAGCATTAATTCATGGTTTTACTAACCGGTATCAGTGTGTTGTTACTTCGGCATCATTTTGAAACGTGTATTACAATTACATCACGGTCAAATATGTTCATCTTGTTGTAGTTGTAGCCCCCTTGCCAGCGATTCTCTCTCTAGTTTAGCATGCTCAGCCCGACTCAGCCTGGTTGTTCCTGGCCCTAGAACCACGATTTAGTCGGGCCAGAAAAAAGGTGAAAAAGTATCCCCGGGCCAAAACTAGGCCGAGTGGAAGCGCAACCAAAAACGGGCCCCGCACGCTTAAAGCGAGCTACCCGCTGCAGTGGAAACGCGCCATTAGAGAGCTCTCTCCTGAAAGACTGAGAGGCTCTGTAACCTCAGCTCAGTGAGGTAAAGACACACCTTTATATGATCATTATAGTTATAAACAAATAAGAGAATAGATGAAAAACAGGTATAAAATACTATATGACAGTACAAGAAAGTTGTTATTAATAAACAAGAATACAGTTTGAAAGCGGAGTGATTTGTAAAGATAAAGAAAATCTACTTATAGTTCTGTTTCATATGGGTGTTGAGAGATGTATCCGTATATATCCTAATGATGCTCTCAAAGTGCACCAGATTGATGCTTTTAACTTCAATATTACACAATATACACCACAACCATGCACGCGTGAGTCATAGTAAGTGTAAGTGCCTGCATTTGGGGAGGGCGGCACCAGCTAAAGTCTTGCCTAGGGCAGCAAATTGGTCAGGGCCGGCCCTGCATCTATCATCCATCTATCCATCTATCCATCCATCTATCTATCTATCCATCCATCCATCTATCCATCTATCTATCTATCTATCTATCTATCCATCCATCCATCCATCCATCTATCTATCCATCCATCCATCTATCTATCTATCTATCCATCTACCTACCTATCTATCTATCCATCCATCTATCCATCCATCCATCTATCTATCCATCTATCCATCTATCTATCTATCTATCTATCTATCTGTGTTAAGCTGGAAAGACACGGGTTGTTCTGAATGAATGCTTTAATCACCCCAACCTGTTCTGTTCCTCTCTCCCTAATCAGGTCAGGAAGAGTGGGCCAACAACCGCAGCAAGGCACCGCCGGCACGAACCACCAAGGGAGTGTACAGAGATCAGCCGTACACCAGATATTGAACTGTTTATACATCCTGCACCTGAGTCCTCATGGCTGTTTCAACCCAAGTAATGGATTTTTTATGGACGCTCCCACCTTTATAGAATCGAAAACTAAACCGCAAAATAAACCGTGAGACCCTGAATGAGTAAAAACTGGTTTCCAAATATGGCATCTTCCTGTTTAAAAGAAAGTACACCCCCACTGGGTACAAGTCATTAAGCAATGTAGGTAATCTATACTCTCCTCCGGGAGACATCGACTGACTTTGAGATTAAGACTCCGTAGTACATTAAGTTTCTCTCTCAGCTGTGTGATCGGGAAGTACGAAGTTCTACCGAGCCATTCGACTTAAATCACGAGAAGCTGTCGATACAACGTCTCCACACAGCTGTCAGTGCAACTTAATGTATCACCCACTATTCTTCAAACCTTGAACTGCGTGGTTGATCACTTTAAAATGTAGTAGCTTAGTTCTAGGAAAAGTGAAGTAACTGTAGATATCTTTTTCTGAGGGGTAATTGGTGAACGTGTGTCCCTTGTAAATGAAACCTTTACAAACTGAAGAAGAAGAAAGTCATACTGTACACATATTGTTTTGCTGTTTCCTCCTTTTTGTAAGATAATAGTTATTTAGTGTTAAAGGGCTTATACAAGCATGGTGTGCAACTGTGGATATTGTCAGCTGTTTTATTCTGAAAAAGCCTATGTAGTTGTGTTCATGGTTATTATCCCAACACATTTAACACGTCGATAAAGCGCTGCTCATGATGTACACCAGCAACAAACAGCTTTTGCTTTTACAGATTATATTCACAAGTATATTTGCTGTCATTTTTTAATTTAGAACCAGATGCTTTTATGACTTTGTAGGCGTCACATTTTATTTCAAGACACTAAATCACATGCTGGGGAATTGGTAATCATTTCCATCTAGAGATATGTTTATTAATGATTTTAAGCTTATGTAAGCCCTTTAATATCTTCTTCTTTGTTGATGCTGAATAAACATTTTGAAAGAAGCAACTTGTGTTCGAGAGAATAATTATGGACTCGTAAAAAGACTAATTTAAACTAACAAACCCTTAATGAAAACGCCGGTTAATTTGGAATCCATTAAAAAGACGTCTGGAATCAATTGGAACGATTTTAATGAACGTGTTTGGTGTTAAGATGGCATTACTAAAAAACATTGAAACGGCCGACGTCAAATACCTCGCAGACGACCTTGGTGATCTGATAAGAACGGTGTCCTGTTTATATTTGAACGCCATGTGATTCATTGGAGGAAGTCTGTCCCACTGAGATTTAGAGGATTGAGCGATAACGACAATCTCGAAAAACCCTATCCGCTGTGTGTGTTCATATAATTCGATGTGAACGCTGATCATCAGTAAACACACATTAACCGAGTGAGTGTTTACCCCGACAGAAACGCATCAAAGCCTCCTTGACCTCTAGGCCGATGTTCAGGGGGATTCTCTCTCTTCTTGTTTTGCTCTTTCTGTTCTCCTTCGGTCATGTGACCCTCTCCCAGTCGTTTAAAGAGCCTGCCTTTGCCCCGTCCATTAAAGAGACTCTAAATGACCCCCAGCTGACCTCCGCAGAGAGAGGATGGCAGTAGCTGTTAAAAAAGACCTCCGTCCCACAAGGTAAACAACCTGACCCAGTTTAACCTCTCCCCTAACGCAGTAGAACTTAAACCCTCTAAACTTAAATGTAACATGTTTTCCTGTCAGAGCTGGGAATAATTAGATGTCTGTAATAAAGAAACTGTGATAAAGTATGATAAATAGCAGTAATATTTCAACAAGCTGTGTAGTGAAATAACTATATCCTAAGACTTTGATAAATCCTCTGATATATAAAATATAATGTTTCTTGGCATTTGTTAATAAGTTGTAAATGTTAATGTTGTGATACTCACAGGGTTTTTTTTATATTCTTCTCTAGGTCGCGGTCCCTGTTGGACCAAGCCATCTGTCCGATGATATACCTGGTGCTAAAGGTATGTTGTGTCCTGCATTGTATTTCATGTCTGTGCTAATGTTCTGCATGTAAGCATTGAGATATGTCCAAAGTATGGGGTAACGCAAGGGTCAAAAGTAGTGACGCAACGGCAAATCTGGTGACCCTTGACGATGCTTGAAAAGTCTGCAGTCAAAGAACATTAAAGTATTAATAGAGCTCTATCTCTTGTACATTTTATACATATTGACATACTGAAACTCAAATAATGGTCAAATTAGTTAAATCTATTCAAGACTACAAGGTTCAATCTTGCCACCATTGAATTATTCAAAGGTTTCCAAATCGAAATGGCCATTGGCTTGATTTATCTTTTTCTTTATGAATAATTAAATATGAATAATTTAAATATTTCAGTATGTTTAGAAACCATTGTTCCAAATGATATAAGAGCTTTAAGAAACAATCAGAAGTCCTTTAAAAAGTCTAGAAAAGGTTCCTTGATGTCCGACCAGATCAATTGAACTGCCCTTTCCATGATAAGGATACATATTGTATTGATCCCAACCATAAAGCAGTTGAATAAGTGTTCGGGCTATGTTTACAACAAGTCCGATTTCCTACAGATGCAGGCTGACCCTCGGAGAATATCTCAAACGATGGTCCGACTATTTAAGGTGTCGATTTGCAGTAATAATAATAATATATATTTAATTGATATAGCGCTTCTCATCTGCCAAGACAAATCTTGAAGTGCTTCACAACAAGGGATACTGATACGCTTTGAGAGATTAAACAGATAATTGTAATAATAAGAAATAAAAAGAAATAGAGTACAAAAATAAAAGTCGGAGATAGCGATAAAAATGTACCGTAGGAATCCTAAGATGCAATATTCGACAGAGGGTTATGATGACACATCAAATATGAATGTGACTTTGAGGCGATTGGATGGAAGTTTAATGTTGAAAATATTTTTCCTGGCGCTTATGAAATCCTCCACGATCGACCCCTAGTTGAAATGTGCGACCCTCAGCTTTCCGGGTATACCTCAAACCCCCCCGAGGGGATTCCTGTCCTGCTGGACTCTCTGCCTCACGTTGAGCTTTTGCAATTAGTGTGTGAGAGCATTCGGTGCCATCTGAACCACAGAGGGGTTGTTGTTGTTGTTGTTGTTGTTGGACCTTGAAAAAGATCGCCCTGTGCTTGTAGTAAGTGAAGAAATGCAATGCCTGACTTATTGCTTTCGCCAAATGCTGATACGAGAATGTGAAGAAAGGGCAGTCCTTAAAAGTCCTTTGTTCTTCGTTTCCTTTTTGTCAAGCTCAATCTGTTAAGTGTTCTCTTCTTTCCTCTCTTAACAGATTTGACAAAACGTACACATGCTTCAATCCAGACATTCAAGGCCACGCGGTGCAACAAAACAAAATCCCGAGAAGGAAGGATCTCGCCTTGGGGTTCACCGTCTGAACTGAGGTGAATCCTGCGGGGGAAGAGACGGGAGAGAGACCAGTTGCGATGCAGAACAAAAGACAATACATGTATCACACATCGTCATTCTTCAGGAGAAAGGGAAGGCTCAGAGGTAAACCGTGAGGCGTGGAGTTCCTCTCCCGCTGCGAGGATCTGTCGGAGGATACTTCCTTTACCCACTCAGTATACACTTGACTTAAACAAAGGAGTGCTGTGAACTGACTCTGAACCCACCCTGTGTCCCGTTGATTCCAAACCATTGTTGATGAGATATCTCTTCCACTTACATTAGACGGCGCCTATTTAGCCAGGATAGGTAAATAAATAATGCAATATGCTAAGGGTGTGACATCATTTGTCTCTCAAAGACACTTCTAATCTCATTGTTGTGCTCATTAACCTATATCCCATGCGCTCGAAGGAATCAATAATTCACCAAGTGCCTTATTGTTGCATCGTTATGACAGCTTTAGAGGTGTAAGACCGTTGTGTTGAAATATAGGGCAGTGCACTAGGCTTTACTTTTCTCTTCCCCATTCTGCTGTTTTTTTGGTTTTCTGTATGCATCGCCTCCACGCTGGGAAACACCACCAAGCCTCGACAAGAGTGCAGTCCATTCAAGATGCATTGCTTGATCAGAATCGACTTCAGTGGATATTACAATTCCAAAATAGCCTTCTATCGGATAGAGAACTTCATTCTGTCTTGTGCATAAGTCCAGATAGGCTGATCCGTATTCCACACAGTTGCATGTCCTCGGTGGCCGACAATAGTTTTCCATTAGAGGAAGTGATTCTCTCCAGAGCCTCGGGCCAATCCTCAGACAATAACACGGCGACCTAAAGCTTGCATCTGGGCTCCCAGAATCGACTCATCACCTCCGGGTGCTGATTCTCCCTCTGAGGCCGGGCTTAACACGACGGGCTTTTCTCAAGTAAGCTTGTTCAAGTTAATAAAGTAAGAGCAGCTTATTTGATTAAGAATGCATACAAAGGAGGATGTTGTGATCTGGTACCGGGAGACAAGTCTATTTCTAAGCAAGCTGGACGACAGATCGATCGGTAGAGGGACCACTGGAGGGTTTTAAAAAAGGCTTTAGAGGATCTGAAGTAGAAATAATTTAAAGTCCCTGAAAACGATCTCAATCAGATTCTTATTATTAACGATGAGGCCAACATGCAATCGGTTAGTTTTGGTTCTTCCAAATGATGTATCTGTTTTTCTTTTCGTCTTATCCTTTCTGACTGCTCTAATGTGGGCGTACACAAACATAATGTCATGTGTTTCTGTGCACCAATCACCATGCAACATTTGAATGTAAATGTGGTGACATTTTGTTTAACAGCAACGTCAATCAACATTCAGAGGAGACCAACACAGTCCTGCAGACGCACATTGGCTGAGTGATAGAGTAGGAAACCCCTTGAAGTAGTTTTGAGAAGTATGCCTACTTGGTTTAATCCCAATAGCTAGTTGAGAAGATTGATAGCAATCTCATGTCAGTATGGTAAATCTGTCACTCAAGACAGCAGTGGATTAGTTTAGCATAATATAACGCTGTTACAATGAGCAAACAATTACTGTGTCTAAAGCAGGGCTCAATTTCACCACGGGCCACGTAGGAATTATGGTTGCACTCAAAGGCCCGGTTGTAACTTTAAGACTATATCAACATACATAAATAAATATTTAATATCTATAAAATAATGCATTATATTACATGATTGCCTCTGCATTGGATTATTATCTGTAATACATTCATAATTAACTACGTCTGAAAGCAGAAGTCTAGGGCAAGTAATTGCAAGTCTCGTCAGTGAGAATGTCACAAAATGATTTAAAAAGAAAAGCCAAATTCTGGGGAAAAAAAGGAAAAAATCTAATGACATTTAGAAAAAAAAGGGAAAATTCTGAGAAGGAAAAAAATCAAATTTGAGATGCATTGTGGGACATGTAGTTTATGGGCAACGTGCTTGTGTAAATCACCATGTAACCGTATAATAAACATCATCTTCTTTCAGAGCTCTTGTGGGGCCACAGAAAATGAAGTCGCAGGCCGGATTTGGCCCCCGGGCCTTGCGTTTGACACCCCTGGTCTAAAGCGTAAAGGCAATACTTGTTTCTTTCCCTGGAACTTGTTTCCGTCTACTTTATACCCTAAACCAGTAACTTCCTGGTCCATTGGTTGCACGAGAACCACGACATATGACTAAATATGACATGCTAATTTCTAATCCCAGAAGAGCTGGTCTGCAGATTTTGTCATCTACCTTTTTTTAATATAACCTAGCGTATTTGGTCATGAACCCAATACAAATACTATTTTACACTATGAGTATTTCTTAAGTGTGATTACAGAACAGTGTCATAAGTGTTTGAAAATCGGGTGGAAAATAAGTGCAGTTTATCCGTTTCTTTCAGACAACTTTTTCTTTAATATTATATCTGTCCTTTCTTTGACTTTGACTTTAAATCAATGGCTTTTTGATCCTGTGAAGTGTGCCCATCCACTTGTATTTCTTCTTAATCATGATGACTATCTAAAGCGGCTGCCTCCTGCCTTTTGTTCTGCAATTAGCTGGAAGGCTCTTAATCTTAGTGAGATTTAAACACCCTGAAGTGCCTCTCCGTCTCCTTTGGAGCAGAGCACTAATGTGGGCAGGGGTCAGCGTTCGTCTTCTGCTAAGTGAAAAGTCCGATTGGGAAGCATCGAGCGTTACACATGAGTACAGAGTACCACCATGAAGTTGACCAATAGAACTTGTGTTACTACAATATAACCAATAAATATATTTATCCAACCCTATGTCCTACAAAATAATTAAAATTACGTTTTCATACAACTGAACTGCATTTTTAAAATAATGTTCTGAGGGTACATGCGAACCCTAAACCCTACTTCAATATACCCAATACAATTTGTATTACAGTTATCTAACCTCATGTCCTACAAAATTACGTTTTCAAAAACTAAACAGGATTTTCTTTCCTTTTTTCCGACGGTTAATCCTCATTGAACGTTTTGTTTCACAGCGAACATGAACGTTGGTCTACTGGGTAAATGTATTTGGTTTGTTTGACAATCCATAAACAAGAACCTTGTTCACATATAGACTCCTATAGACATCGATTCAAAGCATCCGAGTTATATGACAAATACCGTTATCGATAATGTCGTTTATTTTTTATTGGAATTTCGGTTCAAGAATATCTGGCTGCTTTATCTTAGAAATATAATTCAAAACAAGTGAATTCAATAAAGCAATGTTGCCAGTATAGACATCGGGGTAAACAGCAACATTTCTGTTAGGAAGACTTCAAAACCAATACAAATAAATCTTGTGAAAAAAGTACAGGTGCGCAAAAATACAAACAATGGCAGAGAATATTCTATTACACATAAAAATACTTTGAGCGGAAAAGCGGCGAACGAAAAAGAACATATGTACTTGTCAACCAATTTGTATATAAATTGTGAATCATGTTTCTGTGTTATGTTCATGTCCTGCTTGAAAAGGATTACATGTGAAGGTTGTAGACATCCTGACTGTTGATAAAGCTTTTATGAATTAAAAAACGTTGTTGTTTCAAATATGTAATTGTGCAGTCCTGACGTAAGCTCGTCTCACACTTCACATTTTGGCAGGTGGCATGTTTAACTTCAAAACCAGACGACTGCAGGGAAATTGTTTACCGTGATACACCCTTGAAATAGTAGTTGCAGATCAAATGAGTTTGTGTTGCAAAGGCTGTCTCAGTCTCCAACCTTTTAAATATTGTATGTTCCCCTCTATCTCTCTCCTCGTGTAAGTGCTGCTGTTCTATATTTTTTTTTAAAGCTTATTTTCTCCACATCCGCTTCCATCCTTCAGGCCATTCAACTTTGAAGTTTGTTTCTCAGATGTGTGAAATTTGAGATTAAAGTCCATCTGTTCATGCCCCGCCATCAATACTACACAGATATAAACAAAAACAGAAGACAAAAAGCGGCTGTCTTTTAATAGGTTAAAGGCTGCAGTAATAGGATTTAGCCACTAGTTGGAAAGGTTGAACGAGTACTGGATCAATCCCACAAACCATTGCAAACAATACATTTTATATTTAACTTGTATTTATTCATCAGTGCCAAAAAAAAAGGCCACAATCTTTTAAGGGACTGTGCATTCCCCCCCGAAAAATAATAAAATTGTGTGTGTGTGTGTGTGTGTGTGTGAAGACTTGTATTCATGTAGTAGTGGGGACACCGATTTGTTCGCACACTGACATTGATGGGACATACCTTTCTTTCTTCCTTACAAAATGCAAGTCCACATAACATGAATCACAATTTACTAGATTTAGGATTTAGGTAGGATTAGGGACACTACAAATACCCAGGTCAAGTGTGAAAGTGATTTTTGTTTGCACTGTCCTACACATGGATTCAGAGTGTATGAGCTGGAGGCGGGGAGAAAAGTAGAATACGAGGGGGTTTGGGTTGTGTGAATGTTTTAGCGTGCCACAGTTGTCCCGATGGTGGACCATTGACTCTATCCTTTTGGGGATATAAGTCCACTTAGCGATAATTATTGCATTTTAGGATGAAGACCTAGGTTACCAAATGTTATGGATAGGGATTCTATCTCCTTCCTTTTAAGAAGGGAGTAGCAATAGACCGCATTTCCCCAATGATCCTAATGTGAGGCCGTGGCAGTTTTGTCGGCTTTTTCCTCCGGTCAGCCCAGTTAATAAACTGATGCGTTCTGATGATATTCAGTCCCACCTCTCCTCTACTGTATTGTTGGCTTTTCATTCCAGCAGCAGCGAGCGAGGGAGGGAGAGCCCTCAGCGTAAATATTCTCTGTAAACCAACAGCGCTCGCAGGGCACAGAGATTAAAACAATTGTTTATGCTTCCAGTGGGGAGACATAGGCAATATAAGCAGACTCCAAATGAAATAACACTGATATTATGCTATCTATATTGCAGGCTCAATATGAATAGACGCCTGAGGGTAAGAGGATATTGCAAAGACACCGTCCTGAGGAAAGTTAAAAGCCCATCATCTATATGGTTTACCTCAACACCTATTTCCGCTCAAGGAGCAATGACCTTCTAAAGGACATTTGCCTCCTGTTAAGCTGAGCGTGTTTGGCATTTAAAGTGAGGCACTACACCTTAACTCTGCCCGGAAAAGTGGTAAATAATGGAGGGTAGAATCAATGGCCTCTTATTCAAGAAAAAACATTTGAGTTGAGTTGACAATGCTGTAATTGCAGTGAATTAACTTTGAATGCGTATAGCTTGGGAGGAATATTGTAAATGATACTATAGACTGACAGCATGACACAATTAACACTCACAATGTACAGTACGACTCCAGCATAAGCACAATACTTGACTGTATTCCCCACTGTTATGGGCAAAGTCATACTGCGATGTCCCTAAGTCATTTTGAAGGTGATGGATAATTAGAGTCAGCCAAGGAGTTGATTACTGGGAGGTAGTGGAGGGAGATCAGGTCATCCATTAATTGGTTGGTGGTTCCACCCCCGGCTCCTCCTCTCCATGTGTTGGAGGTTTCTTAAACAAGATGAACCCCACATTGTTTCCAATCTGCCAGGCCAGCATCCTGCATAGCAGCCTGGGAATGTGTGGATATGGCTGAATTCACACCAAATCATGCGCTGCAGTAAGGATAATTTCAAAGTAAAAGCGTATTAATTTCAGGGCGGACTATGGACTTAAATAAAAACAAATATTTAGGATTTTTTTTATTAGGTTTTGTCTTAAATTTAAAATGTTCTCCACAGGCTTGAAACAAATACGTACTTTTGTGGAAAGCACAGCATTAGAAACAAAACCCTTCTGGAAAAGGGGTTAACCCTAACCCTAACATAAATAATAAAATACGATAAAACTGAATACAAAAAGTAAGGGTAAAGAGAATTAAAAATGATGGCATGAACGATAAAGTATATTTAATGAAAATGTAATTTAACCTCTTAAGCCCGAAGGTCCCCCCAGTGGACCCCTCCCACCGTTTTTTTACGAGACTATGTCTCAGGGCTTCTTAACATTTATGAAACTATTAATGTTCCATACCCTTTTAAAGGTAAGAAACTCCGCTAACTGACAATAAGAACAATTTGTTTAGCTCAAAGAAACACGAGTAATACCAAGCCTTTGAATTAGCATGGAGCGAAAAAATGCTAACTAATGCTAACGCTTTTTTACACAGAACTCACGGTAGAAATGCGCTTATTACTATCTTAACTGCACAAACAAGATATACGATTTAAAGCTGAGACTCCACAGATTCCACACATGTAATGTCATCATTTATCAAATACATTTCAAAAAGAAAAGTCAATGGCAAAAAAAAGAAAATAAATAAAAAGCCTATACATCATTTTGGCATTTCCAGGTGTTAAACATTTACAAATGCAGATTTAAAGATGTGTGGTTGAAAATATATATATTCAACAGATAATCATATTATCGGCTTACTGTACATATGGCTTATGAATAATTAAACATCGTCAGTAAATGTTTCATAATACAACTATTAGATAAAACCCCAAAAGCCACTTATAAAAAATGGTGCCAGTAGAGCTGGTGTTTTGCTCTCGGTGTGCAGTCAGTCATCGGCGAAGTCCCCAGGCGGCCGGGTGAACACGACTCAGCTTTAGTGTTACATCAGTGTTGGATGAGATGATGAAACTGTCAGCGCTCCTTTCTCTTCGTGCCCTCAGAATAAAGACACAGCGAGGCACCTCCTGACCTCTGGGATTGTCCCATCTGTGAGCCTTTTATTTTTCTCCTCACCGGTACAGTGGAGGATTTCATCCACTTTCATCCTCTGTTTCAGACCGGCCTCCCCATTCTTCCGACACACACATGTTTATGTTCAGTGCCCTTCTCTTTGCTCATAGTTCTTAACATTCAATGTGCGACCCCCCACTGGTAATTGTTTTACAGTGTGGCTGCAGCGTCTCTTCAAAGGATGCGTTCAGGCGCGGTACTGATTGTAGGTCACCTTCACGAGAAGCATATATCCCAATTCTCGCATTTTACGGAGCACATATATTTAGTTCATGTTTTAATTAAATACGAAGCATGAAACTGAGAATAACGATGTCTTTATTATCTGTCAATTCGAAGAAAACTATTCAAAAAGAATTTCTCCATAACGAAGCTTTATGTTTCCTTTACCTTCAGAGTCATAAAACTCCCGCACAGAGAAATGTTACGTGGCTTCTCGTCCTGAGAGATCATCGCGTGTTATGGCGGGTTATATTTAGGGCACATGAAACGAGGTAATTTGGTTTTAGATTTAATGAAATGGCTCCGTTTAATGTGAGAGATGTCTAAATGGTCTGTGGGAGTGGTGAGAGGACATAAATCAGCGGTGAGGAAGTTTCCCTCCTCGCTTCTAGAAACAAGAGGCACTTTTTGATGTCACATAGCTGCGTGCTCACAGGTCCCCCGGGGAAACGATAGCGAGCCTCCCCCCCAATCACACCACTGTTCTACAGCGGGCCGCATTTAATAAATCACTAGGGGGGAAATATCGCATCTCCCGGGTACCTTCGACAAGAAATCCTCCCCTGGAGTTCCAGCAGGGTCAGGTTCGTACACGAGCTGGAGAAATTAGCATTTTTTTGTCTTTATCCAAGCAATTCTTCACAGAACAAAACTAGGCTTCTTCAGATGACTTCCCTTAACGATACTCAAGGGTGCTCGGTGCTTTTACTGTCTTTGTTAAAGGACAGCTCGATCGCATTTCACTTTTTGCTGTTTTCCCCCGCAGCCTTTTGTTGCATGCTGCGGCATTCTTCAGTCGACTGCTCTTGGAGTGAAGACATCTTTTACTTTTCCAAAAGCCTTGTTCACTCATATTCACTTTCAAACCGCATACAACTGGAGACTTCGAGGACGATGAGTGCAGGTAATCCATCATCTGAAATAGAAGCACATGTTTAAATCTGACATTAATACCGTTTTGCAATTTTAAAGAAGTTCATGGTGTAAGAAGGGGATTTTATATTTAAAGAACACCTCAGGCTCTGAGAACGAGAATCTTCTTACCTTTTCTTCTTTGATTTCTCTCTTTTATAAATAGCTGTTTCTTACATTCCCTCAAATTCCTTTCCTCCTGTCTTATCATCTAATTCAACAGAAAGAAACCCTTTCACAGGTAAAGACGGAACTGCTCTTGCTTCCCAAAATGGTAGAATCAGCTCCCCATTGATATCAGGACATCAAAGGGTCTACGTATCTTTCATCCCAAACTGAAAACCCTCCTGTTTCTCTTGTGCTTTGCCATTTATCCAAAAACACAACAATAATACAGTAGCCGCTTTCACACCAAGTACTTTGCCGTACTTAGTCCTGCACTTAGTACCCCAGGGCACTAAGTACCCCAGGGCACTAAGTACCAACCGCGTTCACACCGGAGTACTTTTCCCTGAGGGAAGATTACGCAAATGAGGCGCCGACGTCACTTCTTCTTCTTCTGCTTTGGGTTTACTGGCAGGCCGCAAACCACTTCACGGCGTATACTGCCGCCCAAAGTCCCCGGCCGGAAGTCCCCGGAGTTGGGGAAGGCTTCAGTAGCAGCTGCTGGGAGTCCCAGCAGCTGCTACTGAAGCCTTCCGAGTAAATCGCCAGAACGCCGACACCTCCTCATCTCCACCGCTCCCATGTTTTATTTTGTGTTGCCATAAGTTAGTCTCTCTGCGTTTCGGGGCTAATGCTAATAATGCTAATGCCAGCAAATACAATGGCGGCTTCAAAACACTTTTCAGAGTTTTACGGGGCGTGGTTTGCAATTCGCCCAGCCAATCAGAAATTGGTACTTTTTTGGTACCACCAGGCACTAAAAATGGGGGTAAAAGTTCCCGGCACTAAGTACTCTTTTTGGTGTGAACGCGACATAAGAGGTACTAACGGAACTAAACAGGAAAAGTACTCCGGTGTGAACGCGCCTAATCGTTTAGCTGCTGAGGAGATTCTTCTTGTCTCAGATCAGTTTGTAAATAAGGTTTCCCCCACTTGTGTGTGTTGTGGGGTGGAAAGCAAATAAATAAATGATGAGAGTTCTCCAACAAGATCCCTGGCACTTACATCAGGGACACTGCGGTTTGAAATCCATGAAGTGTGCACGTATAGCCATGCACGTGTTGGAACATAAGACGGTATAAAAAAATTAAAGCACTTTTTGAACATTAAGGATGTTAAAACGTCACAGTAGACAAAATACAGTGATTTACATGTACCGGTTTATTTTGTTTTCACATATAACCATCGTGTTTCTAGAGACGGGGTAAAAACAGAGTTCCTATGTTAATGTGCAGCTCGCAGCGCATTTTAATCAATCTTTCCTTCTGTGTGTTCCCGAGCTGAAGAGGATCTCATGCGTCCCTCTCCAAACACATAACTTGAAGTTCCAGAAAATGCAATTATTGTAATGCCATAGAAACAATTGCCTTCTCTCAAATGTAATTACACATGACAAAAAGGGCAACATTGAGAATGAACAAAGGGCTTGGCAAGGATTGAACCCTCCGAGAGCCCCTTCAGAGAGGAAGGCATCCGGGCTGAATAGCTTTTCAGCTCCTCTGCAGACATTTGATATGGCTGCCATGACCATACTCTCAAGCCTTAATGAAAGCTCTGTCTTCTTCACGTGTGCATGATGTGCAGAGGAAGGCTTTAGAGCCGAGCGCATGTAATTCCCACTTCTGTGAAACCCAGAACATGAAGCGTAAATTAAAGGACGTTACCAGGTGTTTGACCGAGACCTCCCCAACCATTTAAATATCCTATTGTCTAAATGTAGAGCAGCATGTTGGGTAATTAGAAGATATGCAATGGGAACTTGGCGAAGAGGAAACGAATCTCGATGATGAATGCTAGATCGAGAATGTGTGTGTCGTGTCAGCCTTACTTAGTTTGTGTTTTGCTTCATTGTCGAGCTTTCTCAAGTGGTTACGCCAGTAGGTGGGGGCGACTTTGGTTGCCCCTAATGAAGCCAACAAAATCAGCTTCAAGCCAAACAATTATTATTATTATTTGTATTTTTTTTAATATATTTTCTTTGTTTATTATTTTTTTATTTTTTTATTTGAATTTTATTTGAATTTTAACAAAATAAACACTTCATAGATTAACTACATAACAGATGACAAGTATGAAAATAAATAATAAAATAATAGTAATAATAATAGTACGTATAAAAGAATGAATACACTGTTAATACCCAGGTATATATTAATTATATTCATTATATTGTTCTATACTTGACCCATTTCCCCACCTTTCCTTAAAGATATGCATTTGGTTTCTTATTCTCATAGTTATTCTCCTTTACTTTGTACTGGTCAATAATTAGGACAAACAATTGTATTTGTATTGATGAAAAACCTCTCGTGGACACATGATAACGCAGCGAGCAACTCCTCACATGTTGCCTCTTGTTAAATCAAACCATCTTCCGCTTTAAACCGACTGTTTGTCTTAATGCTCGGCTCAGACGGCATTTAAAGGATCTGCTGTGCATTAAACGAGCACTTTAGAAAGCGGCTGATGGAGAGGCGGCATGCATTAGGGCGACTATATTTGGACGATGAGCGGCGAGGCAACAAGCTGTCGCTAGCAGGATACTTTCACGTCGGATTATTGACAGCACAGATTCTCACTCCCGCGCACCACCAGACTTCTGGACACAATTCGACATTGGAAACGCTCATTAACATAATTTGAGAAGGGGCTGTCAGCAAAGTGTTCTGTGTTTGTATATATCATAATGTCAGCATATCGATTTACATTCATTGTATACTGTAACAAGGATATATAGATGGATGGATGGATGGATAGGTAGGTAGGTAGGTAGGTAGGTAGGTAGGTAGGTAGGTAGATAGATAGATGGGTGGGTGGGTGGGTAGGTAGGTAGGTAGGTAGGTAGGTAGGTAGGTAGGTAGGTCGGTCGGTCGGTAGGTAGGTAGGTAGGTAGATAGATGGGTAGGTAGGTAGATAGATAGATGGATAGATAGATAGATGGATGGGTGGGTAGGTAGGTAGGTAGGTAGGTAGGTAGGTAGGTAGGTAGGTAGGTAGGTAGGTAGGTAGGTAGGTAGGTAGGTAGATAGATGGGTAGGTAGGTAGATAGATAGATGGATAGATAGATAGATAGATGGATGGATGGATGGGTGGGTAGGTAGGTAGGTAGGTAGGTAGGTAGGTAGGTAGGTAGGTAGATAGATGGATAGATAGGTAGGTAGGTAGGTAGGTAGGTAGGTAGGTAGGTAGGTAGATAGGTAGATAGGTAGATGGATGGATGGATAGGTAGATGGATGGATAGGTAGGTAGGTAGGTAGGTAGATACGCAGGTAGATACGCATAGTTCCAGCGAAAGTGAAGCAAGGTTTTGTTACATCTACATTTGAAAAGCAACAAACACTGTGTGCAGGAATGGTCTAACTACAGTTGTACAAACACAAACATGCAAAATCATGTTCTCCAGCATCACCCGAGTGACGGTCCGGAGCTGAACTGTCATGTTCTGTCAGGCGAGCCTCAGTCGCTCCATTGTGTCTGCTCTGTATAACCCACTGCTCCCCACCTCACGGTGTAAACAGGAACGTGAGCTCGACTGGCTATAAACGGTTGAACTGAAAGTATGAAGATGAAACTGCATGGCTGGCTCAAAGGTGAAGTTGACTATAACTTTGTTGAACATATTGATAGGATAAGGGTGAAACAAAAGGCGAGGAAGTTGATAATAATTGAAAGTACAACTATGGGCAATTTGTGCAATGTATATATATATATATATATATGCTATTAATTACTGTGCGATATATAGCTGTCTGCTACATCTTCAGAACTGTTACAGATGTGTAATTAGTTTTTGTATCTTGGGACAGATAAAGGTATTCTGATTCTGAAGTAATTAGGGTTAGGGTTAGGGGTTATTCTGCCGTCTAAATCTATAGCGGTATGGTTTTACTTCAAACACTAATCTGGCTCAGCTCAATCCACATCGTCTCAGTGGAGAAGCTATGGTGCTGAAATGTGAACGATGTGAGTTTCAGGGAGACGAAGAGAACAAATGTGACCATGCTGCTTTTCCTTACCGCCAACCACGCCGGAAGCCCCGAGTGTGTTGCTATGGCAACGTGAAATGAAGAAAGTTTGACAGGGGTTTTTGCCATACATTTTTAAAGCAGTGATTGGCAGTGCCTCAAAGGTAGTGCCTCAAAGGTAGCACCTCGCGCTGCCCTCCCCTTCAGCTGCTGTACAGCCGCATCAGTGTCAGCGGGTCCCTGGAGGAGGGCCGGCTGGGACTCGGGAGTCTAATTGGGGCTCGAGGACGCCTCCCTCTGCTGCTACAGCTGTGCTGCCGCCGGCTGACGGTCGGATCAAAACCCTGTGACTAGTCGAGGGGTCAGAGGTCGCCTGGTGGCTGCTCGGCATGCAGGGCCAGAGGAGGACTCCTGCTGTGTTCGTGAACTCTGACTGAAGCCCTCAGCTGCTCACTCTGTCTCTGCTGATACGGGGAAACACAAGGAGAACTGGTGTCCATCTTGTTTTATCAGAGGCCAACTCAGTGGACATTTTTAAACGACATCTATTAAAAGACACAAGCTTTTTATTAGCAACCCCCCACTTTAAATGTTCTTTTAGTCTTTATTATGTACCTACCTTTATGTTGTTTTATTTATTTTATAGGTTTTAATCTACCAATATGTTCACTTTGTTTTATGGGGTGTTATATTTGATATTGTTGCATCGACTCAGTTTTCTTGCGTCTTATCTGTCAGAGAGAAACTATTATTCATTTTATTTCTATGTATTATCATACCTCGTACCTCCTTGTGTCTATTAACCTGATACTATGTTATATGTTGCTGCATGCACCTTTTAAAGTTCTTAACAAATAATCTGAGGGGAATTTGTTATTGTTTGTTTTTAACTTGTGATGGGTCCTTTTGTGAAGCACTTGGAGCTGCATGTGTTGTATGAAAAGTGCTGTATAAATAAAGCTTTATTGTTATTACTCTCTTGTCCTCTGTTGGATGTTCTTACCCTGATTTTCTATATAACTTTTCTTCTTGTAAGCTTGCCAAAAATCTAGCACCTCCCATCGTCTTGGCCAAACACTACGTCCTTGTTGCTCTTCCATGTCTGAAATACCTGAACACTGCATCAGAAGATGTTATGTCTTTTTCTTAAAGGGCCCATGTCATGCTTTTCCTGTTATCACCCGTCCCCTTGTTGTTATGAAGCTTCTGCATGTGAACGGTCTGCAGAGTCACAAACCCTCAACGTGCACCCTGTAGCGAGTAAAACTCCAACACAGAGAAGACCTGTCTGCTGCTGCCCCTGAACGCCTCGTTGGACATTTCTCTTCTTCCATTGTTTGCTTCCTGGGTTCTGTGACGTGTGCACACCCAGATCAACAACAAATGAGCGGATTGGCCCAAATGGACCAATCCGCGGAGCCCCTCACACACCAGGACCCCTTGGCTAACTAACAGAGAGTCCCATTGACTTGCTTAGAGCTCCCTGGTTGGTAATAGACGAGATGGGATGGCGGAGAAATGCTCTCCGCAGACCCATTCTCACAGCGTCATAAACCTTTTTCTTTCTCAATATCAAGCCACACTTACGGTACGTCCACACAGCAGCTTTTCAAAAATCTTGAAGATCTTGGAGCTGGGCGTGTCTGACAGCTTGGGGATTTTTTGCGAGCAACACGACCAACAACCAATCACATGAATATCCCGCCCCCGACATACAAAGCAAAAAACCCCGGGGATTTTATGCGAGCAATATATATATATATAAAAACTCCCCAAATAGGCGAAACCCTTCCAGTTCCCCCCACTGCCTCTGCCTCCTCCCTCCATGCCTGGTTCCTCCGGTTTGTATCCCGGTAATAGTTCTGGTCGTAAAGAACCGGGTGATTTGCTCCCGTAACTTCTCGTTTGGAATATGAGGAAATTAACTGCGGTCTGGCTCTCCCTGCTTACACGGGGTTTGATTGGCTAGCGCTTCTACTGTCAGATTTGCATAGACGTGTTTGATTGGCTGGCGCTTCCAGCTCAGCTTCAAAAGTTGAACATTGCTCAACTTTTGAATCCTGAAAATCCTGTAAATCTTCGCTTCGCTCCCCCACAATGCAGTTCGGCGAAAAGCGAGGCAAAGTGACGTCATCCCCATTCAAAGTCAACGGGCAGAGAAGCGTTGGAAGCGGTGGAAGATTTGTTTAAAGCTGCTGTGTGGACGTACCGTTATTGTTTTTACTTCGGCTGTGAGTGTGTGTGTGCTCAGGATGAGTTTCGCTGTGTCTTGCTGTATCGCCGACCCGGAAACCTGTCCGCTCCTCGCAGCAGCGAGCCTCGCAACGTCCCGACCAATCAGAGCACACTGGGCTCACAGGGAGGGGGGGGCAGGAGCTCCAAAAAGCCGTTAAGGACAGAGAGTGAATACACAGACTTTACAGAGATGCTGAGAGAAACCAATGTGAGTTTGGAACATTGAACAATTTAAATATATTCTAGTCGACCTCAACAATGGAATTATGATCAGTAATGGCCATGGCATGGGACCTTTAACAGCTCGACTTTTCACTATTCACTCACATATTCATCATACATTCCTGGATACTTAAGTTACGACCAACGACATGTTTTGCCAGTTTAAGAGACCTTCAACCCACAAAATCGAATCAGTTTATTCTTAAATCCAAGTGTATTTAATGTGTGAGAAAATCCCTCAGGGCGTTCCTGAGATATCCCAGTAATAGGAAGTATTTATTGTATTTATATTTTTAGTTTAATATTTAATATTCCATGTGTCACATACTTATATATAATACCTTGCTTTATTGTTAATATGTAAATGTATATTTTCTAATTTGTATTTTACAATGCCAGTTCTTGTTATGCTGCTGCAACACAAACATTTCCCAAATTGGGATCAATAAAGTACTTCTTATCGTATCTTATGTACATACATGAACACTTGATGACTGTGGGTACAGTTAAAGCAATATTTTTGTTGTACAATAGTTCATGTCAGGTAAAAGCATTATTGGGTTTCAGTTCTTTACCGTGTCTCTTGCCGTATTGATTATCGAGCTTACGGATCAATAAAGAAAAGCGACCACATGCATCATAATTCTGCTCACCTTTCAGAAAGAAAAACGTGTTGTTGTGCAGGACTATCAATCGCTAGTGGGAAACATTTGTCTTCGTAAAACCATATGGATCCACCAAAACCGACAATCAATGAGACGCCAAACTGAAAGAGATGTTTAAGCCTGAGGAAAATGAATGTACCAGCCAATGGTAGTCGACTAAGCCCTTCACTTACAGAGCATGATTTCTGCTTTCACTTCCTGCCAGAGAAGAGGGGGTGGTGTGCTTTGGTTTATTCAAATAAACAGTGTCAGTGCAGCGGTCTATGACAAACACTCAATTGAATTGCTTTTGTGATGAACAAGTCACTGCTCAGACACCTTTTTTAAATGAGGCGGGGGGAATAAATACCATGTGTTGCAGTAACTTCATTTCCATAGTAAAGGTATGACTGAACTCGGCATCACCCCGCAACAGCTGCTTCCTCCATTGCTTTATGTGTGGGGAATACATCAGTTTAAACACTGGAATAAAAAAGCTATCGGTCTATATCCACATACTGTAATCACATCTACTGTGTATGCAGTTCTCATACACAGTGAATATGACGAATAACTCAATTTATAGTTGTCTTGGTATACCCTGTCAAAACAAATACACTATGCCCTTAGACCAGGGGTGTCAAACTCAAGGCCCGGGGGCCAAATCAGGCCCGCGACTTCATTTTATGTGGCCCCACAAGAGCTTGCAAAAAATAGGATTTTATTATACGGTTACATGCTACTTTACAGAGGCACGTTGCCCATAAACTACATGTCCCACAATGCATCTGAAATTTGACTTTTCTTTTTCAAAATGTCACTTTTATTTTTTGATTTTGACTTTTTTTCCAGGATTTGGTTTTTCTTTGTAAATCGTTTTGTGACATGCGCACTGAAGAGACTTGCAATTATTTGCCCTAGATTTCTGCTTTCAGACGTAGTTAATTATGAAGGTATTACCCTATCCGATAATAATCCAATGCAGAGGCAATAATGTAATATAATACATTATTTTAAATATGTTAAATATTTATATATGTATTTTTATATATAGTCTTAAAGTTACAACCGGCCCTTTGAGTGCAACCATAATGCGAATGTGGCCTGCAATGAAATTGAGTTTGACCCCCCTGCCTTAGACAATCAACTCTACTCGGATACATTTACATATTTCCCATTTATATATCTATTAGTTGCATTTCTTTGACCGATGGCCAATGTATTTGGGGTTTGAGGGTGTTAAATACGTTTTTGCATGTAAAAAAACCAATGAAACGCCTCCGTCGGACTCCTTTGATTACTTGGTGACATCATTATGTGCTATTGGCTATCGCTAACACATTGTACGTGATAGGCTAATGGGCGGGACATCTCTAAGAGGTTGACTGATACTCTGCTATCTAAAACCTCTCTCTCGCTTAGATTTTTACTGATCGGCCATCATTCTTGACGCGGATTCGGGGTCCTTAGCCTGAAAAAAAAAGAAGGAGGTTGAGCTAATGCCTGCTCAGAACTCTACTGCAGACACTCAGCTAAATGCCGCCGTCATGAAACGCCATATCATGATCCAAACCACATCGAGGATTATTTCTGAAACAGTACGTAGCTCAATTGCTTTTTACTCTCTCAGGTTTACCACAAGGTGAGTTCCTTTTTGATTTCCTGCTTTTTTACACATACTCTCTCCAGTACAGGTTAGCTCTGAGTGTTAGCGATGCTTGCTAATGTAAACAAAGACCATATTACTTCCATAACAGTCGGGCAATATTTCTGATAGCAACATTTCGGATAGGGCCGTGGGTCCGCATTTCAGGTATGACGACAAATCTGGATCAGCTTCGTTATTCATCCGTTTTTAGAGATGTGGGTACGGACCTGTTCTTCGGTTTAGCTCTGGCTCCTTTCACACCGCCCAGAGTCCGACTGGTGCTGCGTCATTGCGTCATCATTTGCGTCATGACGTAACCGTTTGCGTGCCTGCTTCATAAAGCCAAACCGCGCGGAAAACCCCTCACAGCTCACACCGACAACAACAACAACAACAATGGCCGATTGTGCTCCAGCTTCCCAGTAGGTAGCTGGTCTCTTCAGTGGACCACTGCTGCTTGTTAAGTTTCTCCACTGTTGTGTACAAACTGGATAAAACGCAGGCTTGTTGTTGTTGTTCAGGAGTTGATCCCGCCCCTGCCCCCGCCCCGACGTAAGCATGACGTATGCGGTGCTTTTGCTCTGGTCGGACAATTTTTTGGAGCTTGAAACTAACCGGACTCCGGAGCTAAGAGGCTGCTCCGCTGCAGTGTGAACAGGAACACCCGGTGCTTTTCAAGCTCCAGCTCCGAACCGGCCCTGAAACGCCGTTGGTGTGAATGAGGTCTTTGAGTCGTCCTATACGGTCGCGATTCCTCAGGATACTGGGCTTGAATTATGTTATTATGTCAAACTCTGGAACCATTTAAACTATGACTTATGCCAGTGAGGAATTAGTGTATAAACCAATAAAAAGGTTAGATTATATGATCTTTACAAGCCCAATCCCTACAAAACATCACCAGACGAAATCCACTTCGACTCCTGCAAGGCGCTTAATGACAGAGCAAGCAGACATCTGAGAGCTGACATTATCATCCCGGAGGACAAAGACGCTATTATAGACTGATTAGGTGGAGGAGAGCAGGATGGAAATCACTCTTGAATCTTTTTTTAACCATTAATTAGTGGTTCTGTCAGTGGGATCATTCTGCGGGGATGACTAATGCGTAGAGCTTTCCCACCGCTCTTCATGACCAGTTGGTACATTGCTGTCACATTTGCATATGTAGCTCTGACAGCAAAGACTTATCCCATCAGCTAATAATGTAGCTGGAGTTCTGTGTGCAGCGCATGTAGTTCACGAAACACTTTCCACCTCTTCCATTCCAACACGATGACATACAAGCAGAAGCATATCCGCCCTACATCAGTAATTGGTCGCCTGTAAAAAGAACACGTTGTGCAACAGTCCTGGAGAGTATGAATATATCAACTTGCACCTCCACTGGAACACTGAATGTCAAGTGTTGTATCAAACTTATTTAGATTGAATGCAATGTGAAACACAATCTGTTTCTCATCCTGGTCAAATATCCCTGGTCTCCAGCTTGAGCTTCAGCCTCAGGATCCACGTATCTGTGATCCTCTCCAGAATGGAAGGAGTCATCACATACAGAGCATCAGCTAGTTCCTGAGCAGTGTCCTTCACACGCTGATATCCCAGAGAGGGAGTCACACAGTCACAAGATGGAGGAATGCCGCTTCTTGTTATCATACATCCTGTCATGAACACAATACTGAGTTTTTTCTCTAAATGTTGGCTTTTTTCTGAAAATCCAGACTTTTTTTTCTCAAAATCCTGCATTTTTTTCTCAAGATCTCAATTTGTTTTACTTTCTCCTCAAAATAATGACTTTTTCTCAAAATCGTGACTTTTCCTCAAAATCATGACTTTTCCTCAAAATTATGACTTTTTTCTCCAAATTATGACTTTTTCTCAAAATGTTGGCTTTTTTATCAAAATCCTGAATTTTTTCTCAAGATCTCAATTATTTTTTACTTTTTCCTCCAAATTATGACTTTTTCTCAAAATGATGTCTTTTTCTCAAAATCTCCAAATTATGACTTTTCCTGAATACTTAAAAATGTTAATAATCCCTCGTCCCCGGCTTGATCTTCAGCCTCAGGATCCACGTCTCTGTGATCCTCTCCAGAATGGAAGGAGTCATCACATACAGAGCATCAGCTAGTTTCTGAGCAGTGTCCTTCACATGCTGATATCCAAGAGAGGGAGTCACACAGTCACAAGATGGAGGACTAGAAAGCAGTACTCAACGTTTACTTCAGATATGAGCATGCTTGATGTCTCTCTCCATAGAGGCTGAGTCATCATGTTCATCACATAGCTATCACATGCCTCAAACAGTCCTGATGCTCGCCCAGGTCATCAGACATCCTGTCATGTTCACAGCTACAGCTGGGATACCTTTGTTGTCATGTTACTCTCATGTTGGAAGAGGACATTCACCATTTTCCCAACAGTCTCTGACAAAAAGAGTTGAGTACAAGTGTTTGTGAGACATTACTTGCAGTCAGTGAAAACAATGCTTCCTCATGCTGTCATCAAGATATCTGCAACATAGGTAGACTCCTGGTGTGATCTGCAAATAGCTTTAATTGCTCCATCTGTTACAGTCCTTAGCTTTGTTGTAAAGACAGCATGAACTCACGTGGTTATTCTTGTTTTCACGGATTTCTTTCAACATGACGTGCAGGTACACAATTCTTTTTTTATTGATGTTAACCAAAGATTTAAAGAGGCTCTACAATTCTCTAGAATCCGAAATGGATGGCAGTCTGATTTCCATTTGCATGTAGATTATATAAGTGTGATGTAGAAAGTGAACATGACAGATGTAGGATTTAAATAATTGCTGTTATGTCTCAAGTTGCTCCTGGAATTGTTGGGTTGAGACCAGTTGTTACACATATTTGGTGTCACTCCAAATACCACAGAAAAACACCTCAAGAAAAAATAATTGAAACATTCCTGCTGTTATCAATTGCTCAGAAACCCCCATTGTGTCAATATAGAAAGCCAGGAATCGGGTTTTTCAAGGTTTATCTCGAGGCTTTTCAATCAGGAGAGACGGTTTTGAGTGATGCATATTTATTGCACAGATGAACAAGTGAATGTAGTGGTAATGTTGGCGATGTAGGCCCCGTTGTGCAGGAAGTATCATTCGGGGGGGGATAGAACCGATCCGATGAAATCCCCCGGGGTCTAGACACTGATGGTGGTGAATGGATAGTTGGGGTTGGTCTGAAGGGGAGGGGCTTAGCTTGACCCTGGTGGTGGTGAATGGATAGTTGGGGTCGGTCTGAAGGGGAGGGGCTTAGCTTGACCCTGGTGGTGGTGAATGGATAGTTGGGGTCGGTCTGAAGGGGAGGGGCTTAGCTTGACCCTGGTGGTGGTGAATGGATAGTTGGGGTTGGTCTGAAGGGGAGGGGCTTAGCTTGACCCTGGTGGTGGTGAATGGATAGTTGGGGTCGGTCTGAAGGGGAGGGGCTTAGCTTGACCCTGGTGGTAGTGAATGGATAGTTGGGGTCGGTCTGAAGGGGAGGGGCTTAGCTTGACCCTGGTGGTAGTGAATGGATAGTTGGGGTCGGTCTGAAGGGGAGGGGCTTAGCTTGACCCTGGATTCAGAGGGACGGGAGGAGAAGAGGGGGGGAGGAGGGTTGTGTCGAGTCACCTGCAATGACAGCTGTCAGAGGGGGAAGGAGCAGATTAAAAAGGTTTGACAGAGCGCTATGATAGGCTCTTGGAAATAGAGCGAAGTGATTGGTTAGACTGAAGAGTGGGGAAGTCACTTATTGAGAGGAGAGAGTGATAACGAATACATGAATGAGAAAGACGGTCTTCCTGGTTGAACTTGCGCTAAGCTTAATTTGTCCATTTCCACGAACAAAAGCCTGTGTTACACTTCAGCAACGAGAACAAGCCTCTTTCTTCCTTTAACACGTCCGTCTCCCTCTGTATATTTAAGTATGGCCATTCCATTTGTTTTCAGTAACGATAGGTGTATCTTTACCTTGAGTTCTGTGCCAAGTGTGTTCGCTCCGGGGTCATTTAGACGCTTCTTATGAGACTTGTGTTTTGTTTTGGTAAAAATGGTTCATATCGTCAGTTAGCTGAGTTTTTTTCCGTTAATCTGGTATGACACATTCAACGTTTTTAAATATTAAGAAGCCCTGAGACACAGTTTCGTGAAAAAACTGCCCGCCGCACCCGGATTAGGGTCCTCTCGGGCTCAACAGGTTAATGTGTTTTTTTGCATTATTATTACATGTCTTTTGTTAGACACTTTTATCCAAAGCGACTTACATACAACCGTGTTCTACTCTTGGAGCGTCTAAGGTAGTGATGGCAGTTTGACACTGAAGCTTCGAACGGAGCTTCAACCCTGGACTTCCTATTCCATAGAAGCAGTGCTTCGAAGCTTGCTTCAAATCACGTGACATGTGACGTCCGAATCAGCAACTGCTTCATTTCCTGAATTAATCACTTGACTGGTTCGCGGTACATTCACGCGATTCAATGCACTGCCTCGTCTCGATTCTGACAGGTGACAGGTTGAAACAGTTTCAAATTTGAGCGCTTCAACACTTTATGACCGCTCTAAACAATGCGCAATGTGTGGGTTGTTTTTTTTCATCGACCCTTTTATTTATATAGCACATTTATAAACGATGTTTGGTGGAGCCAAAGTGCTGTACATATAATACAAATAGCCTACAGTAGAGACACTTTACAGCAAATACAACAGCAGATTGTTCAGAATATCAGTATGAGAAAAACGACACCCTCTATCCTTAGACCCTCTGTCCTCAGACCCTCTGTCCTCAGACCCTCTGTCCTTAGACCCTCTGTCCTTAGACCCTCTGTCCTTAGACACTCTGTCCTTAGACCCTCTGTCCTTAGACCCTCTATCCTTAGACACTCTGTCCTTAGACCCTCTGTCCTTAGACCCTCTGTCCTTAGACCCTCTGTCCTTAGACCCTCTATCCTTAGACCCTCTGTCCTTAAACCCTCTGTCCTTAGACCCTCTATCCTTAGACCCTCTGTCCTTAGACCCTCTGTCCTTAGACCCTCTATCCTTAGACCCTCTGTCTTTAGACCCTCTGTCCTTAGACCCTCTATCCTTAGACCCTCTGTCCTTAGACCCTCTGTCCTTAGACCCTCTGTCCTTAGACCCTCTATCCTTAGACCCTCTGTCCTTAGACCCTCTGTCCTTAGACCCTCTATCCTTAGACCCTCTGTCCTTAGACCCTCTGTCCTTAGACCAGGGGTGCCCAACCAGTCGATCGCGATCGACCGGTCGATCGCGTGGAGATTCCCAGTCGATCGCGAGATGTGTCTAAAAATAGAACAACAATATTCTGTTTTATCGTTAATGTCCTATAACATAATCTTCCTGTGCCAGAATAATGCACTTGAACGCATCAAAGCTTTGTGATTGGCCGGCGTGACACCATGTGTCGGGGTGTGGCTTTATGGCAGAAGAAAAAAAGCCCAAAATATATAATTTTCACTCCGAGTGGGAGGGTGATTATTTGTGTATCTATTCCAATTCAAAGTCCATCTGTCTCGTCTGCAATGCGAGCGTGGCTTTATCGAAGAAGGGTAATTTAGGAGCGGCATTTCAAAACAGTGCACACACGCTACAAGACGTAATTCCCTCCTGATTCTGACCCTACGCTCCAAAAGGGGAGGGGCCTGAGAGGACAGCTAAATGCACAGCAGTCCATTTCCACCAGGCCCTACAACAAGAGCGAGGCTGCTCCAGAGCATTTCATCGGGTCAGTCACGTTCTTGCGAAACACATGAAGTCTTTCAAAGACAGCGAAGTTGTGAAAGAAGCTTTCCTGGAGGCTGCCGACGCGCTTTAGGGGGGCAGTAAAAATAACAGAAGCATTTCAACAGGTTTTTGATATTATAAAAACTCAAGTTGGATACCGTTATTAATCAGCTGTAAGTTTGAGTTTGTTTGAACTTATTCATTATAATTATTGTACAAAATGGTATAAGAATGCAAACTTAAATTGATTATCGTCTATTATCAGTTCAGGTTAAGAAACTAGTGTTGCTTGCATCCTATTTTAAAGGCATTTATTTTTATACTCGACTAAAATGCAACAAAAAAGGGTTTGATTCCATTAATGTTGTCTTTTTTAGACAGCTTTTAGTGTAGCTTCAGATCTGAGTCGTCTTATCAGTAAGCCTAATTTATACTTCTGTAGCAACACTATGTATATAATGGCAAAGAAAGGGTTCAGAGTCTTGTCTCTTTCCCTGTGTCATGTGGCAGCTCTGTTCAATGTTTCCTGAAAACATTACCCACTGTAGTGACTTGTGAATAAACTCCAACTCTGTTGTGTCACTTCAGTTAAATACTTGTATGTGTGTAGATTAGAAAGAGGAAAGGATCTGCAGTATTTTATGAAGTATTAATCGTACAAAGGTCAGTTTTATACAAGTAGAAGTGTGTATTTACCTGGTAGTCAGTAATGGCAACGCCTCTCTATGTGGACTGGTCGATCTCGGCAGACTGGCAACTTTAAAAGTAGCTCTCGGTTCAAAAAAGGTTGGGCACCCCTGGTCTAGACCCTCACATCGTACAAGGAAACACTTCCAGAGAAAACCCACAGTTTAAAGGGAGCATGGGAGAAACCTCAGGGAGAGCAGCAGAGGAGGGATCCCTCTCCCAGGACGGACACACGTGATTACACACAATGTGTAATCGTTTCTAAAACATAGAAAGTATTTCTTCTTATCCAAGATGACCCCGTCTGCTTTCATACTGTTTCACAATTGTTTCCTATATTGTGAATAGAATAAGTACATGTAAAGGTTGGAAACGATATATATTCCAGTCACTGATGACTGTGTCTGCAGATCCCATTCGTCTCAGCCTCCCTGTCTTTGTAGCCTGAAGGTTCGCTGAAGTCCCTGCTGCCAGGTGAACGAAGCAGAATCCCTCTGCCCTCCACACAGAGACAGCTTTATTATAAACCAGGGAGCTGTTTGAGGATAAGCCGGCTGGATGCACATCATGACTTTGTATGCTGGCTAAGACCTCCCTGACACCCTGAGAAATAAAACATGATGCCTGGGTCCTTAAAGCACCATCTCTACATGCGACCAAGTCCCAATGACACCTCTGGTTTAATATGTAAGGCACACAGGGTAATACATCTATGATGCTATAGTGGTACAAAGAGAGTTATGACACACAACAAGCTATTAAGGAGCTGTATGTGGTGGGGTAATCAGGGGGGGAAATGGGGTGGAAATTCTCTTCTTCATGCCCCATTGATTCATCCTTCAGTGAAAGAAACCTCCCCATTATGCACACCTCATCTAAAAGAGCCCGAGGATGATCGTTGAGGGCCCACAGTACACTGATCCCAGGTCTGTTGAGAGGTCAACGGAGGTCCTCCCTGCAGCATCTGGACTCTCAGGAGGCGGGCATAGCAGCCTGATCCATGGAGTGTTGATAATATCGTTGCATGAGCAAGTGAGAGGCGAAACATGTCCCTGTGGCAGAGGGAGGGAGAGCTGCTTCACAACACAAGGCACAGTGAATACGATCTCTTGCTAGATGCCTTTAATGCAAGCCTTTTTTATAGATAATAATAATACAAGATTACATAAGTGTAGCGCCTTTCAAGGGACCCAAGGCCGCTTTTATGGTGATCAAATAAGAGGGGAAAATAATAAAGTAAAAGTTAAATAAATCGCATGATGTGTTTTCTTTCTGGATTACACAATATGACAATACAGTTGAGTGTGTAGGTTGGTCATCAATGAGTATACGCGTTGTGCTAGTAACCCTAACCCTAACCCATTTATGAACAATATACGTACATCTGACAAAAAGTTATGTTATAAGATAAGACTTTATTTATTTATTTATTAGGAAATTGTTGTGCCAGAGTTACAAAAATAGTTTATATTTCGAACAGTTAAAGGCAGTGGCAAACCGTCAGGGCCTTCAAGGTATTCAGAGAATACCCTGGAACACTCACATAAAACAAAAAATCGATTTAATTATATCAATAAAATGTATATTAAATGAGAATTGTATCTGTGTTGTTGATCTGTAATATTACTTCGCATTTCAGTGGGTTTGTGTTAGAAAAGAAAGCAACCAATCAGATCGTGTTCTGGGTCTCTGGGTAGAATATCCTTCAACCAGGTATTCTACATCCTTGATCGAAGGCCCTGGCCGTTGCACTGAATGAGAGCGTACGTTTGGACTGACAGTTTGATCAACCAATCATATATCGATTTGAAGCCAATGG
>CM070488.1:30375835-30510835 GCA_036324585.1 Champsocephalus esox | reverse complement strand
AGGTAAAGTATTGGTAAGATACTTTATTTTTCCAAAAAACACGATGAACAAAAAAAGGTCACTAACTAATCTCAGGATGAGATGACAAAAAATGAGACCAAAAAGAAAATCGCTCACGTAGTGAGGAACACAACTAGTGATGTTACGTATTGCGCCGAGGCTTCGGAGCGTGTGTCGAGTAATCCCCGAAGCTTTTTGTGAAGCTTGTATCGAGGCTTGTATCGTTTTGGGCCAGTGACGTCATCGATGACAAACGAAGCCTCGCTGCCTGTCGACACCACGTGACTGCTTCACGAAGCCATTCAGATCGGTTGAACCACGACGCTCATAATACCCATGGATGTATAACAAGAACCATATTACCCCTCCTGTACCCGGGCCCGGTGACACGATGGAATCAAGAGCGCTCAGACCCTCACTCATATAGAGGTCGGAACATGTCATAAGTATAAATAGATACAAGCATAAATAAATGTAGGAATACAAAAAGAAATAAAAACATGAATAAATACAGGACTAAATATGTTGCCGTGTTTTCAGGCAGCTTCAGCGTGTGTGCTGCGGCTCCGCTGGAAAGCAGTTGACTCATGACCGCAGGGTCCCGGTTCAACGACTGAACAATACGTATTGTTTGTTGTTTATAAAAGCTACAGCTAAATGAGATAATGCAGTTAATAAATGTATTCTTTGATATGGTTTAGCCTTTCTCCGGCTACAACAAGTTTGTGAATATTATTAAGGAATACAAATCCCTCTTTGCAATGTGTACCGGCAGCTTTTCAATCACAATCATTCAACTGGAATAAAAACAATATTGTTAACATGAAAATATGATTTAATGTTCGTTGTTTAGAGTTATTCTAAGGCTTTACTCGTTGGCTCGAAAGCTTCAAAGCGTCATAAGACTTCATCTCGCCATCACTAAACAAAACTATTATTGAGCACAAAAGAGCATAGACCTGACCACGGCAAGAGACAATACGAACTGACACTGAACACCGGGAGACAGGGGAATTTAAACACAGAGTAACTAGACACAGGTGGGAACAAGGGGGCGGGGCTGACGCTGATGAGCACAGGAGACACACAAGGAGTGACAGGTGAACACAATCAGGAAATTAGACACACCAGGGAAACTAACGACAGACAGGAAAACACAGGGAAAAGAGACCAGACAATACACAGGGAGGAAACATGACAAGGAGAACGGAAAAACATCCACACCTAGACATAGAAACGTGACATGACTAGATAATCCTGACACTGATCAGCTGGTACAGTAATGTAAAGTGAAGTAACACCACACTGTAAGAGATCCCATTAATGTGGGTCATCAACATCACAACATGCGGCTCTGCATGACTAATTCAAGATTTGCATTTATTTGCAAACGTGTGCATTTTTTCACCCAGCCTGCTTCAACAGGACACAGTCAGACGTAGGTTGTTTCTCTTCTAAATTAATGTCTGGCTCATGTTTTTTTAATGCATGGCATATGGTATGAAGAATTTCTCAAAACCTCATGTATTTCTTTGTTTGTGATGTTTGTCTGTGGGTTCGATACATATATTATTGAATTCTGACGTTGGAGATTCATTTTAAATCTCCCAGCAGTCACAGTGGATATTATTGTTGACGTATATTAAAACATAAAATATGAAAAAAGACACCTGGAAAGAAATTGTATGAAACTCGAGTTTAGTTACAGATAATAACACCCAATAAAATCAATGGAGATGCATTGTTTTCTAACCCTAACCCTAACCCTAACCCATCCTTCTGTCTTTCAATAATACAGAAAACATAGATTTTAAATTATCTTGGCAACCAAATCCAATTTATACTTTTTTAGTAAACTTCGTTAGATCCTCTGAGGTGTCTGTTAAAACGTGCTATAGAAGTAAATGCTATATGCGCTGGAGAAGAAGCATTGATTGCTAAGAGCAATGGTGTGTGTGTTGATGTCTATGAAAGGTTATCTGCTACAGTTGTAATGAACCTCATTGTGGAGGAAACTCACACAGTCAAAGGTTCTGACTGCACGGGTGGGTTGCCATGTCAAATCTGATCAACCTCGCATCTTGGTAGACCTTTTAACCAGTTTACAGAGAGTCAAATCCACATATTGGGGATGGGCGTAGACATCTGCAGACACAGGAGATGTCTCTCACATCTGTGGAGCTTAGAAGCTAGTGTCCTCACAGTCGTAACTGTGCCCACCTGGTCAGGCCATACAACCTAGTATCAACATACAACTGCATTAACAAATTCCTTATGGGAGATTAGAAGCAGGGTTGGTCGTAAATGTCAACACACAGAATAGGTTAAATGTCTAGGAGTAAAGATAAAATTAATCCCTAACACTCGTGTTTTTCATTGTTTGTGATCTTTGTTATAGGGTTCAATACTTGCATTTTGACGATGTAGATGCATTTTAAATCTCCCAGCAGTCACAGTGGATATTATTGTTGACGACTATTAAAAACATATGGGAAAAAAGACGCGTGGAAAGAAATTTCAGTTACAGAAGAAAATCAATTGAGATGCATTGTTTTCTAACCCTAACCCATCCTTTAGTATCTCAATAATACAGAACACATAGACTTTAAATTATCTTGGCAACCGTGTCCAATGTATACTTATTTACTCAACTGTGTTAGATCTTGTGAGGTGTCTGTTAAAACGTTCTATAGAAGTAAATATGAGCTGGAGAAGAAGCATTGATTGCTAAGAGCAGTGGTGTGTCTGTTGATGTGTATGAGAGGTTATCTGCTTCAGGTGTAATGGACCTCTGTGTGGTTGCTCTTGTGCAACCCATATTCGCTTTGTATACCATCTCGCTGTACCCTAATACACACACACACGGGCCTCCATTATGTGTGTTGAGGTGCAGTATATGATAACCTCACCGTGTTCAAACTGACCCTCTCTGCTCCCTAGATTGGTTATTGATCCTGCTTTCTTTACGCATACTGCCACGTGCACTCTTTCCTCCAGCCCAGTCTTTTATGTGGAGACAGTGTGCAGTCTCTCGTTGCATGAAAAATGCTGAACGGGATGAGCCATGTCACCTTCCCCGGCTTGTCCTCCCCATAAATAATGATCATTTCGAAGGCTTGTCAATTTAGCTTCGTCGAGCAATATTTTCGAGAGCGTTTATTTTTCCAATTCAAAAGATCCTCATATTTCATTATCTCAAGCGACATTTGGTCTTTCTTGGCTCAGAAAAAGATTGCAGGGACACAAGGCTGTAATCCACGGCAAACCGAAACGCAATCAATAGATATGATAAAGAGACTCAAATCAATCAATACCACTTTTCCTCGACATCAAACAGAACATATGAGCGGTGTACGATGGATTACCTCATACTTCATCTTAAAGGGGCCTTATTTTGCTCATTTTCAGGTGTATATCAGTATGTAGTGTCTCTACTTTAAAGAGTCCTCTCCTGCTGATGTTCAGGTGTATATCAGTAGGTAGTGTCTCTACTTTAAAGAGTCCTCTCCTGCTGATGTTCAGGTGTATATCAGTATGTAGTGTATCTACTTTAAAGAGTCCTCTCCTGCTGATGTCCAGGTGTATATCAGTATGTAGTGTATCTACTTTAAAGAGTCCTCTCCTGCTGATGTCCAGGTGTATATCAGTATGTAGTGTCTCTACTTTAAAGAGTCCTCTCCTGCTGATGTCCAGGTGTATATCAGTATGTAGTGTCTCTACTTTAAAGAGTCCTCTCCTGCTGATGTTCAGGTGTATATCAGTGTGTAGTGTCTCTACTTTAAAGAGTCCTCTCCTGCTGATGTTCAGGTGTATATCAGTATGTAGTGTCTCTACTTTAAAGAGTCCTCTCCTGCTGATGTGCAGGTGTATATCAGTATGTAGTGTCTCTACTTTAAAGAGTCCTCTCCTGCTGATCTTCAGGTGTATATCAGTATGTAGTGTCTCTACTTTAAAGAGTCCCCTTCTGCTGATGTCCAGGTGTATATCAGTATGTAGTGAATCTACTTTAAAGAGTCCTCTCCTGCTGATGTTCAGGTGTATATCAGTATGTAGTGTCTCTACTTTAAAGAGTCCTCTCCTGCTGATGTTCAGGTGTATATCAGTATGTAGTGTCTCTACTTTAAAGAGTCCTCTCCTGCTGATGTCCAGGTGTATATCAGTATGTAGTGTCTCTACTTTAAAGAGTCCTCTCCTGCTGATGTTCAGGTGTATATCAGTGTGTAGTGTCTCTACTTTAAAGAGTCCTCTCCTGCTGATGTTCAGGTGTATATCAGTATGTAGTATCTCTACTTTAAAGAGTCCTCTCTGCTGATGTTCAGTGTATATCAGTATGTAGTGTCTCTACTTTAAGAGTCACCTCTGCTGATGTCCAGGTGTATATCAGTATGTAGTGTCTCTACTTAAAGAGTCCTCTCCTGCTGATGTTCAGGTGTATATCAGTATGTAGTGTCTCTACTTTAACAGAGTCCTCTCCTGCTGATGTTCAGGTGTATATCAGTATGTAGTGTCTCTACTTTAAAGAGTCCTCTCCTGCTGATGTTCAGGTGTATATCAGTATGTAGTGTCTCTACTTTAAAGAGTCCTCTAAAATTCATTAATGAAACTCATAACGTTCTTTGTTTTACGAAGCCTTTGTGATGTTACACTACATTTGAAGGAGGGCACACTTTGTTTATCACTTCAGACTTTAATTATAACATCCTGTCTTTTATCATCATGCAACAGCTTTCTACAGTGCTAACCTTTAATGGAGTGCAGCTCTATTGTGCGTTCTCCCTCTAATGACTGTGTCTCTACTTAAAATGAGATTGTATGTGTGGGAGTATTATTGCATTTCAATATCACTCTGCCGCACTGTAGTCACAGCATTCATTAGAATAAGGGAGGTAATTGATGGTGATTCGATGTTGAGGTGGTTCATTCTCCCGCAAATTAAGACCTTCAGAGTTTTACCACTGAAGGTATCTGGTAGCTACGCTTTGACAGTGCATGAAATGATTCATAACGTGTGTGTTGCTGCTCCCTGAGAGCTCGAGGCATGCTTTAGCCTCACTGTTGAGGTTTTTTGGATTTGCCTCTCGTTCTCGGATAATGAGTGGACACAGATATTAGCGAGGCTTACGGTACGTCCACACAGCAGCTTTTCAAAAATATTGAAGATCTTGGAGCTGGGCATGTCTGACAACTTGGGGATTTTTTTGCGAGCAACCCGACCAACAACCAATCACATGAATCTCCCGCCCCCGACATACAAAGCAAAAAACCCCGGGGATTTTTATGCGAGCAATATATATATATATATATATATAAACTCCCCAAACAGGCGAAAACCTACCAGTTTCCCCCCCTGCCTCTGCCTCCTCCCTCCATGCTGGTTCCTCCGGTTTGTATCCCGGTAATAGTTCTGGTCGTAAAGAACCGGGTGATTTGCTACCGTAACTTCTCGTTTGGAATATGAGGAAATGAACTGCGGTCTGGTTCTCCCTGTTTACACGCGGTTTGATTGGCTAGCGCTTCTACTGTCAGATTTGCATAAACGTGTTTGATTGGCTGGCGCTTCCAGCTCAGCTTCAAAAGTTGAACATTGCTCAACTTTTGAATCCTGGAAATCCTGGAAATCTTCGCTGCGCTCCCCCACAATGCTGTTCGGCGAAAAGCGAGGCAAAGTGACGTCACCCCCATTCAAAGTCAACGGGCAGAGAAGCGTTAGAAGCGGTGGAAGTTTCGTCTAAAGCTGCTGTGTGGACGTACCGTTACTGTAACACCTTGCAAGTTAGGGTGTTTTTGGCTTTGTTTTGAGCGAAGATGCTCATATATCATTCAGCCATCTCCTCTGACAGGCAGCCAGCTGTGTGTGTGTGTGTGTGTGTGTGTGTGTGTGTGTGTGTGTGTGTGTGTGTGTGTGTGTGTGTGTGTGTGTCAGTATTCTGTCAGAGCAGCACTTCTCTTCAATCAATCATCTCATTACCCATCCCAACATTTTGAAGAGGAGAATGACGCCGGGAATTAGATCGGGATTGGCGACTCCCGTGGAATTAGCGAGCGCTCAAAGTCCCGCGGGGATCGCCTGGCTTATTACGAAAACATAATTGGGCTGCTGTGACACTTCACGGCGGCCTCCCCTGTGTGTGTTGGCGCCTCGCTGGGATCGTCCGTGATGAGGCGAATCCTTGCCTTGTGTCTTTTTCGCTGTTGTACAACGAAATCAATGATTCGTAAACACCGCTCGCTGACCCGGAACACAGCAGTCGGAGATAGGAACCCCTGCCACGACGCTCGATATGATTATACACAGCCAAATGAGCACTGGAGTCATTCACTTCAATGAGAACACACACACACACACACACACACACACACACACACACACACACACACACACACACAGCTCTGACAGTGTTCGGTAATTACTTGATCTTGCACTTCACAGCCTTTAGTAACACACAGGCGGTAAGCCACCCAGACATCCATAGGGTAAATGATAGCTATACGGCACAGTGTGGAGTTTCATACTGTGCTTCGTCTCGTAGTGACTCTCAAAAGTCCTTTGCAGAGCCTAATTTACCCTAACTGACAGACCTAAGCACACACACACACACACACACACACACACACACACACACACACACACACACAGTCTCTCTTTCTCTCTAAGACCCTGGAGGAGCCGGGTCTGGCCATTTCTGCTCCATGTTGAAAGGGATTAGAAAGATGTGTAAGTGCTCAAGCTGACTCCTCCATGTCAGGATTGCAGCGGTAGCTTGAGGGCAGCCGTCGGACTCTTTATTTAAAACAGTGAAAGCAACTTCTTCTTCTTTTTTTCTGTCTTCCAAGCATCCTTATTGGCCGTCCTGCTGAGGCTAATGTGAGGCGGAGAAACATGCTGTCAAAAGCCGCGATACCGCCGGGCCCTGGCATTTTTCCGGCACTATAAACCCACATTTGCTCAGTGGTGGATTATTTTCTCTGTTGGGTTAGGATTCTGCCGTAAAGTAGCTGCACAAAGTGGACGTACTTCTTTCTTGAGGGAACTTAGCATTCATTTACACTCAAGGCGTATAATGTACAAGCTTGGATAAAGTTGTACATTGTTCAATGAAATAGTTGTCAAACAGCTGTGACGAAAATTCCACGGCTCCTCGAAGAAATGCTGGATGTTATGAATGAAGGAAAACTAAATAATCCATTTCACAGCTGCACAATGCAAGATTTACCCACACCGAAGCGCTCTGGTCTGCATCTAGTCGAAATCAAATGATTATATGAGAACCAAGAGAAAAGCTATTTGTTTCCCCTCCCTCTAATGGCCCTTTCCAGCCCCGTGACCACAACCTTCAATTTCATACATGGCTCTCTGCGACACAGGCACAGGTTGTCTGAATAGCTTGGGTCAGGCACATCCCATCCAGCGTCTCATTATTCATTGTTCTCATTTTCCCTGAGAGATTCATTTCTTTCAGGAAGTCATCTAGAAAGCGTTGAATGCCTATTTCCTGCCGGCCGGTGCGAGAGGGGGGTTGTGGGAACAGCAGGGGTGGGGGTATGGAAATCTAGCAAATAGAGGCGACGGAAAAGAAAAATAGCTGCCTCTACACAAATTGCCTACACTTCCCTGCTGATAGGAATCACAGCATGTTTTTGTTGACCACGGTTGTTCAATTATACATGCAGAGATATCTGAAGTACCTGAGATATCTCACCCCATTACATCCCACCCTAGAGAAACAACTATTTTTATATTTATGAAATGGGGCTGGTAATAATGCATTAGGTTGGTCAGCATGCTCGTTTTGTGATGCCTCTCGATAGCTGAATAGCATTAGGCTGCCACTTTTGCACCCTTGTGTCCACTGAGACTGATGCATTGTGGGGTAGATTCAGTTGACGGGACAAAAATACATCAGCGGGCACCAAGGTGACATTAATATATAAACCCTGAATCATATAATGGTTTAGTCGATGCCACTTTTCCTTACGGTGCAGCTTGCCTGCAGCACAGAGATGCTTTATGGTAATGAGCGTCTGTGTCGCGGTTGAAGTAGCTTGTAGGTATAAAGAATTACACGGGTTGTATTTACTTATTGGCAATATGGTGTGAACGTAACCTGTGAGCACGAGTAACCTGCGTATAATGATGTCGCTGCGTCTGCCTCGTCATTGCCTTGATCCATGCAACGGCTTTTAATGAGCATATTCGATTCATTCATTCTATTAAAACTCTGATAGAGAGCCGCAGGGGCGCGTCCTAAAACCAGGAAGTAAACTCCTTCCGGTTCGTTCGACAGAAACCAAAGCATCTCTCCATAGGGTTTAGGAAAACAGCTGGAACTAAGGTCTGTGGTTGAGACACGTTGAAGAGACGGATCACGTTTTGTTCAGCCGGATAATCTCCACATGTCTATCCTACTTTTATCACTTTCGAATCATAAATCTAGTCGCCAGAAGCTAAATGCTAACGTTATGCTATGAACGAGCTACAGCAGGGTCGCTGCTGATGGATTTAATGTCGTAGAACAATTTTCGTGATCCGTGTCTTGAATGCGTCTCAACCACAGACCTTAGTTCAGATATCTTCTACACCCCTACGGAGAGATCCCATTGCTTTTTATCAAAGGAACCGGACGTGGTAAAAATACTGACGTACTTCTGGGTTTTAGGACGCGTCACTGCGGTTCTCTATTGGGGCTCCAGCCGTTCACAGCTGTTGACAGTTAAGGGATGTATGAACCGTAACGCTTTTGAGAATCTCGATGCAATCATCAAGGTAAAACGAGCTGCCGGATGGTCTGTCAATCCCTCAAAGTGTTGGCAATTAGCTGCTTGTTTAACCACAATCGCGTATCCTATAAAAAAAAGGCAATGTGTGGGTTTGGATGGAAGTATGAATATAAAGTAACAAGCTTACGGGTAATGGTAAAAGGAATGTTTTATTTAGGCGTGTCCAGTCTTTTCAGAGAGCTTTTACATATTTCAGCATTCACCCAGAGTGGAGCAGCAATGAGGCCCCGCTTACACGAGAACAACGGGTTGGATCCGCGTAGTTTCTCTTGCATATAGCCCTTTCATTTACACGAGGCCGTAACAAAACGATAGAAACGGACCCCACAAACGATAACGGGTCCCAAGGTGGATAGATTTGCAAACGAAACGCTCTGAGGGGTCCAACGGCTCCGTGTAATCGCCTCTGGACGATAATTTCCTGAACAAATAACGACAGCCCCGCCTTGCCCCGCCCCGCCCCGCCTCTCCCCGCCTCGCCCCGCCTCGCCCCGCCTCCCCCCGCCTCGCCCCGCCTCGCCCCGCCTCGCCCCGCCTCGCCCAGCCTCGCCCCGCCTCTCCCCGCCTCTCCCCGCCTCTCCCCGCCTCTCCCCGCCTCGTCCCGCCTCTCCCCGCCTCGCCCCGTTTCTCCCCGCTCTCCCCGCCTCCCCCTGCCTCTCCCCGCCTCTCCCCACCTTTGTTTGTGCCTCACACACATCCGGGGGGGGATCTTATACTCGCTGCTTTTGGTGTATTTTGTGGCGGAAGTTACAGCGCTAGTTACAGGCCCGGCATATGTACTACAGCCGCTCCAGCGTTCTCGTGGGAACAGTCCAGAGGAACAGACGCGTCAAATGAAACAAATACGTGTGAACGGAAGACTTTTTTGAAAACGCATACTGTGCATAAAAGCAAACGTTCCTGTGTGAGCAGCACCGGAGTCCTAAAGCCAGAAAGGACTTCCCGTTACCTCGTCTCAAAGCAATGTGTGTGTAGTTGAAAGCCTGGAATGATGTGTTGGCTGATGAGATCTTCATGTTTTGTTGAACAACATAAATACGTCAGTGAGTGGTGATATGTTGAGATTATCCGGCTGAGCAAAACATGTAAGTATCATAAACGTGTGTTGGTCACAAAGCTTATTAATTTTGGAATCAAATACATTTAAACACAAGAAGAGGCTCAGGACAGATAACATCAACATATCTTTGGCACTGCCATTGGGAGTAATTTAGGGTTAAGTATCTTTGCAAAAGGATACCTTTCAATCGGTAGCGACCACTGTAACTCACAGCCACTGCCGCCCCATGACTCTAATCACATGAAATGCTGCTGACTAATTAATAAAACAATGCAATTACCTTTTCATTGAGTAATGTGTAGTGAACACACAAGTGCAGGCCATTTACATTAAGGGCAATTACAGCTTATAATTAAAATATAGACTGAGTTACAATTACTGTCGGACACGATCCAAATATAGGCCAAACTTTACGACACCAAAACCTGTGAGTGTTAACCTACTTCGAGGGGTTATATGACATTTGAGAACTTTAAAAAGCGTGTCAACAAGGGAAATGTACTGGTCCAAATGGATTACTAAAGATACTCCAAACTGTTTATGCATTTTTTTTTAAGTCTCAGTAGGTCAGTATAAATAAAACATTGGACGAAATAGGAGACAAATGTGTTTTAGGGCCATTCATAGAATGGCCATTAATAGACACCATCTTCTTCTTTGATCCGCATTCCGTAGTAAGTGAAACGTTCTAGTGGAATCCATTGATTTTAAGCCCTGCACTGAATCATGTGGCAGCGTGTCGGAGAGAGAAGGTGACTGCCACATGTATGTAAATGTCTATTTGGTGCTGCTACTTTCACGGCAATTGTAAAACTTTTCCAATTTCTTCGCCGCTCGCTGCCGCCTCGACCCTAGCTGACCCTAGCTGACTTCAGCTAGTTGGAGTCCTAAGCATTCAAAGTTCGCCAAATTAAATGTTTGTACAAGCAAGGGGACACAAAGGGGCGAATCGATAAATGCAAATGGTCCTTTTGGGATTTAAGTCTTCTTTTAAATGAAATTGTGAAATTGAGTTTTGAAGAAGGGGTTGGATCTATAAGTCTTTAACTCTTTCTACCCCTTTTCAGACATGTCATATGTATCGATATTGTTTATTGTATGTGTTAACTAATATACATTCTAAATCTTTACTTGGACTGGAGCTTCGTCTCCATGTGGAGGAAAAGAACATGACACTTCTTGCACTTATGTTACACTGACGGCCCCTACACACGGCGGCGTGGATTGCCGCTTGGCGGTGGGCGTGTCTTGAGCTTGGGGAGTCAACGCGACCAACAACCAATCACATGTCCCGCCCCGGACATACAAAGCAAAGCATTCATGCTACATCCATGCTGGCTAAATATACTGTCTATGCTTGCTAGCTGTCCATTCAAACGAAAGTACACTGGATATAAACTCCCCAAACAAGCGAAAACCTACCAGTTTCCCCCACTGTCTCTGCCCCCTCCCCCCATGCCTGGCTCCTCCGGTTTGTATCCCTGTATGTAAAGAGGGACTGGTCATAGAGTACCGGGTGATTCCCTACCGCCACGATCATTTTCTCCTCCATTTTTTGACATATGGGAAATAACTGCGGTCCGGCTCTCCCAACATACACCCGGTTTGATTGGCTACTGCTTATACTGTCAGATTTGCATACGAGGGATTTGATTGGCTGACGCCTCCGTCGAGGCGGCAAAAGTAGAACATTGCTCTACTTTTGCAGCGAGCACCTCGAGAGAAGCTACGCTTTGCTCCCACAATGCAGTTCGGCGAATCGCGACGTCACCCCATTCAGAGTGAATGGGCAGAAGCGTTGACCAAGCCACGGCGCCGTGTGTAGGGGCCGTGACAGTGAATGGCGCCCTCCCAAACTTCCCTTTGCCATAATTTCACTGGAGCAAATCAAGCCTCAGCACACACCCTTTCTGCCATTTGTGGTAAAAGAAAATGAAAGGAGAGTGATGGAAATAGCTCGAGCTGTCACACTGTAGGACATATCTTTGACTCCGTATTGATCCATCCGAGTTGAGTGACTCCGTTCACTCCCTTTGATCTACAGAACATGACACCTCCTGGACGGGAAGACGGAGGTATCGCGGTGCCATCACATGTTTCAAGGTGTAGTTGTAGCCAAGGTAGTGTGGTGACTTTCGGGTAAGCAATACCCTGCGAGAGCCAGCTTTCTGGTCTGTGGACGAGACAACAGCGTGGCTCTGATATCAATCAAAGTCACATTGAAAACAATCAGCTGATATGATACTCCTGCAGCGGACCGCAGGAGAGATCGGAGGAAGAGGCTGCTGACGTGCCGATGGTCTCAGACGTGGCGTGGGATCCATTATCGCATCTCCCCTTCAGAGGATGTCGTCTGCCATTTTACACTACTCAGGGTATTGATCATTCTGCACCACATCGAGAGGAAATTCCACCCAAGGTGACACCAGAAAACACCGGAGTGGGAGAGAGTAGGACTCGTTGTGCACATGAGCTCTTAGATGAGTTAATTGAATCCCAGGACTAAACAAATTAGAGTTTGGATGTATCGTGTTCTCTGCCAAGTCCTAATGGCCTCATCGGTTCTGAAGCGCCATGTGAGAATGGGAGAGTCCCTGAGCTCTGGCATCCGCAGAAGACAAGGTAAGTCCATTAGTAGCAGGGCTTTATCTAATGAATACACTGTGAAAAGGGAGGCATTGCTGAACACCAGCGTCTACAGAGAGACTGTATCTATCGAAAAACATAAAGACTCCTCTTGCTGATAGTTATTACATACAATTATCCCATTACTAGTTTGAACGGCACTATCCTCTACACAGAGATTTGTATTGGCATGACTCACCCAAAACCTCGCTTTATGTTCGTCTGTTGTTATTACATCATCCGTTTAGGAATCCGAATGGAAATACAGAGACGGAAATGGTTGCTTAATATCAGACAGAATTGCCGTTAGACTTTGTTTTAATCAAGACTTCCTCTTCTCGAAAAGTCAACGAAAAAGATCTCGGGCAATTCCACATGTTTCTTTTGACAGGCATTAACACGTGCGCTTTTCATGAGGCCACCAAGAAGTCTGTCAAACTATTTATTCAGACAACGTAATCATTCATTTACAGCATTATTATTTTATGTATTTGAAAAGGCAGAAATATTGTTGCTTTTTATTCTAGGCTTCTTGAGGGACGCCTTTAACTGGGGCTCTGTGCACGGTTTGAACAGCAACATTTGAGATGTCTGATGACTTAAAGGTGGGGTAGGTAAGAACGGAGAAACCGGCTCGAGTAGGCTAGACTTTGAAAATACACAACCGGAAAAAATCTGCCCCTTCCTTCAGACTTCCTCACAGAGCCCCTCCTCCAACACACACAAACGCGCACATGACCAATGAGGGCACGAGATAAGTTTGTGCCCAGATGGAAGGCTGACAGGCAGGTAGGCCATCCAGCTACTTTAGCCGGCTCAGATGATTGGTCGTGCTTTTTACAGCGCCACGGCTTCCACCGATGACATTTTGTTAAGTATTTAATGTCAAAGCATTTAATATATTCATTGCTATCGGGACGTTAAGAGCATTCCATGGAATATAACAAAAAGTGTATCTGAAATAAATTACCGACCCCAACTTTAACATACCGTAATTTTCGGACTACAAGCCGCACCTTTTTTCCCATTTTTCGACCCTGCGGCTTATATAACGGTGCGGCTAATCTATGGATTTGTACAGCTAACGGCCACTAGGGGACCTCCTAAATCTATGGATTTTACAGGTTACAGTCCACCACCTTTAAGTCTATGGGCTCTATGGCCGGTCCGCGCCCCCCACCTTTAAGCGGCGGGCTCCAGCAGGAAAAGCTGGAGGCCGGAAAAGAGTGAGACAGGTAGCGCGCCAAAGTAAAAGTGGAACCGAGAGACAGAACGAGAGCAAGACAGACGGACATTACGAGAGCGAGACAGTTTGTGCAAAGGAAGTTTTCATGCACAAACCCTTCGTTCAGCGGGAGGCGTGGATGACTCGCGGCGATACATCATTCACCAAAACTGGTCGCATGCGAAAAGCAACTTTCGCTCAAGTTTGCGAGTGGATCCTGACGGCGTGGAGGAGCGTCAAAACATCCACGATCACCAACGGGTTCCGAAAGGCTGGACTGCTTACATACGGCAATTAAACATTAAAACACCTGCTGCTTATAGTCCAGTGCGCCTTATAGTCCGAAAATCATCAAATCAAAGTCATTACTGGGCTCCTTGGTTGATTGGAGAACGACCCTAACCCTAAAGCAAAATGACCAGGAGCTTATTTCTGGTCCACAATGAAAAGTTGTCTTTCTGCCTTTTTAAAAATGTGTCATATCACAAAGGTAGTGTGTGGAAAATGTTCTTTATCGCAATCAGGAAACCCCCCTTTTTATCACAGACGGGTTCAAGTGATGGTCTTAGTGTTCTTTGCTGCCCACTATTTCTCACGCCACTGCTGGGGTGTGGCGCAGTGGAGCCTTGCTCCGGGGATCAGGTTCAAACCTCACTGCAGTCAGCATGTCGTTGCGTCCCTGCGACCCTTCACCCCAAAGTCGCTTCGGATAAAAGCGTCTAACATGTAATGTTGTAAAGCTAACTTTATATAGTTCTTATTAGCATTGCTAGCTTCCACTCTCACTGCAATTAAATGACTATGTTAGCTGTCAGATGTGTGTGTTAAAAAGAATATTATAAATAGTTTCAAGCTAGAGTTCTCAATGCTTAAACATGCGGGACACTATCTTCATCTCCTGCCTCTGCTACTGTAAGTGCTACACATGTGAACAGTGATTTCCATTCAACAGCAGAACATGAAGCAGCGGAAATGATGATACTTCTCCCCACAGCTTGATATATTAATGATGTGCTCAGTGAAATACATTTAGAATACCCAGTGTATGAAATAGTGATCAGGGAGGAGGATATACTTGTTTCAAGGTTGCTCTCCATGGATCAATTTCCATCTGGCTTTGATCGAGGACATTCTGTGTTGGGAATTGTTCTCCTTTTTTGCAGAGCTTCTTTGACTTCTTCTTCAATACATAGTTCTGTGGACGTCTTGGTAACGCCTACGAGGAGGTTTCCAGATTGCACCCTGACATGTTTATGGTTAAATACCATCGCACCTTGAAACCTAAAGTCCTCACCTGCACCTTTTAGCCTCGGGGAAGAGCTCACAAATAGACGCTTCACACCTTAGCCTGCTCAAAATGTCACCAGCTGACAAGTTTGAGCAGCTTTCGGTATCTGTTTCCCGAACCTAGCTGACACCTGTCTTCCTGATTAAATAAATGAATCATCCTCTCATATTCTAAAAATATGCAGAACGAAAGTAACGTTTGCTTCTCAGGATCTATAATTAATGTAGTCACATTCAGAGCGAGGAGAAGGAAATCTGATGTGCCCCCCTCCCCCTCCTCCCCCTCCTCCCCCCCCCTCCCCCTCCTCCTCTGCAACCCAATAATCCCTGAGAGATCAGAGCGAGCTGTGAAAGCACAAATATAAACGTGGTACCAGAACTTTCAAATCTCTGCTGCCATTGTTCTGACAGCTGCCTGCACTAATTAGCCATCAAAGGTCTCGCTCTCCCACCAAAAGCTAACACAAGTACAGTCTCATGTCTGCTGTCACGGCACGTTTGAATGTCAACGTGTCAGTCTCTGTACTTCAATGTAAGTAAAGAGGGACAACATTCTGTAATGACTGAACTTCATTTCATTGTAATTTGGAAATGAAATATGGACCACGGCAACGAGCCAGGAAGTCTGACATAAACCGAGAGAGATCGTTAGAGATTCCGTTTTGTGGGCTGTTTTGACAGGATTGTTGACATACTCGTGGATTCATCTTCTCATTACAGACACATGCATTTCCTAACATTCGGTCTATATGCTGTGAAATGTATTATCTCTTCGATTTACACACGGCATCTATTGCACGTCTGTCCGTCCTGGGAGAGGGATCCCTCCTCTGTTGCTCTCCCTGAGGTTTCTCCCATGTTCCCTTTAAACTGTGGGGTTTCTCCGGAAGTGTTTCCTTGTACGGTGTGAGGGTCTAAGGACAGAGGGTCTAAGGATAGAGGGTCTAAGGACAGAGGGTCTGAGGACAGAGGGTCTAAGGACAGACGGTCTAAGGACAGAGGGTGTCGTATTGTCATACTGATATTCTGTACACACTGTGAAGTCCATTGAGACAAATGTAGCATTTGTGATATTGGGCTGTATAAATAAACATTGATTGATTGTCCACAATAAAATGTATTATCTCTTTCTTTGTCATGGATATTGTTTTGAACGTAACTTAAACCTGTTCAGCCCCGAGCCTGTTTTTCAGGTTTCAGGCTCGAAAATGATATTCCCAGAACAAATGACCATATCTTCTCTTCTAAAAGGGGAAAATGAATCATCTTTTTTCTCAAAGCAAGGATACACCTGTGAGTTGGATGCAGAAAAGTCAGAATCAATATAGATGTTTTTATTTTAAAGTAAATTCAGATTGAACATGGTAAAAAAAAATGATTGTGTCCGTCCAAAAAAATAATAATACTTATAGTGAAAACCAACCTTTATGATGGGATAGTAGACTAAAAGCTTTAGGAATCCAAACTACAACATATAATAAGTACCCTGTCTCAAGATTGAAGCAAAACAAGTGAAATTTGACCTTTTTAGAGAGGTTTAGCCAAAATAGAAAACACTTCTGGGGTCATTTGGGTGGATTTTCCATATCTCTGGCCCCCCTTGGTCGATTTTGCTGATTGACATCTCTTTCTAACCGTCAGAGCCAATAGAATTGAAGGGAACTCCCACATACTCCTTATTTGGTCATGTGTGTGTGTGAGACTGACGCATAGCCAAAACCGGAAGCTGCGATAACTCTGGTGGCTACCATTAGCAGCTAACTTTTACTCTCTGATTTTTACATAAAAATGGAACTATGGATTATAAATTTAAAAAATGATGACCCAGAAACATTATCAACCTATGGATTAACCGATTCAGTTGCGTTTTTTCTCGTGTTAATGCGTCTTTTGATCAGATTGCTACGGTGAGACGATCTCCCTAGAAGCTCTGTAAAGGTACGTGTTGTGGTGTCTGTATTTGCTTCCACTGTCGCGAGTCCGGATCGCTCAGTGATGATACTATATACCTACATAATCTGTGGAGTCTCAGCTTTAATCGGATATCTTGTATGTGCAGCTACGATAAGTAATAAGGGCACCTTTATCTTGAGTTCTGTGCCAATGTCCGTTAGTATTTTTCGCTCAGGGGTCATTTAGATGCTTCTTATGAGACTTGTGTTTTGTTTTGGTAAACATGGTTTGTATCGTCAGTTAGCTGAGATTATTACCGTTAATCTGGTATGACACATTAATAGCTTCTTAAATATTAAGAGGGGGCCTCGAGGCTTAACAGGTTAAAAATGATGGTAGTACTGATCCAGGTGTTCTGTAAATGTCCAAGTCTGTTCACATTTACATTTCCAGTAACCATTTTTTAAACACTGCCAGAGTCCATACGGTGTTCCCGTTAGTGTTTACTTCCTGTCTGTCTTCTTCTGCTGTTCCCTTTAGTGTTTACTTCCTGTCTGTCTTCTTCTGCTGTTCCCGTCAGTGTTTACTTCCTGTCTGTCTTCTTCTGCTGTTCCCGTTAGTGTTTACTTCCTGTCTGTCTTCTTCTGCTGTTCCCTTTAGTGTTTACTTCCTGTCTGTCTTCTTCTGTGTATGTATCTGATGTCCCGCATGTCTTTTAACTTATTTATTTCTTTTGCAGTCTTTTTTTTTCTTTACTGGGGACAGTTTAGCCTTCGTGAATCCATAGTTTCCTGAGTATTCAAAAAGTATTCCTTGGGTTTTCTTATGGACACTACTAATGTGTGTTGTCCACAGCGGACATTACATTGACCGGACTTCTCTCTAGGGATTGATTTGACTTCACATAGTCCATCCATCCTCCTTGGCGGATGTCCCTCAAAATCGAGCATTCAACTAAGCTGTATAAAAATATCAGGCAAAACTATAGCGTATTATTTGTTTAGTTTGACTTGATGTTTTCAAAGGTTTTATTTGTCATACTCACATTAGCTCCAGCCTACTGTTGCTGCTGAAACAATGCTCCATAAGATATATTTACTTTAAAGTAAAAGTGATAAAATAGTCTAACAGAAACAGAAACAAATATTCAGGTTGCCTTCCCTGTGAAAGTTGGACCATATCCCTCGTATTTGCCGCTGATGTTGAAACTGGACCATTAACTCGAGTTAAATCCCTCTGAGGCTGAAGTTATCTTGTCTGACAGGGTACAGGTGGTAACTCGATTTGCTAATTAAGACCCTTCAATAGTCTGATGATATATGGCGGCCAACTTTTGGGCCATGGGGGAAAACATTTAACAAAAAAAGGCGCATTAAATCAGCTGCTCGACTTCCCGAACACCAGCCTTGCCTTAGCAACTGTCACTATCTATCAATACAGCCTGCAGTCAATCAGATCAATTATCTAAATAGTGAATAATGGATTAATTCAGCATGAATTTCTCATAAGTACTTCACGTTGACAGAGAGGCTCCTGTGTAACCACTCTGGTTTGCAACTATCAAAAGCTAATAAAAGCGTTTAGATGTCAGCGTTTGATTTCTCCCGTGTGATCCAGTACAACTGTCCGGAGTCATAAGAGGAATTTCAAGTATTACTGCTTTAGGTATTTCACTGAGTGTTATCCAATGTCTTTTTTCAATGCATGTTCTTTGGTTGGTTGCCAGCAGGCTGTGCTCTGTCTTTCATGATGTCAGGCTGCAGACAACAGGCAGTGCAATTAAGACGGGCAAGTTAACGTCCCCCTCGGCCCTTATTCCCATGCATGTCATCCCAGGCCTCGTGCTTTCATTTGGCACATTACGATGTGTTGACAAATCAACTTACGAGGGCTTTATGGCACACAACAGGATAATGTCACACACAACAATAGTGTCAAACACACAGAAAAATAGCGGTTACAGGAAAGGCTCTGAGCCAAATTGGTGGAGAAGGACTTACAGTGGGGAAAAAGGTATTTAGTCAGCCACCAATTGTGCAAGTTCTCCCACTTAAAAAGATGAGAGAGGCCTGTAATTTTCATCCTAGGTACATTTCAACTATGAGACAGAATGAGAAGAAAAAAAAATCCAGAAAATCACATTGTCTGATTTTTAAAGAATTTATTTGCAAATTATGGCGGAAAATAAGTATTTGGTCAACAACAAAAGTTCATCTCAATACTTTGTTATATACCCTTTGTTGGCAATGACAGAGGTCAAAGGTTTTCTGTAAGTCTTCACAAGGTTTTCATTGTTGCTGGTGTTTTGGCCCATTCCTCCATGCAGATCTCCTCTAGAGCAGTGATGTTTTGGGGCTGTCGCTGGGCAACACGGACTTTCAACTCCCTCCAAAGATTTTCTATGGGGTTGAGATCTGGAGACTGGCTAGGCCACTCCAGGACCTTGAAATGCTTCTTACGAAGCCACTCCTTCGTTGCCTGGGCGGTGTGTTTGGGATCATTGTCATGCTGAAAGACCCAGCCACGTTTCATCTTCAATGCCCTTGCTGATGGATGGAGGTTGTCACTCAAAATCTCACGATATATGGCCCCATTCATTCTTTCCTTTACACGGATCAGTCGTCCTGGTCCCTTTGCAGAAAGCCCCAAAGCATGATGTTTCCAGCCCCATGTTTCACAGTAGGTAGGTGTTCTTTGGATGCAACTCAGCATTCTTTCTCCTCCAAACACGTCTAGTTGAGTTTTAACCAAAAAGTTCTATTTTGGTTTCATCTGACCATATGACATTCTCCCAATCCTCTTCTGGATCATCTAAATGCTCTCTAGCAAACTTCAGACGGGCCTGGACATGTACTGTACCATTCAGGCTTATGCTAGAAGAGGGGTGCAAGGAATAGTCTAAGTAGTGGGGGAGTTTTATACACTAAAGGTGTGGAAATTCTCTGGCGTTATAATATCAGCGCGGCCGCGGTCGGATCAAAATGCCTCTGAATGCAATTTGAATAGACCTACAGTCAATCAGAGCAACGAAACGTTGGGCCTGCGTCATGCCTTACTGATTGAGTTCGATCGGAACCGCCATCAGTATCCCCATTGGATCTTCAACGTGTGCTATCATACGTCACGTTCACAGGGATCCCTTTTTATTTACTACAAGACAAATGTGCCGTTTTATTTCATACAGTTCCGTTTTGATTGAGACAGGGAAATAATGTAAACCTCACGCGTGGCGTTTCACTGTCAAGGGGGGCGATATAGCGTGTATGTAATTACATTGCAAATACTGACTTGAGCCCCACCACTGTATGGGTAAGCCCATAGATTACCCAACAAAAACACTCTGTTTAATGTTATGCTTTTATTTTTATTTCAGAAGTATTAGTAAATTGTATTATATAAGTATAATATATCTAATATGCATTGAGTTAATGCCTTACCACTCAGATTCAAAATAAACTTGAAGGAGAAAACACTACTTTAGGAAGGATTTTCTTTTAAGTATATTGTCAGATGTATTTCCTGTTCAAACGAACCACAGATTTAAGGCGGTCTGCGGTGGAAAGTTCTGAAGAGATTATGTTCTGCAGACAAGACTCAATATTGTGCAAGTAGTCTCATTCCAGCATTTTCCAGCTGTCCTTTAAATAGTCCCACTGACAGTTTGTCACTACTTAAGAAATGTCTCTATATATAAACATAATCCATACACTACAACAACTCTAAATCTTGCCAAGTATATTCGTCTAATATCTAGTCAGAATATGTCTTTACACCTGATATAAGACATAATGGTAACACTTTAGATTAAGGTACACATATTCACCATCGACTAGTTGTTCATTAACATGCATATTAGAGCCAAACGTCTAGCTTATTAGTGAACCCATTTTGAATTATAAATACCTAATTTTAAGTTATTTTGGCACAATTAATACTTTTAGTTTCATGTGTTGTTACATAAGAATAGATCATATTTGTGTTATTATGGGAACATTACTATTCTTGTGGTACTACTGCCTTATTAGGCCCATATTGAGCATATTAAGACCAAAACGTATGTACAACAACTTCTTTAAAATACATCAGCACTAATTAGAGGGTTATTGAGTTAAAACTCTCAACTAATGTAGAATAAGGCATTACTAAGTGTATTATAATGACTAATAAAAAGCCAATATACTGCTAATATGCATGTTAATTAACAACTAGTTGATGGTGAATATGTGTACCTTAATATAAAGTGTTACCGACATAATAACTTCAGAAGTAACACTGCAGTGATATATCGGGACAATGCATCGTCTTGTTAGGTCAAATGTAATATATCTATTAGAAATTAACCAACTAACATCAGTTCAATCAGGAGAGACGGCTTTGATGTAAGAATACATATTTATTGCAGAGATACACAAATGAATGTAATGGAGTTTTGGCGATTGGGCCCCGTTGTGCAGGAAGTATCATTCGGGAGGGGAGAACCGATCCGATGAAACGCCTATGGGGTCTAGACCCTGGTGGTGGTGAATGGGTAGTTGGGGTTGGTCTGAAGGGGAGGGGCTTAGCTTGACCCTGGTGGTGGTGAATGGATAGTTGGGGTTGGTCTGAAGGGGAGGGGCTTAGCTTGACCCTGGTGGTGGTGAATGGGTAGTTGGGGTGGTCTGAAGGGGAGGGGCTTAGCTTGACCCTGGTGGTGGTGAATGGATAGTTGGGGTCGGTCTGAAGGGGAGGGGCTTAGCTTGACCCTGGTGGTGGTGAATGGATAGTTGGGTTCGGTCTGAAGGGGAAGGGCTTAGCTTGACCCTGGTGGTGGTGAATGGATAGTTGGGGTTGGTCTGAAGGGGAGGGGCTTAGCTTGACCCTGGTGGTGGTGAATGGGTAGTTGGGGTGGTCTGAAGGGGAGGGGCTTAGCTTGACCCTGGTGGTGGTGAATGGATAGTTGGGTTTGGTCTGAAGGGGAGGGGCTTAGCTTGACCCTGGTGGTGGTGAATGGGTAGTTGGGGTCGGTCTGAAGGGGAGGGGCTTAGCTTGACCCTGGTGGTGGTGAATTGATAGTTGGGTTCGGTCTAAAGGGGAGGGGCTTAGCTTGACCCTGGTGGTGGTGAATGGATAGTTGGGGTTGGTCTGAAGGGGAGGGGCTTAGCTTGACCCTGGTGGTGGTGAATGGATAGTTGGGGTCGGTCTGAAGGGGAGGGGCTTAGCTTGACCCTGGTGGTGGTGAATGGATAGTTGGGGTCGGTCTGAAGGGGAGGGGCTTAGCTTGACCCTGGTGGTGGTGAATGGATAGTTGGGGTTGGTCTGAAGGGGAGGGGCTTAGCTTGACCCTGGTGGTGGTGAATGGATAGTTGGGTTCGGTCTGAAGGGGAGGGGCTTAGCTTGACCCTGGTGGTGGTGAATGGATAGTTGGGTTCGGTCTGAAGGGGAGGGGCTTAGCTTAACCCTGGTGGTGGTGAATGGGTAGTTGGGGTCGGTCTGAAGGGGAGGGGCTTAGCTTGACCCTGGTGGTGGTGAATGGGTAGTTGGGGTCGGTCTGAAGGGGAGGGGCTTAGCTTGACCCTGGTGGTGGTGAATGGGTAGTTGGGGTTGGTCTGAAGGGGAGGGGCTTAGCTTGACCCTGGATCCAGAGGGACGGGAAGTGAAAAGAGGTGGAGGAAGGTTGCATCGAGACACCTGAAATGACAGCTGTCAGAGGGGGGAGAGCAGACTTAAAAGGTTTGGCAGAGTGCTATGATAGGCTTGTGAGAATAGAACAAAGTGATTGGTTAAGCTGGAGAGTGACGCCCCCGATCACTTATTGAGAGGAGAGAGAGTAGTTACATGGGAATATTAAATGAAGAGTAAAAACAGTCTTCCTGGTTGAACTTACGCTGAGCTTAATAAAACAGAACACTTTTGAGCGTTCGCAGCTTATACTGTAACACAACATGTCCTGATTCTGGTACAATATAGGTCAAAATGAGTTCCAGCTAATTACAAGATCTGATTTATCTAAATATCCCTTCTTATTTCAAGAAGTGTTACCAACCAAATGTTCACTTTAGTCTAGGACCTGGGTTAGATATGTATGCACTTAATTTAGGAGAGAATATCTCAACTGTTGTAGACTAATATGACCCCACTGAACAACTTGGGATGTGTGCCAAAATCTCTATCCGGGACGAAAAGCCCCAAAATTACCACGCCCTTTTTTTAATGACCACGCCCCTTTTCATCGGAAGTACTACTTCCGATATAGCTGTATCTTCTAAACCGTTTGACCTACAGATTTTCTGAGGTGCTCAAAATGTTCAGAATGGCCATATCTAGGGGAGGGGGGTGTTATAAATTTCTAATTTGATATTTTACGGGAACGTTCTGTCCACTTATTACCATACAACTACCCAGGTACTGGAAATTCTCTTCTCATGAAGTTATCCTCTCATGAATTATGTGCATACATGCCTATCTTAACTTAGGTCTTCTACTAATTAATAGAACCATTGAATTATATAAAACTAACTGCTTTTTGTTTATTCATAGCACCAGTGCTAAAAGCTGGAGAGAGTATGAGAGAAAGACTTATCCATCCAGTTTAACAGAGATAATATCTCACTGAAGTACAGCGAAATGGTAAGACAAGCTTTAATTTTTGTATTTACCTACCTCTTCTTTCTGTCGGGTATGCCAAGTAGTATATTGTATGGTGATACTGATAACCCATGCCATCGATAATTTTAAACATGTTTCTTTTATTTTCAGGATGTGGTACCGCTCGCTGCTCCTTCTGCTACACCTAAGCCGATCAAGCCGATCGATCTCGAGGAGTGCATCCTATGCCAGAAGAAGAACCGATCTGAGTACCTCTCTAGTGGTGAAATCGGCAAGAAACATGTTTAAAATTATCAATGGCATGGGTTATCAGTATCACCATACAATATACTACTTGGCATACCCACAGAAAGAAGAGGTAGGTAAATAAAATATGAAAGCTTGTCTTACCATTGCACCTCAGAAAATCTGTAGCTCAAACGGTTTAGAAGATACAGCTATATCGGAAGTAGCACTTCCGATGAAAAGGGGCGTGGTCATCTAAAAAAGGGCGTGGTAATTTTGGGGCTTTTCGTCCCGGATAGAGATTTTGGCACACATCCCAATTTGTTCAGTGGAGTCATATTAGTCTACAACAGTTGAGATATTCTCTCCTAAATTAAGTGCATACATATCTAACCCAGGTCCTCTACTACTTGTTCTATTGGCACATGCTTGTTCTTATTTCAAGTGAAAACAGCTTGTTTTCATTGTTGTTTAACTTGTTTTTGGAACAGCATTTTGTCCCGTGTATGTACCACCATATTTATTCTACTGTAGTCCAACGTATTTGGCAATTCGGGGAATAAACAAAACCCAATCAACATCCACAGGGAGCACGGAGAACCATCACATCTCTCCTCTTGTACCCCTCGTATTCAGCAGATCCCTAATTGGTGCCGTGCTTTGCTCGGAGTGTACACTCAGCAGGATGTTGAGAAAATAAAAGCCATCACACACAGATGCAAGATGACACGTCCCTCATTTGCTTCGGAGGTGAGAAATACTCGGGGCATTGTGCCAGATGACCTTGGCAGTTGTGTCCTCAGGGAGGAGTGAATGAATAGCTAACCTTTAGATGATATCCTGTGCTTCCCATCATTTCCCCAGGCAATCATTTACTTTTCATACTTTTTATATTCTAATCTAAAGGGAAGTATTTGAGAAGTTTACACATTAGCAGGAGGCAATGCAAAATGCTCAATAAATGAATGTGTACTCAATCTCAATCTTGACAGCCTCAGTTGACCAAAGTGCTGTACAGCAAACAAATACAATATAAAATAACACAATAGGAATAAAACAATAATTAAAAACAAAATAAAAAGCACAATAACTAGAAACATACATTCTTATCAAGCTCCACATTTGTGGAATCAGCTTCCAGTTTGTGTTCGGGCGGCAGACACCCTATCCGTTTTTAAGAGTGCGCTGAAGACCTTCCTTTTTGATAAAGCTTATAGTTAGGGCTGATTAGACTCAGCCCCTAGTTTTGCTGATATAGGCTTAGTGTGTCGGGGGACATCTTACTTCTTCCTTCTCTCTGTCTGTACCCGTGTACTCTCATGTTCCCATTAACCCAGCTTCCCCACATGTCTTTCTTTTTGGTGTCTATATACGCCGGGATCCGGAGTCATGGATGATCCTGCGGTCCTGTGTCCTGGATCGCGAGCGCTGGATCGTGAGTCGTGGCTGTGGTCCTGGATCATCGTCCTGGATGGATATCCTCGTGGATTCATCTTCCTATTATACACACATGCATTTCCAAACATTTGGACTACCTATGTTGCAAATGTATTATCTTTTCAATTTACACACGGCATCTATTGCACGTCTGTCCGTCCGGGGAGAGGGATCCCTCCTCTGCTGCTCTCCCTGAGGTTTCTCCCATGTTCCCTTTAAATTGTGGGTTTTCTCCGGAAGTGTTTCCTTGTACGATGTGAGGGTCTAAGGACAGAGGGTCTAAGGACAGAGGGTCTAAGGACAGAGGGTGTCGTATCGTCATACTGATATTCTGTACAAACTGTTTTATTGGGCTACAGTATATAAATAAACATTGATTGATTGATATAAACACATATAAATGTCAAACGTGTTATGTTCAGGGGTGGACTGGGACTACAAATGAGCCCGGGACTCTCGACAGGCCCACTTCGGTACCAGCCCATTGGGATTCGTCCCGAACGTCCCGATGGCCAGTCCGCCCGATATATATGGCTATAAGGCTTATAGCCCTATATATCTAACGTAATGAATGAGAGCTTCAAAGCCTCTATGATAACCCTTTTTATTTCTCCTTTCCTTTGTGAGTGTGGCGGCTGACGTCCCAAACCCCGCACCATAATGCTCCTGTCACTCATCGAGCCGATTCAATTTACCCTTGTTTCCCGGTTTCTGGATGCCAAGGGCACGACAGGGATCAGACCAGAGTGGTGCCAAGTGTCTCAGAGCACAGAAGAAACACACTTTACCGCCCCAATTCAACTGGGAACAAAGGACAGGCACTAAATGACGTCTGCGCAGTAAATACATGGCATGGAGTGACATTTAAGTGTCTGCGATATCATTTCACAAGTGATGAAGACTCAGGCAGTAATAAAAGGATGAGGCGTTTTCTCGCTGGCTTCCCAAGTCTTTATTTGTACTCTGTTACGATGTGTGAAGCAGGTAGGACCCAAATGCAGATTAACGTAAAAATAATTCCTTTATTCCAAGGCTATACAGACAAAGACAGAACAGAACACTCACCGAGGACAAGCCAATACACAAGACAACCCGACAAAGAGAGATAGAAAACCCAGAACTTAAATACACCCAGGACTAATCACATAAACACGAGACAGGTGAGGAGGGAGGAGAAAACACACAGGTACCAGGTGAACACAAGTGGGTAATCAGAGAGGGAAACCGACAGAAAGCAAACAGGCAGGAAACGGGGGTGAACACTTTAGAAAATAAAACAGGAAACCCAAAGATAGAAAAGGACACGAAAAATACCAACACAGACAAATCCTAACATACTCCCTCCCATAGTGTTAACATCAGACCTTGTCAAACATGTCACCTGTTAATATCTAACTAAGATCTAAAAGATGTGGTTTGCTCTTACGGTCAATATTTTATGGATGCAAAGTGGTGAAAGTGGAATTTAAACGGGGACTTTAGGTTCACGAGGTCATAAGGGACAAAAGGTATTTCTTCTAGAAAAATACATCCATTATTTATCAAATGCATTTCCTTTAAGACTGCTTCTATGTGCAGCTGAAACATATTTCACTTACGGTTTGTTTTTTATTCCAATACATGGGGTTGAGTCTTTGTTTGTTACCTTCACCTTGTTGCCCTGCTGGTATTTCCACTCATATTCACTTAGCTAAAGACGTGCCATTACAGCCGTATAGAAAATAGTTTGCCCTTTAAAAAGAGAACCGATGCTTGGGAGTGGATGTGGGTTCTGCTCAAAATATGCTTCCCCTCCTCTCCACTTTTCACAGGCCGCTGGATCATTTGCATAACATTTCGGTGATGTGTCGCAGGTCTCGCTCGGTGAAGAATACGCCAAGTGAAGTGTGAAATAAAGCGGCAGATGAGACCATGTTCTCTCGAGATGGTGGAGAGAATGGGCCGAGGTAACGAACAAGGATATCTGGTGGCTGTCATACCTGGAATCAAACTGAGTAAATATCCAGGCATGGTTCATTTTCTTTGAAACCCTTTTTTCCTTTTATTTAATCAAACATCCCTCAGAGGATAGGAATGTCTGACTGGAGTAAACAATAAGACAACATGTAATAGTTGATCCATGAAGTAAAAGGTAATTAATACGCTTGCTGTTGTATTTATGTGAACAAGGACAATGCGTACAAGCAGGGGTTGAATTAGGACGAAGCTCTGACGTCATCACCCTCTCGGAAAAAAAACGATGTTCAAACTTTTTTCGTTCTAAACTAGACTATAGGGCCTCTATGTGTTGACTCTATTTTAAAATAGCAGATCTCTGTGACCGGATATCGTTTTTTCGGCTTAGTGAACGTGTGCCTCTGAGCTGGAGCACCGCTGTGCAAACCCACTTTTATAAAAAAACGTCTTATAGAATTGGCTCAATTGTAGCATGGCATAACACCGGAGAGAGGGGGCGGGAATGCTCGGAAACTAAACGACTCAGGAGCCATTATGTGATTAGACCACATATGTTCACCGTGAATGGAGAATTATGGTCCCCCGTCAGTTGTTCTTTGAATCAAAAGGAAAAAGGGTCGAGCTTTTTTCCTACAATACATTAGATGGAAGTTCTCTTGAATGGCTGCCGCTCTGTAATTAGAGAGTCACTCGTATCAATCACTCCCGCGGTGGCAGGCTCATTTTTTCTTCGTCAATTACCTTGAACACGTCAGACGCTGATCAGACGAGACCCGTCTTAAAGCCACTGCCGAGCTGTCGTTGACACTAATGGAATTTTAAATCGTCCCTCACAGTGGAGTTCTACTTAAGTGCAAGTCCCAATTAGGGGGAGGGTAACTCGGCTAATCTCCTCGAAAAGCGACAATAAGCTGCGATCAATATCAAAATATGCGCCCTGCTTAGGAGCCGGCGATTCACTTCATTCTGACACACCGGGTTGGCTCTCAGAGATCAACCGAAACCAGAGAAAGTGGGGAGACGCTGGATTTAAATGGGTTCTCTGTTATAGTTACTTTGTGGATGATTTGACTTGAGTCTGGCAGGAAATGGCAAAACTACTGTATGTTATATGACCACATGCCAGGACAAAGGAAGTTCCAGACGTGAGTGTTAACATTCAAATAGTAGTTGATGGTTCTCGATGAGTGCCTTAAAGATATGACTGACTAATGATGGTACCAAGGAATTACATTCGAAAGATTTGGCTGTGACGAAAAGGGAGCTGAGCCGGAAGGCAAAGCTCTCTGTCTACCGGGCCGTTTTCGTTCCTACCCTCACCTATGGTCATGAAGGATGGGTCATGACCGAAAGAACGAGATCGCGGATACAAGCGGCCGAGATGGGTTTTCTCCGCCGGGTGGCTGGTGTCTCCCTTAGGGATAAGGTGAGAAGTTCGGTCATCAGGGAGGGACTCGGAGTTGAGCCGCTCCTCCTTCGCGTCGAAAGGAGCCAGTTGAGGTGGTTCGGGCACCTAGTTAGGATGCCACCTGGGCGCCTCCCTAGGGAGGTGTTCCAGGCACGTCCAGCTGGGAAGAGACCGAGGGTAGACCTAGGACCAGGTGGAGGGGTTATATCTCTTCGCTGGCCTGGGAGCGCCTTGGGACCCCCCAGTCAGACCTGGTTGATGTCGCCAGGGGAAAGAAAGTTTGGGGCTCTCTTCTGGAACTGCTACCCCCGCGACCCGACCACGGATAAGCGGAGAAGATGGATGGATGGATGGAGATTTGGCGGACCTTTCCTCCAGTCTGACACTTCCCCATCTATCTTATATTCTAAAAGGCCATGTCATTGGATACAATGGGGACAAACTTTATTAATTTCTGTGACTCAAATAGTTTTTATGTAGCATCGCCCTAAGGAAAAACGTCCTGTGAATTCTGTCCCATAACTAAATAAAACAAATACATCGAGAGATAAAACTCTGATTAAACATATGGCTAGCTGTAGGTAGTCTGGAGTTAGTCTTTGCAATATATTCCAGAGTTAAGTCAAGGAAGGGATTTGGCGAGTCCTATCTTTTTTAAGAAATAGAAAGCAATGTTAGACTGGTCAACATTGTCTTCTGTTAAACCAATTAACTGTTCATATCGTACTCTGCACTTGTGTATCTTATACCTGTCTTGGTCTATTTTAGCTTGTTTCATTTGCCTTTTAATTTTTAAATGTCATCTGTAAAGCACGTTGAATGACCTTGTGTTGAAATGTGCTTTATAAATAAACATGACCAATGGACTCCAATCAGTGACACAACAGATAGACAACAGACACAAAAAGGTCTTTACTACGCAGGAAGTGGCGAGGGCTCAATTATTCTCAATATCGATACCACTTTAGCACTGAGACTGTTTTTCAGGTCTCAGGCTCGAAAATGACATTCCCAGAACAAATGACCATATCTTCTAAAAGGGTTCAATTCATAATCTTTTTTCTCAAAGTAATGATAAACCTGTGAGTTGGATGTCGAAAAGTCAGAATCAATATAGATGTTTTTTATTTTAAAGAAAATTCAGATTGAACATGGTAAAAAACTGTAAATGATAGTGTGCGTCCAAAGATAATTTTTTTACTTATAGTGATAACTAACCTTGGATGATGGTAAGGTAGACTAAAAGCTTTAGGAATCCAAAGTACAACATATAATAAGTACCCTGTATCAAGATTGATGCAAAACAAGTGACCTTTGATCTTTTTAGACAGATTTAGCAAAACAAAACTCCATGATTTGGTGATTTGGGTGGAAATGGGGGGTTTCACCGTTTCTCTGGAACCCATTGGTCGATGTTGGTGATTGACATCTCTTTCTGACCGTTAGAGCCAATAGAATAGAAGGGAAATCTCCCCACTCACACACATGGTAAAACAAAAAGGTGGGGGCTTCGCGGACGTAGTTTTCCATGAGAGTGAAGCTATAGAGCTATAGCTCTACAGAGCTCTGACATCTGAAAACCGAAAAGCAGGTATATTGCTCATGGATTATCAGAAATGATTCAAAGGGACACAGACACATTGGTTTAACCTATGGATTAACATCAGCAGCGTTGTTATCGTTTTAATGCAATTGAAGACCACTTTTGACCAGACTACGACACAGGTGAGCCATGTTAGCGTTTTTAGCTACCTAGCGCCACATGTTTTGATGTTCTTGTTATTATCTCCGAGAGTTCGTATAATTGAGTGATAATGAGGGTACCCCTCGATTCTGTGTCCCCTCACGATGTGAAACGATGGGTTGAGATGTGCAGCAAAGATAAATAATAAGGTTTTGTGAGTGAATAATTTCGATGCAGTCATCTGTTCGCATGTTTCGCTCGTTGCTAATTCAGAGGCTCAGGGTTAGCATTGTGGGGTTTTTAAAAAAAAGATCAGTTCGATGAGTTTCTTCCCGTTACATGGATATAAAACATTCATAGTTTATGAAATGAACATGCCCTCAGACACTGTTTCCTGCAGTGGTACCGGGGTCTCTTGGGCTTAACAGGTTTCTTCTATTACCTGAAGCCAACACTAGCTGGCTGGAGAACATTAACGTTAGTCTCAAATTAAGGAAGTCGGAAGCATTCATTGCTTAGAAAGGCTAACTCATCAGTATCCAGTTCCTTCTGTCTAATATTGTCTAGTATTGTGCATTTTAAAACGTCACCAACCTTTATGGGATGCTAGTAAGGCTTAATAATCTTCGTCTTGTTAAATTACATTCGCTATGATATCAATAATTGACTACATTTACTGGTGAAATGTTATAGGCTTCTCAATTTAGAAGCTATTACATTCCTTATTTCTCATCATGACAAGTTACTGTAGAGCTTCTCTATAAATAGCAGCCGCATCGTCTCTCATCTCTATTTCAGTCCGTCTCTTACATTTAGCATCAGCTTCTCTTGATATGAATGTATGAGTGGCTCTCTGTCCTGCGTCATATCTTAACATTTGTAATCAATAATTCCCCATGGATGCATTGATATATGAATGTCCTCAGCTTCTTTCTACAGCACAGCTTTGAATTAGTCATGTTAGCCTAATTGTTCTGCCCAATGCCAAATTACAATCTGCCTTACCTCTCCTATTGTCTTAGCTTCCCCCCTTACTTTGGTGTTCGCGGTCTAATTTGACCAGTCCTGTTTTAACTGCTATTACATTAACACAAACACCATTAATCATCACCAGATTTCATTTAACACCCTTTCTAACTGTACATATTGTATCAGAGTACTGGTATACATGAAGAACTGCAGTACATATACAGAGAACAGATACTGAACATGTATTGTGTGTGCCAGGTGTGGTCCATGTGGGGGGAGGGGCACTTAAGAGCGGGAAATGTATCAAATTGTTCTGTGTGTGTGTGCGTGTGTGCGTGTGTGCGTGCATGCGTGTGTGCGTGATCTGATCCGGATGGTTACTAATTCCTTTTCTTTATGGGACCGGGAACACCGTGGGTGTTTCAAAATTGACTAAATCATCCAGAATTCAATGGAAGTGGTGATCAGCAATTTAATATGTTCAAATGTCTCCTGTGAAGGATATCATGAAGCCTGAATGCAATCGAATTTAAAACAAAAAAGTTATGATTGATGAAAGCAGTAAATCGGTCAGATTTGACCGGAAGACAACAGGAGGGTTAAATAGTTATAACACTGCATAAAGTAGATGAACCTTAGTCAATATCTTTGAGTGTGACCTGATGTTGAAGCCAAGTCTGAATGCTGTGCGCAAGAGGCTCTCAATATAAATAAATATACGTATATCTGTCATGGTAACATGGTCACGTACAGTAAGTAACCAGATCTTCTTCAGGTCAAGGTGTTTATATCGTAGATGTGTAAAGAGAACAGCGTTGGACGCGGGACCCCGTGTTCATTCCTATATGTTTGTACTGGGTCGTTTTCAACAAGTATTACATGAATAACTGTGCTCGGAAATATGGCACAACGATGGTTTACATGTTGACACGTACGAGGAATTTGACTTTCCTTTTTTTTCTTTTCTTTCTTTTATTTGAACTATTCATATCTTAAACTGCACTGTAACTTTTATCCATGTACTTTTTCTTGTAATGTTTAATTGAACTATTTATATTTTAGACTGCACTGTAACTTTTATCCATGTACTTTTTTCTTAATGTTTATTTGATTAGCTTTTCTTTTTTAATGCTTAATGTCTTTCATTTTTTTTTGTAAAGCACTTTGAATTGCCTTGCGTTGAAAAGTGCTCTATAAATAAACTTGCCTTGCCTTGCCTTGCCTTGGTGTCATGGTGCATACATAAAAGTAACACAGATAGAGAACTATTTTAAGAAAACTATAATAACATAAACAATTTTTCTTTTTTTAAATATCGTAGCATTTAGCGGTATTTACATAATAGAATGGAATAAAATATGGAATAACATGTGGCAGTAAAACGAAAACAGACATTGTGTACATTGAGGACATGTGTAATGTGACCTGAGAGTAGTGGATGAGGTCAGTGTTTTCAGTTCGTTGAGAGTGGTGATGGAGCACAGCATGATGCATTGGTTACAGAAAACGTCTGCCTCTGAGCTCCTGTGCGGATAATCCATCCTTTGATAACAGGAATGAATTTCTATTCTAATCTCCACCTTATCTGCGTTTGACTCTATTTGGATGTATGCGAGACACACCTTCTCCTTTCTGCACCTCAGCTTCCATTCACAAAGTCAGCTTGAGCGTGTTTAAAGAAGTTAATTAAAAACACACATGCCGTGCACGCCTCCGTGAGCACACATACCAGCCCTTGAAAGTGCACTTAGAAAATCACAGTTTACCCTCCATGAGGCAGAATTGACCAGATTGTCATTGTGTTTTGCCCCTTTGTTTTGTATCTAAGTATTGATTTTGAAGACATCACACAGCGAAAGACTCCATTTATCATTGGTTCTATTTCAGTTACACCCCTATTGAATGTGTTCCCATTAGCAAAGGTTATTCAGTCCCAGCTAATTAGTTTTGAAACTGTGAAATAAATCAGGAATTGAGGTGCCACTAATTAATACCTCAAACTCTTTTTCACATTCCTCTTATAACTCCGTGTTGCAACACATTTCATAAAAGGCCCTTGTGCCGTCGCACTCACACAGAGTGATAGAAAATTGAGAATTTGAAAAAAGATCTGGAAAGCCGGAATACTGAATCACTGTTTGCACCACCCACCGCCTTTGCAGCTCATAGAAGTATATCATTTGGCACCTTTAGCTATAAGTTAAATGTGCATCTAAGTGAGGTGTTGCTCATGCTGGGACACACAGACTATAGAGAATAATACACTGAAGAAAAATATAAACGCAACGCTTTTGTTTTTTCTCCCATTTTTCATGAGATGAACTCAAAGATCTAAAACATTTTCTATAAACACAAAATAACCATTTCTCTCAAATATTGTTCACAAATCTGAAAAAGTCTGTGATAGTGAGCACTTCTCCTTTGCCGAGATAACCCATCAAGATGCTGATTAGACAGCATGATTATTGCACAGGTGTGCCTTAGGCTGGCCACAATAAAAGGCCACTCTGAAACGTGCTTTATTGGGGGGGTCTGGGGGGGTCCGAAAACCAGTCAGTATCTGGTGTGAGGGGTAGGGGTAGGGGTAGGGTTAGGGTAATGTTGTGAATCGAGTGGCCCATGGTGGTGGAGGAGTTATGGTATGGGCAGGCGTATGGTATGGGCAGGCGTATGTTATGGACGACGAACACAGGCCACTCGCTTCACAACATTACCCTAACCCTACCCCTCAAACCAGATACTGCCTGGTTTCCGGACCCCCCCAGACCCCCCCAGACCCCTCCAATAAAGCAAAACTGCACGTTTCAGAGTGGCCTTTTATTGTGGCCAGCCTAAGGCACACCTGTGCAATAATCATGCTGTATAATCAGCATCTTGATATGCCACACCTGTGAGGTAATAATAATAATAATTCTTTGCATTTATTATAGCGCTTTTTCCAGTGCTCAAAGCGCTTTACAGATACACATTACACACATATGTTTTATACATGCAATGGTCACTGTGGACAATACCCACAGGAGCAAGTTCAGGTGAAGTGTCTTGCCCAAGGACACACCGGCTTTACAGACGCAGCAGCGGCGGGTTTCACCCCTTGATCTGATGGTGGGTTGATTATCTCGGGAAAGGAGAAGTGCTCACTATCACACGTTTTCAGATTTGTGAACAATATTTGAGAAAAATGGTTATTTTGTTTCTATAGAAAATGTTTTAGATCTTTGAGTTCATCTCATGAAAAATGGGAGCAAAAATAAAAGTGTTGCGTTTATATTTTTCTTCAGTGTATATCCTCAGTATGAGCAGCAGGTGGATTCAAGACAAACCGTAAATCATCACTCAAAATGTGCAAAGTTATAATCACACATGCCTGCTTTCATGATCTCCATTATTCTATTAATGGAGACTTGGGCGGACTTCTGATTAAAATGTCAGTGCCACGACGGCGAAACCTCCCTGTGACCTCCCGGGAATTTGAATTAATGAGATATTTAGACTGTGGTTTTCTTTCCCCGCTGCCTCCGAGGGCGACGTGATTATCCTAAGCTGTGGAGTACATCTATGTCTATTAATTTTCATCAGACACTAAGTAGGCAGGCACGTATTCAGCGCACATCCTGGTCAACATGTAGAGGAGCTGTGAACCCAAACTCAGAGGGTCAATCGTCACTCTGGAGAGGCTGAGAAGCTCCTGAGCATTGTTATGTATTCACCCCGAACACAAAGAAAGACTGCAACTTAATACTGACTTCATAATGTGGCTTGTCACTTTTTGAGGGTAGTAGTGATTAATGATTCTTCCTTATGTTCTTAGTTTACAGTACTGTACTGAATAGATGGCAGAAGGACAAGCCACACAGTCCCCTTAGAACACTGAAACCTTTCATTGTTAATGTTAAGATCTTGGTTTTCGTGTTTACTGTTTCATTTTTGTTTTGGTTTTCTCCCCTTGTGTCATGTCTATTGTTAGCATCTGTGTTTCCCCGCCTTTTTTACTTCCGCACCCTAATCCTTTCCACAATGTAAGAATAAGCCTCAGAGTGTAGAGGTATACTGAAACCCATCAACGTTGATGTAATGATGCTGTTTTTTGTGTTAACTGTGTTATTTAAAAATAGTTTTCCCCCCGTGTCATATCTGTATTTTCACTTTCTGTTTTCCCGCCTTTTGTGATTTCTGCCCCGCCCTAATTCTCTCCACAATGGGAGAATAAGCATCAAAGTCTTCTTGTTGTGGTGGAAGACTAAAACGTATTATTGTGGATTTCATGTTTGGTATTTTATGTTTACTGTTTCATTTAAAAATATAGTTTTCCCCTGTATCATATCTGTTTTTACGACTGTGTTTTCCCGCCTTTTGTGATTGGTGGCCCTCTCCAGTCAATATGATTAGTCCCGTCTATATGCCTGTTTTTTCCAGTGTTCTTTGTCTATTCGTCGTCAGAGTTGCCTGATGTTGTCGTTCTGTCTGTCTTGTGTGAAGCCTTTGCTCCTCATGTCATTCCAGATTGTTCCTTTTTTAGTTTTGGTTTGTTTCCTTCTGTGTTCACCAGTTGTTCAGCTTGTCTATGAAAGCATGCTTGTTGTTCTTTATGTCTACCTCCCAGTGATGAGAATTAGGGCTCTTTGAAGGGAGCCGGATCTTATGGCTCCGTTTCTTTCCGAGAGCCGTTCAAAAGAGCAATTCAAAACAGCAGTTTTTTTTAAGGGGGCGGGGGTTAATAGGTTATCTGCAAAATAATCACCAGGGTAATGATTGACTGCATTGCCAGAAATCTACTTTTCCTCACAGAAAAATGTATAACGTGCTACATCTCTCGGCCAGCCAAACTGCTACTCAAGCAGCATGCGTTACGCCATCATCTACGGCAAATGTGCATTCAGGAAAGCAATTTCCTGTAAACGCGAGTGTATTTATGGCAGGCAGTGAACCAATGATAAAAAGAGTGGCTCTCACCAAGTAAGGCAAGGCAAGGCAAGTTTATTTAGATAGCTCTTTTCTGTACACGACAAGTCAAAGTGCTTTACAAAACAAATTAAAAGACTTTTTAGGAATAAATACTGTAAAAACACATTATATATAATGGCCTTTTACAACAGGCATTACAAAGCAAAGATAATAAAATAATACAAATAAACACCACAGGTATACAATACCTTTAAAAGGCATACTGTAGTTCGAATATGAGCATCTCAATTAAAAGCAGCCAAAGAGATATGTTTTTAGTCTCGATTTAAAAATAATAAGTGTTTCTTGCGTGCATGATTTGGGTAGTTTGCTCCAGAGTGTCGGGGCATAACAGCTAAATGCTGCCTCTCTATGTTTTGTTCTTGCTCTCGGAAACCGATAGCAGACCCGTCCCAGAAGACCTGAGGCACCTTGATGGCTCGTAATTATGTAGGAGTTCAACAATATACTTTGGTCCTAAACCATGTAATGATTAAAAACTAGCAATAGTACTTTAAAATCAATTATTTGGCCGGCTGTAAGCCAATGTAGAGATTTCAGAACCGGACTGATGTGATCCACTTTTCTAGTGTCAGTGAGGACTCGAGCAGCAGCGTTCTGGATCAGCTGCAGTTTTCTGATGGATTTTTTTGTCAACCCTGTGAATACACTATTGCAGTAGTCCAGTCTACTGAAGATAAACGCATGGACAAGCTTTTCTAAGTACTGTTGTGACATTAGTTTTTTTGATCCTCGATATATTCTTCAGGTGATAATAAGCAGACCTAATGACTGTTGTAATGTGGCTGTTGAAATTCAGGTCATCACTGTTATGTTTTGCATGGGGCTTTTGTTGTTTTTGTGTTTAACTTGTGTGCTCCTTTTACCCCTCACAACTCTGTCGTTCTGTCTCTGCAGGGCTGGTGTGTGACAGGGGGGCGTGGCTGGTTACTCCTGGCTGCAGATGAGGCACACCTGTCCCCACTCAGTTGATTACCTGCTCTTTAAGAGCCTGGCCCTCACCTCACTTCTCTGCCAGAGTATTTGTCATGCTGTCCCGTGGTCCGGAGTGCCTTTCTGCAGCCTGGAGTCTGTTGTAGTTGGTTAAGGAGTTCTTTTTGAGTTTTGGTCGGAAACGTTTTCCCGCAGCTTTGTTTTTGGTTTACTACGGCCAGCCAAGCTCCCTGTCGTCAGTACCTGCCTTGGATTACCTTGTTTATTAAACTTTTTTGAAACTTTATTTTTTGTCAGTCTCTGCTTTGGGGTCCCAGTAGTATCTAAACGTCACAATTACTACACCTAGATTTCTGGCTTTAATAGTGGTTTTGTAATCTGCCGACTGAAGCTCTGTGATTACTTTGAATCGATCCTTCTTTGCTCCAAAAACAATGATCTCAGTTTTTTGTTTTTTCAGTTGGAGAAAGTTCTGAGTCATCCAGTCAGTGCTCAATGCACGGAGAACAGTCTCCTGGTGTGATTTTAAAATATATGTGTGTGTCGTCTGCATAGATGTGATATCTTAGATCGCTCTTTTTAATAATTTCAGCCAGAGGTAGCATATAGATATTAAAAAGCAAAGGTCCTAAGATGGAGCTTTGAGGAACCCCGCATGATATATTTGTCAAAGTTGATGTGTAGTTTCCTTTTGAGACAACGTTTGTTCTGTCCTTTAAGTAGGTACTAAACCAATTTAGAGCTGTTCCTGAAACTCCCACCCAGTTTTCCAGACGGTCTAGCAATATATTATGGTCAACAGTATCAAAGGCAGCGCTGAAATCTAATAATACTAAAACTGATATTCTGCCAGTGTCTGTGTTTAAATGAATGTCATTTAAGACCTTTACAAGTGCAGTTTGAGTGCTGTGGTTAGGTCTAACGCCTGACTGAAACACATCAAAATCATCATTTAAAAACATGAAATGACTCAACTGTTGAAAAACAACCTTTTCAATCAATTTGCTTAAAAAAGGAAGGTTTGATATTGGCCTGTAATTATTCATTACGGTTGTGTCTAAGTTATGCTTTTTTAGGAGTGGTTTAATTACTGCAGTTTTCAGGGCCTGTGGAAATACACCTGATTGAAGAGAGTTGTTTACTATATGTAGTATATCTGAGGCCATGCAGGGAAAAATAATATCGAGGCTACAGGAGGAGGATTTCAGATGTTGAATAATGTCTTCCAGGTCTTTAGCATTTATCAGACGGAATTGTGACATGGTGTCTGAATTGGCTTTAGGTGAACACAGGGACAAAACATTGGCTGTACCTGAAGCAGAGGCACTGACTGCCTGTCTAATTTGCATGATTTTGTCAGTGAAGAAGGAGGCAAATTCATTACAGGCCCTGGTGGATAGAAATTCTGGAGCTACTGACACTGGGGGGTTAGTTAGTCTGTCGACGGTAGCAAATAAAGCACTTGTTTTTATTTTTGGTAATGATGTCAGAGAAGAAAGACTGTCGTGCCTTTTTTATTTCCTGATTATAGATGCAGAGTATCTCTTTATATATTTCAAAGTAAACTTGGAGATTTATTTTTCTCCACCTGCGTTCAGCTTTTCTGCACTCAGTTTTTGCTGTTCTCACAGTCATGGCTTTTCTCCATGGAGATGTTTTCTTGCCAGATACTTCCTTTGTTTTAATGGGAGTGATGGTATCCATGACATTTGTTATTTTAGAATTAAAATGATCAACTAGGTCATTAACTGAGAAGTTAGCATGGGCAATTGAGGAAGTAAAAATCTGGGCAAACATTTCCTCTGTATTTTCAGTTCAGTGACGTCTAGTGGTTACCTCTTTCTTAGCAATTGTATGGACGGTAATAAAGCTCTCAAAGAAAACAAAGGAATGGCCGGAGAGCGCAACATCAGTGACCACAAGCTTAGAGATGTTCACACCCTCTGATACAATTAAGTCCAGGGTGTGCCCCTTATTGTGCGTCGGACCCTTGACATGCTGAGTCCAAAATTGTCGATAACACAAAACAGTTCTTTAGCCCCTCTGTCCTGGGGATTGTCAACATGGATATTAAAATCACCAACAATGACTAGGCGGTCAAAGTCAATACACACTATAGACAACAACTCGGTAAAATCATCAAAAAAGCTTGCACAGTATTTGGGTGGTCTATAGATGTTTAGGAAAAGAGCTCGAGAGGAGCATTTCAACTGAAGGGCCACAAGTAGGACTCGGTTCCCTTCGTTCTTACCAAAGAGCCGTTCAAAAGAATCGGATTGTTCGCGAACGTCACATTACTACTACCTCCCTTTGGTAGCTGGGTCTCCTGCTAAAAAGGGAGACAGTTGAGGTAAAACTGAGTGCAGAACTCCTTTGGAAAGCCTCACTTACTGCATGTCACTCCCACCCTCATCCACCTCCACTGGTTGCCAGTCAAGTCCCGCAAAACATACAAAATCCTTCTCCTTACCTACAAGTCCCTCCATGCCCATGCCCCCCAGTACCTATCGGACATCCTTCGCCCACATGCCCCACCCCGGATCCTGCGGTCTTCAGACTCTGGCCTGCTTATGTTTGAAGTATTCCTTGTTCTCGCGTCGCAGGAGAGAAGCTTAAAATAAAGAGACTGATGGAGTCTCTGAAAAGGTTCAAATGGGTTACTTTAATTAAATGGCGCGGGAGGTGAAGAAGTGCCTGAGATTGCGTTGTCCTCCGTCTGTATCGATCCAGCGCTCCTCCTTCAATGGCGGCTGACGACGTCGTTCTCCCACCTCTTTCTCCAATGTCCGATATCGCACATAACAGAGGATTTAAACATCGTGTGGTCATTGTATAACTTCCACACGCCTTTTCTCCTCTTACACTTTTTCATGACTTTTTATTTAATGCATTTTAACGGCTCTTATCGTTATTTACGTAAAACCGGAAGTTAAGCGTACTGTTTGTATTCCAGAGACTTCTTCCGGAATAGCTTTTCAAAATAAACGTTAGCATCAATGTTAGCCACATGCGAATGCTAACCGGAAATGTTTTCACAATAAAACAGTTTTAAGATTACTGTATGTTTAAACTAAATGACATCATTAAACATTGATTTTAATATCTTACACGTACCACTGCGAACCTTCGGGGACAGAGCCTTCAGTGTGGCAGCCCCCACCCTCTGGAACGCTCTCCCTGCGGAGATCCGCAACATCCCCACGCTTGACGCCTTCAAAAGGGCCCTCAAGTCCCATCTGTTTACTAAAGCCTGTGGCCCCTAATCTATTGTTTGTTTTGTCTGCCTTTTGTTTTTGTTATGTTTGTTTTGCCCCTGTTCTTCTTTGTTAAGCGACCTTGGGTCTCAGGAAAGGCGCTATATAAATCCAAGCTATTATTATTAGTATGTCTGTCTCCTCCCTTGCACCAGTCACCTGAACTAGGTTCACCAAAGAGAATCCATCACCAAACCACATCGTAGATTTATTTCTTGGAAGGAGCGACACCATTAACTTCCCCATTCATCTCCCTGTCGTGGTTCTCCTGCATAATAAGCCTGCATGACAACAATATAATCAGTTTACAATGCCACTTATACGTCCTCAAGCCTCTACTTGGTTCTTGTACAGGCTACATTTGTGAGCCATTATTGATTGGCTTGTTCACTCTAACATCAAATCTGCCTCATCAAGTGTTCATTTAAGTTATGATTTACTGACTTTCTATTCAAAGGGTTTACCAGAAAGGGGTAGTTTAATAACCATTGTCAACCCTGTACAGCAAAATTGCATTGATTCAAATCAATGTCAGCATTATTGACTGGCAGATTGAAAGCCATTATATTACAAAAAATGCTTGATTAAATGACAGGGTGAGAGCTGGGGATTGAACCATTGGAACTCCAATTATCCCAAAGTCACAGCCAATCTTCGCCTGATTATGACTCTCGTTATCAATTTACTTTTTAGATTTAGTCAACTTGTCTCTTAAAATAAGTTTCTTATGTCGTGTTTTAGCTGTCGAAAAGTCTGAAGTTTTTAGTCTACTTTGGTACAATTTTAGGCCAGGGAAAACTATTGAAAAATGTTTTAAATGCGGATATATTTTGAAAATTTCAATACTACTTGCCACTGGTTCACTACTATAAAAGGCCATAGCATTAATCTGGACTATGCAAAAGACTTCAAACACATGTTGTTATGTTAAGGTCTATTTCAAAAGAACGGTTTGTATGTGGAAGTACGTCAGTGACCCAGTATAACATAGATTATTGCTGGAAACATTTATGGTATCAGATCTCCTACAGCTGATTACGAATCGTATTTCACATTCTAATGACATTTCTATTTCCTAAAGTTATAACATGTAGATTTAAAGAAGAGATATTCCACAAAAGGCAACTGTTATATCCATCTTGGACCTAGTCATGGTAACTAGGTGTGTTATTGAATTACAGTTTCCAGAGAAGAGATTATTCGTCTCTTTGCTAATTATTGGCTATATTTAGATTATAATGAAGTTAAATCTTTGTTAATTGAATAATTCATATCCTGCAGGACTCCTAAAGACGTCATGAGATGATGACCTTTCTACATCTGGAACAGGTCCGAGTGTAGGAGAGCTGACTATGTGTGTGCGTTAAACTGTATGTTGCTGTATGATTGCTTGAGGGCAGGTAATGTTTCCCCATTGTTGCGCAACTAAATAATAATGATTAATTTCAACTATGTCTGTGTTTGTGTTTCATCGATTCCTCTCTGTTTCATGCGTTCCTGTTGTGAGGGTTGATTTGCCACGACAGTAACAGCATTACACATTGTTCCTTTTCACTCCGCTGCTCACAAACTAGACCTCTCACTGCTGTGGACTATGTGTAAAAGCCATTAAACTTGTAACAGGAGAAGCAGCACAGTAAATGGGCCAAAACATAAGCATTATGGTCATGTTGATAAGAAGGCTACCACATTATAGACATCCTCTCACTGTATGTTGTGCTGCGTCGTGTACCATGCAGAACTTCATCCATTTGTGATGTGGTTTGTGCTGACTTTACTCACACATGACCCTGAAAACCCTGACCCTTACCCACCCCCCATGTTCCCTCTGCTGGTCTATGGCCTTGTAGAGGGTAACGGGGTACAGAGAGAGGTTGTTGTGCTCCCTCTCTCTGTTTCGTATCTATATCTAATAGAACTGCTCGGGTCTTCTTGATAGATTGAGGGGGAAGTTCATGAGATCTTTCTAGAGGGTTATCAAGAATAACTTTTATCCAATGACCTTCTCTCTCTCTGTCTGTGTCTGTGTATTCTCTTGTTCCGATTAACCCAGCCAAATCTTTCTTCTTGTCTTGTATCTATATCTACGCCGGGATCCGGAGTCGAGGCTGATCCTCTTGCTGTAGTCCTGTGTCCTGGATCCTCTATCCTGAGTTCTGGATTAAGTCGTGGACTTCGGGTCGTGGCTGAACCTGTGTCTGCGGTCCTGCCCTGGGTCTCGTCTTGCTGCTTCCCTGATGGCTTCCACGGAATTGTAGCTGACATCCTCGTGGATTCATCTTCTCATTACAGACACATGCATTTCCTAACATTCGGTCTCTATGTTGCAAATGTATTATCTCTTCGATTTCCACACGGCATCTATTGCACGTCTGTCCGTCCTGGGAGAGGGATCCCTCCTCTGCTGCTCTCCTTGAGGTTTCTCCCATGTTCCCTTTAAACTGTGGGTTTTCTCTGGAAGTGTTTCCTTGTACGATGTGAGGGTCTAAGGACAGAGGGTCTAAGGACAGAGGGTCTAAGGACAGAGGGTCTGAGGACAGAGGGTGTCGTTTTTCTCATACTGATATTCTGAACAATCTGTGTTGTTGTATTTGCTGTAAAGTGTCTCTACTGTAGACTATTTTTATTATATGTACAGCACTTTGGCTCCACCAACAATCGTTTATAAATGTGCTATATAAATAAAACTTGATTTGATTTGATTTGAAACCTAGCTGCTCTGGATATGCAACCCAGTCTCATGCCAGTTTGTGAAAAGGTCAAGTAATTCAATTTATTGATTTGTGTACACAGAGATGAATTTCCCTTTTTTTTTGTAGCACAATTATAAAATATATATATGTATTTAATTTAAATTGGAAGTGTCTTTTCATGCCTGCACCATTTTGGGACTCAGACTGGAGGCTGCATCATTTTTAAATGTATTTGTTAAACTCCAACCACTACTTTATACTTTACAGAATAAAATCACGTTTTTGTTAATTTTATTCATTTCTTTTTTAATAGTATACTGTTCTCTTTTTCTGTCATTTAGGGTGGGACACGGAGAGCTGTTTATGTTTTTTGGACATTAACACGTCAAGCTTGAAGCGAAATGACGTTCAGCTTCACATAAAAGAATACAGGCATGATTAATGTATATTTTACTTTCAAAATCTTAACTCAGGGGATTTTTATGGTCTTAGGTTTGATAGTTATTATGAATATCATCTCAGGTATCGGCATACTTTTTATTTTATGTGGTTTATCATGGTTTTGTATTTCTGTTTGCTGTTAATGTCTATTCAATAGGGCTGTCAGTCGATTAAAATAGTTAATCGCACATTTTGTATCTGTTCTAAATGGATCTTAGAGGAATATTTTTCAAGTATGTAATACTCTTATCAACATATGAGTGGACAAATAGCTTTATGCAAATGTTTGTTTATTATCATTGGAACAATGACAAATATTCTCCTGAATATTTTCAATACAACAACCTGGAACCTCTCTCTCTCTCTCTCTCTCTCTCTCTCTCTCTGGACTGAGTCAGTTGCTCAAACAGACAAGCCTGTTTACAGTTGTCAGTGAAATGCCGCTCCTCTGTCTTCATAACAGTCAAAGCATGAGACTGAAGTTCCCACTGTGGGTCAAAATAAAGCGCTGTGATGTGCAGTCGACACGATCCAAATTATCTAACACAGCCCCTCGTCCTCCACAATGTAAAGCTGTAGCCCCCCCATTTAGCTATCGCTGTTGTTGTCCAGGCGTCTCCCCGGCAAACTTTCAATCGTGGTCTGCCGCAAGCGAGCAGCAGAAGCGGGGCTGTCAGCATCAGCTGTGTGCTTGGCTTGCTGGTTGTTGTGCTCCCTCTCTCTGTTTCTTATCTATATCCAATAGAACTGCTCAGGTCTTCTTGATAGATTGAGTGGGGAAGTTCATGAGATCTTTCGAGAGGGTTATCAAGAATAGCTCTTATCCAATGACCTTTCCCCTCTCTGTCTGTGTCTGTGTATTCCCTTGTTCCGATTAACCCAGCCAAATCTTTGTTCTTGTTTTGTATCTATATCTACGCCGGGATCCGGAGTCGAGGCTGATCCTCTTGCTGTAGTCCTGTGTCTTGGATCCTCTATCCTGAGTTCTGGATTAAGTCGTGGACTTCGGGTCGTGGCTGAACCTGTCTCTGCGGTCCTGCCGTGGGTCTCGTCATGCTGCCTCCCTGATGGCTTCCTCAGGATTGTAGCTGACATCCTCGTGGATTCATCTTCTCATTATGTTGTAACTGTATTATCTCTTCGATTTACACACAGCATCTATTGCACGTCTGTCCGTCCTGGGAGAGGCATCCCTCCTCTGCTGCTCTCCCTGAGGTTTCTCCCATGTTCCCTTTAAACTGTGGGTTTTCTCTGGAAGTGTTTCCTTGTACGATGTGAGGGTCTAAGGACAGAGGGTCTAAGGACAGAGGGTGTCGTTTTTCTCATACTGATATTCTGAACATTCTGTGCTGTTGTATTTGCTGTAAAGTGTCTCTACTGTAGGCTATTTTTATTATATGTACAGCACTTTGGCTCGACCAAAAATCGTTTATAAATGTGCTATATAAATAAAGCTTGATTTGATTTAAAACACATTTTTTTGTATCCATATCTCTCGCTAGAATCTCCCACCATCCAACTAACAACAACAACGTCAAGCCTTTGGGCTCTGAAACTACGGGGCGGGCCGAGGACAAATACACATGCGTTCAATCAATCAATCAATGTTTATTTATACAGCCCAATATCACAAATGTTACATTTGTCTCAGTGGTCTTCACAGTGTGTACAGAATATCAGTATGACAATACGACACCCTCTGTCCTTAGAGCCTCTGTCCTTAGACCCTCTGTCCTTAGACCCTCACATCGTACAAGGAAACACTTCCAGAGAAAACCCACAGTTTAAAGGGAACATGGGAGAAACCTCAGGGAGAGCAACAGAGGAGGGATCCCTCTCCCAGGACGGACAGACGTGCAATAGATACCGTGTGTAAATTGAAGAGATAATACATTTGCAACATAGGTAGTCCAAATGTTTGGAAATGCATGTGTGTATAATAGGAAGATGAATCCACGAGGATATCCATCCAGGACCGATGATCCAGGACCACAGCCACGACTCGCGATCCAGGGCTCGCGATCCAGGACACAGGACCGCAGGATCATCCATGACTCCGGATCCCGGCGTATATAGACACCAAAAAGAAAGACATTTGGGGAAGCTGGGTTAATCGGAACATGATAGGACACAGGTACAGACAGAGAGAAGGAAGAAGTAAGATGTCCCCCGACAAACTAAGCCTATATCAGCAAAACTAGGGGCTGAATCTAATCAGCCCTAACTATAAGCTTTATCAAAAAGGAAGGTCTTCAGCGCACTCTTAAAAACGGATAGGGTGTCTGCCGCCCGAACACAAACTGGAAGCTGATTCCACAAATGTGGAGCTTGATAAGAAAAGGCTCTGGCTCCCATTGTACTTTTAGACACTCTAGGAACAACCAACAACCCTGCATTATTGGAACGCAAGGCCCTAGTAGGACAGTAGGGTATAATGAGTTCTTTAAGGTAAGATGGCGCCTGCCCATTAAGGGCTTTGTAGGCGAGAAGAAGAATTTTAAATTATATCCTGTGTTCTATAGGGAGCCAGTGTAAGGCAGCCAGAACAGGAATAATGTGGTCCCTTTTCCTAACTCTGGTTAGTACACGAGCCGCAGCATGTTGAATCAGCTGAAGCGACTTGACTGACTTCTTGGTACTCCCTGATAATAAGGAGTTACAATAATCCAGCCAAGAAGTAACAAATGCATGGACTAGTTTCTCTGCATCGTTTTGAGGCAAGATATGCCTGATTTTTGCAATGTTACATAGATGGAAGTAGGCGGTCCTTGAAATTGATTTTATGTGGGCGTTAAAGGATAAATCCTGATCACTGGAGGCCAAATTAATGCCATCCATAGTTAGTATATCTTTAGATAATTTGTTTCGTAGATTCAAGTACAATAACTTCAGTTTTGGTCGTGTTTAACATCAAAAAGTTTAAGGTCATCCACGTTTTTAAGTCCTTAAGGCAGTCTTGAATTGTATGTAGATGATTAATTTCATCTGGCTTGATTGATAAATATAGTTGAGTATCATCCGCATAACAGTGAAAGTTTACAGAATGATTCCTTATAATATTGCCTAACGGGAGCATATATAATGTGAACAAAATAGGTCCGAGCACTGAGCCCTGTGGCACTCCATGGCTAACTTTGGTTTGCGTGGAAGATTCATTGTTAACACGTACAAACTGAGAGCGTTCAGATAGATAGGACCTAAACCAGCCTAAAGCAGTTCCCTGTATGCCAACTAAGTGCTCTAGTCTTTGCGTCATGGTCGATAGTATCAAATGCAGCACTGAGATCGAGCAAAACAAGAATAGAGACAAGTCCCTTGTCTGAGGCTATTAGAATGTAATTTGTGACTTTAACCAGAGCTGTCTCTGTGCTATGATGTGTTCTAAAGCCAGACTGAAAATCTTCAAATAAATCATTATTTTAACATGCATTAATCGCACGTTAAAATAATTAGTGGCGTTCAAAAAAAAATGCGTTATTAACGTAAAGTGTGTTGGGATTTCAGCGCCACCTAACCATGTGAAATGATTTCTTCCCATAATTTTTTGTTTTTTAAATCTCTAATCCTTTTGTTAAATCACACATTCCCAGTTTTTACACTGAGTTCAGTTTGTTTAACTTGATCTATTAGGAAAAACCAAATTTTGAGTGGTACAAAATCCATACAAGCAATGTGACTTCCCTCCGTTCAATCCAGAAAAATATATCTTTGGAACAGTGAAGTTATTCAATCCCGGCCTCTTGTCTATTGATTTCCCCGCGGATGCCAACACAGTTCATTTAATACAATTATTTTTCTGTGAGAGTCAAAGGGAGAGAGGGTGAACATGTGAGAAGACGAGGAGAAAAACCATCACATAGCTTCTGCTAGATATCATACCGACTACCTTTCAAACACATTATTATTATTGTACAGATCATATTGCTGACATGCACATATGCAAATGTAACAAAGAAGACTTGCATATATATGTGTTTGTTTGAGACCTTGAATGCTGCTAAGGTGGGAATACTTCAAAGATAAATTGTATAATTTGTACTGAAATACAGACAAGGCTTTTCTTGCTGATCCGAGAAGGATAAAAAAAGGAGGGGAAAACTATTGGAGCATGAAATCAAAGAACAGCTCGATCCATTTACCTGACTGTCTGGCTCTCAGTGGGAGTGGGAAGAGAACTACTGGAGGAGGGAACAAATCCCTATTGAGTTTTACATGAGTGATGAGGAAAGTTAAATCAATATTACATTGCTTTATGCACCTACATTACTTCCTGGAAATCCTTACTAGCACTCTCAGTATGCTATATTTCCACATATCCATGATGGGACAGAACTCAAGGTGTGATTGGCGCTATACAGCAGATCCAGAATTTAGTTTGTCCTTTTTGAGCTACCGTAGAAACTTGGTAGCGCAACACCATACACAGACAAATTAAAAATACAGTAGTTACACTAATAGCTCTCTCTTTTCACTAAGCTTTAACTTGTCTTTTAGATGCTAACTTCTTAGCACATTGCGTAACGTAGGACTATCTTAAAGAAGCTTATCCACTCACCCAGTACGTCTCTCAGTAATTTAATTCTCGGCATATCGTTGATAACTTTTAGACAGCAGTCGTGTTTTCAAACTATATTTAAATCAGAATCATAATTTCCCTGCACGTCAACCGTACATTTCTGAATTTGTCAGTTTTGTTGGCGAGTGCTTTGAGAATGTCGACCTTTGTCCTCACATGTCAGACAGGAAAAGAAAAAAAACATCCGTACAGAGAGCGGATAATTTGATTAAGAGCCAAAGGTTTAACTGTTGCCAGTTTGTGGATAGAAGAGGCCATAGAGGGTACAACCGATCTGATCGCTAAACAGAGCTGTGACAAATAGCTCTGACAATCCTGTCAGCGGGGCAAACATCGGGCCAGAGAGTCTGCAACTGAATAGAGACCAGCCAGGCCCTGCATGACAAATCGCCTCAGACTGACAGTCTGTCTGCACACAAACTCTCGGCTGTCAAGTGATGTGCAGTCAGTGCTCAGAGATTACGGAATAAACTCAGCATTTCTGCTTTCCTTATTTTTCTCCATCTGTTTCCTTTCAGAGTATCCGTCTCAAATACCTGCAGAGATGGCAAAAGTACACACATCCTTTACTCAAGTAGAAGTACAGATACTCGTGTTTAAAAATACTCTGGTGAAAGTAGAAGTACTGACTAAACTAGTCTCTGAAATGTACTTCAGTAAAAAGTACCCATAGCTAGCAGCTGTTTTAAAGAGTACCTGACCTCCCTTTATATTAATAGAACAATAATGTCATTGTTAGCTAATGAATGTTTCCATGCTGAACAACGGCAACATGACAACGTTTCCATTGGTCCCTCTTCTTTAGAGAAGACCAGGAAGTGATGGATACACAGATCGTGTTCCAACCAATAGGCACGCAGTGACTCTAAAGAATAATGATCACGCCACCAGACACACATTCAGACTAAAGGAACCAGCTGTTTGGGAAATGAGAGAAGTAGAAAGTACAGGTATTTGAGTTCAACATGAGAGAAGTAGAAAGTACAGGTATTTGTGTTCAACATGAGAGAAGTAGAAAGTACAGGTATTTGTGTTCAACATGTAAGAAGTAGAAAGTACAGGTATTTGGGTTCAACATGTAAGAAGTAGAAAGTACAGGTATTTGAGTTCAACATGTAAGAAGTAGAAAGTACAGGTATTTGGGTTCAACATGTAAGAAGTAGAAAGTACAGGTATTTGTGTTCAACATGTGAGAAGTAGAAAGTACAGGTATTTGTGTTCAACATGTAAGAAGTAGAAAGTACAGGTATTTGAGTTCAACATGTAAGAAGTAGAAAGTACAGGTATTTGGGTTCAACATGTAAGAAGTAGAAAGTACAGGTATTTGAGTTCAACATGTAAGAAGTAGAAAGTACAGGTATTTGGGTTCAACATGTAAGAAGTAGAAAGTACAGGTATTTGAGTTCAACATGTAAGAAGTAGAAAGTACAGGTATTTGTGTTCAACATGTAAGAAGTAGAAAGTACAGGTATTTGAGTTCAACATGTGAGAAGTAGAAAGTACAGGTATTTGTGTTCAACATGTAAGAAGTAGAAAGTACAGGTATTTGAGTTCAACATGTAAGAAGTAGAAAGTACAGGTATTTGAGTTCAACATGTAAGAAGTAGAAAGTACAGGTATTTGAGTTCAACATGTGAGAAGTAGAAAGTACAGGTATTTGTGTTCAACATGTGAGAAGTAGAAAGTACAGGTATTTGTGTTCAACATGTAAGAAGTAGAAAGTACAGGTATTTGTGTTCAACATGTAAGAAGTAGAAAGTACAGGTACATGTATTTGTGTTCAACATGTAAGAAGTAGAAAGTACAGGTATTTGTGTTCAACATGTAAGAAGTCAAAGTAAAAAGTCTTCAGAAAAATAAGTAGTGGAGTCAAGTACTGATACCAGAAAAATGTACTTAAGTACAGTAACAAAGTATTTGTACTCCAGTACTTCCCACCACTGGATACCTGACATAAAATGTTTAAATTATATTAAATACAGTTTGTAAACTGCTACAAGATGTTTGTCAAAGTATGCCTGGAAAGAGCCTTAATTAAAGAGGACATATTTTTGTGATAAATTACATGTAAAGTAATTATTTGCATGTGTGTTTACTGGCCATACATTACAATAATCCATTGCTGAAGGAAACTTTGGTGGTGGATTAATGCACAAAGGGTGAGCGCACCCAACTTTATGCAAAAACAGTCGTCACCGTTCTGTAGCAGCATTATAAAAACGTCATCCCTTTTTATTGTCAATGTAACAAAGACTTTATAATGGTGCAATCTATCTGGAAATGCCAAGTGCATTACTGTAAGTGCATACCGTTTTTTGAAAGACCAGTCGAAACCCTGAATATATTTTGACAAACCTTGTCTCCTTTATAAAAAACGTCCCCACAAAACTAAACTGCAATTTTCAAATATGTTTTCAGATAATATGTCTTCTTGATTACGGTCCAATTTCTGGTAGTGCTTACATGATTAAAATAATAACATTTGAAAAAAGCAACATCTCATTAAAAAACTGCCTTGGAAAACTGTCTTTGGAAATGTATTATTGGAACTACTTTCTGCTGAAAAAATACTCCCAGTGAAAATGTTTGAAAGCAAATTCTGTGAAGCAGGGTTGGGTAACAACGCAACACTATCTTGGTTTCTCAGTGTTGCTATAGTTGCTGATTATCTTGAGAGATATGTCATGATGAACAATCGTCTCACAGACTAAACATAGCCTTTATACTCACTTTTGCAGGACCAGACGCATTAACCATTAGTTATTTGTAACCCTTGTGTTGTGTTCGAAAGCTGTTACCGCTCATGGTGTTTGCGGGTTAATTTTGACCCGTGATTTATCTCAGTCTAAAGTCAAAGATGAATTTTGATTGGTCAAAATTTGACCCTGAGTCACCCACAACAATTCTGCTGGGTCTCCCCAGACCCGAACACCAAATTATACACTTTTTTTTAGAGACCTTCAGACTTGGCTAAAAATCTGTTTTGCAGTGTTTAGCCATTGTGGAGGATATCATGAAACCTTGTTCCGATACAAAAAACTAGAGCGGAGTTATTATATAATTTGAACTTGAAACGGGTCACGGGGGACCCCAACACAAGATAAGGGTTAAGATCAAGGCAAGATCACAAGGTGCATTTGATCAAATCTAAATACATGTGTTATCCTGAGCATGATACGTATAGAGCTCCAATGCAATGAATGGAACTTAGTTATACTACTGTATAATGTAAATGTAATGCTAATTCTAGAGAAGTGCAGTTTATGGGAAACAGACTGGTTTTAGAAACGACCAGAGACAGTGTCACATGTTTGATCTCACACCAGCCAAAGCCATGTGCATCTGCCAAACACAAAAGTCAGTGACAGAAAGACAATGCAAAGGTCTCAGAGGTTCCTTTTAAAAATAAACCAAAACAACACATTTGAAGGCGCTGTTAAACATCATCAGCAACGATGCATGCAACAGCGCACACGATGCATCAACGGATGAAAGGAGAGCTTGTTAGAGTGCAAGCTGTGGTACAAGAGCCTATCGAAGACATTTCCATATTGGCAGATGCACATTACCGTGAGACTTAATGTCTATATTTGCATACAAATCAAACAACACAAATTATTTTGATGAAGCTTTAAAATAATAATAATAATAATAATAATAATAATAATAATAATGCATTTTATTTATGGGCGCCTTTCAAAGCTCTCAAGGACACCTTACAGAGCATAATTAAAGAAGAGCACACAGTAAAACAAGACTTAAAAAATACTTTAAAAAAAAACAGACACTTAAAAACAACAATCAGGTTAGCAGAGATTAAGAAATGGAAAACGCCAGTTTAAAAAGGTGTGTTTTCAGGCTGGATTTGAAGGTTGGGAGTGAGTCCATATTGCGGATGTCTTGTGGGAGAGAGTTCCAGAGACGGGGGGCAGAGTGGCTGAAGGCTCGTGACCCCATGGTGATCAGGCGGGCAGAAGGTACAGTGAGTTGGAAGGCAGAGGAGGATCGGAGAGTACGAGAGGGAGTGTAGATGTGAAGGAGCTCAGAGAGAGATGGAGGTGCAAGAGTGTGAAGGGCCTTGAAGGTGAGGAGCAACACTTTGAAGTCTATGCGCTGCTTAACGGGGAGCCAATGGAGTTGTTGGAGAACCGGATATGATTAATGAAAGGAGTTCTGGTGATGATACGGGCGGCTGAGTTTTGGACCTGTTGGAGCTTACGTAGGGATTTCTGAGGAAGACCAGAGAGGATGGAGTTGCAATAATCGATAAGGGACGTAACAAGGGTGTGGACGAAAGTATCTTCACCATGTGTGTTACATAGTAGGAGCTCAGAAGTCAGGTGCTGTTTCTCTCAATCCAATTAGAAGATGCCTCATCATTCTTCACACCTTTTTGGAGATTCAAGTTCCTGAGAATTCCCCTGGGCAATAACCCAACTCCTGAAGTTTTCCAAACAAATATTAGCAGGGTAAGGATGTTTCATAGAGAACAGAAACTAGAAAGTAGGAACAATAACTAGAACTAGAAGGTGCAAAATAATGTCATTCAGATCTGCTAAAAATGGTTGAATCCGTTCTGCCTTGTAGTTTTCCCATAATCATGCTTACTATCAGTCATACAGATAAGAAAACGGAACCTCCTTTATGTGGCTTTCAATTAAAAATGTTATTCAGCATAAAACTCAATGGCAAGCACCTGATCATCCATGACTAAATGTATCATTGGAAACCCTTGAGTTCACAATGATCAGATTTATGATAATTTTAGAGACCCTCAAAGACGCTTAAAGTATTGTTTTAGTTTTTTATTTACTGACATCAATGTTTTTACCATGGATAAAACTGTGAACATTAGGACAACAGGAGACATTTTGACCATAATGTCCACCACTTTTCTGAAATATGATGAAGGTCATACTTCTGGAAAGGTCATTTGTATATAAATCAAAGAAAAACGGGCCAAGAACAGAGCCCTGCGGGACTCCTGTTCACTCTTTGGTAACAATCTATCCAAATGAAATCAGCATTGCCCTAGCATGCTTTCAGAATACAATGTCTACAAAAATCAGCCCCTAGTTTTCAAGTAGAGGATAAAGCCTCATGACAGCCTTCACTTCAACACAGAACCTCAGCTCCCAGAAGGACGACCAACAAGAGTTTGAGGTGATGGCTGTTCATCCGATATCTTCCACCTTGCTTTGGGGAATACGTTAAAATACACAGCGCTGAGAAACACTTCAAAAGAGAAGAGCCCACATGTGCATGCAGCATAACGGGTGAAGAGAGGCCACTCTTTGGTTTCCCTGATAACCTAATTGTTGCAAACAACAATAAGCTGAAAGCAAACATAGCAGTTCTATCTAAATGACTGCACTCAGAGTACTTGACTGTGTTACACAAAGGACAAAGAGGAATAGAGAAAACAAAGGAAGGGCAGGGGAATGTCTGGCCATCAATAAGTGATAAAAGCGTGCAGGCATCCAGAGATGGTAACAGCCAGAGGCTTTTTATCAACCAAAGAAATAGCCCGAAGTTTACCCAGTTGTGCACGATCCTCTGCATCCTGAGACCGGCACACATTGCTCTGTAATAACGACACTTTGAAGTTCCTTACAGTCCCTTACAGACAGGGTTTGGACTTTATTCAATTACTTTTATCTTATTTTATTTAACCTTTATTTAACCAGATAAAAAGCATTGAGATACAATCTCATTTACAATGCTGACCTGGCCAAGAAGGCAGCAACGTTACACATTATTACACATAACACAGACATGTAAAATACAGAGAACACAACTAAGTAAACAAAAGACGAAAAAGCAGTCACTACATTGAGCACATTAGGACAGTAAGAAAGGCACTACTTATTACTGCAAGAGCAGCTGGTGGTAAGGACTTCAGACAACTTCAACTTAAAACATGCTATTGAGACAAGTGCCCTCAGTTTGAGGCGTGATTGAAGGTCATTCCAAGACCAAGGACCATCATAAAAAAGACCTTTCCGCACAGCAGGAACCTGGAACCGTATCCAGGCTCTGGGCCTGAGGTTGTAGAGTCACAAACTAGGGCAAATCTGGCACATATGTACAGTGGAAGCTTTCCTAAAATGGCTTTATACATTAATAAAAACCAATGAACTGGTTGTCATACTATATCTTAGATATTTTTATTTAAGTGTATTTGAAGTGTACTAAGTATTACGTTCGTAACCTGAATTTAAATCAGGCTTTATAATTATTTGAGTGACCGAGACCATGTAAGTGTATTTCAAGTGTACTATGTATTAATGTATTGAGCTGTATTTCACTCAGGTTTTAGAGATAATGTAATGTTATTATTTGTTTATTGATTGTTATGAACCTGTCTGAGGACCACAGATGGAAATTAGCTGTTAGCTATAATCTGGCGTCTCTTCTCTTTGCTGAGATTAATGTTTTTGCATGCATGGTCCTTCTATAAATAAATACAAAACAAAAATGCTGCATCCTACGCATAGTAAGTGAGGACCATCCAGTTAGGCTGTACAGTGTGCGTGATGAGTCCTATAGGGTGCATCTGATATGTAACACAGTGCAGCGTGGGAGAGTGGGTCAAGTTGGGCCAACACAGTGGGACAGGCAAACCTATAAATGGTGTCCAGCTGGGACAGGAGCCAGAGACCAACCTTTTACGGGATGAAGCTGAAAAACAACATTTAATTCTGTAAAGGAAGCCAAGAAGGAATTTCAATGTCTTTGTTAGAACTTCAACGTGGTGTTTTAAGTTCAGACTACTGTCCAACTAAAAGCCCAGATATTTGTAGGTATCGACAAACTCCAGTAATATCATATGACTTTACAGCTGATCTTAAAACTCCACATGGATGTTTCCAAAATAGAAGTTGCATTCAAACTCTAGCTTGATGCTAATAAATATACTCTCCTAGTTTACAGTTAATCATAAACAGCTGACAATTCCTAAATACATTTGACCACATCGTGCTTTGATAGATTTCAGTGAAGAAGACAACACTTGTTGCCTCATAGAGAAACTATTATGTTTTTAAAGAAAGGCGGATTAAGACAAATTATATTTACTGAAGAAAATGTTGATAAGAATAGTTTCATATTATATATCAACAAGAATAATGATACGTTAGAAAACGTTTTTTCCAGAAGGGGACGATAATGTTTTTTATATATTGTGATTTATCTGTCACATGAATAATGGCCAGTATTTAATGAAATCAGAAGCCGCCTCAGACACCTCCCTGTTGAAGTGAAGATATGCAGAGCTCTTTGAAGCATGGTGTTCTAGCTTTGAATCATTAGCATGTCCTACATTATTTATGTAGAGTCATTAATGGCGTTAATGTCGTCCTACGTGTGATATGATGGTATAATGTATCATGAATACGTTTGTTCAACATCTACTCGTACAGCCATACACCAGCATGTATTATTCTTTCCTAATGTCCTTCAGTTTCAAATTGACTATGAATAAGTGAGCTCGTCCCCTCCAGTCCAGGAAGCCATTATCGAGTTACTTAAATGAAAATTGAACAAACTGCCCTAAATTGCAGAGCGATGGGGAACTTAACTGAAGGTTACATTTGCATAGCATCTCCCTCTATTGACTTGTAACCTGAACACGAGGTGAGTGTTTCCTCTGACAGCTGGGGCACGCGGGAGAGACGAAGCCCTCGGCTGTGTAAAGACTCGCGGAAAAGTGTTTGTCACACACGCTGAAGCCTGATATTTCTTTATTCAGACGACAAGCTTTCCCCTCTTCTCCACGGCGCCACGGGCACGCACAGCAACACTGACAGGAAGAGCCTTTGGTGCCGAAATGTCTTGCAAATTGACTCGTTACCGAATGTGGAGTCGCTCAGGTGGGAAGGAGCAGAAAGACAATGTCTCTGCTCGAGAGAAATGGGGCATGGACGGCGGCCGCTGCCCTCTATCTCTTCTTGACACAATTAGATCGCCCAAGAAAAACTCCTCAAGGAAATTTGACTTTTGAATAGCGGCCCATAATCATTTGCAAACCTACAATAATGTTTTTTTCCCTTCATATTAAGACATATTTGGGGTTTCTCGCCCCCCACGAGTTACCGACTCTCATTAATTTAATCAAACACTTCACCCGTGGTACTTATCGCTGGGTCATGCCCCATTATAAATACAGTTTTCTCTATTTATGCACACAGGGGCTCCCAGAGGGTTTGCGGAGTAAGTGATTAATTTGATTGGTTTTCCCCTCCGGCGGTACAGCCACAGACTTCCCGAGAGTTTCTTTTTCCCGTCGTGCCGAGCAGACGGGAGCTGCTGCCGCTCCGTAGTGAAATGTATATCTCACCTCTGTGCAGCACTTTGATAAGCACCGTGTTTTTGTTCTCCTCGTGATAAAACCAAACACTGGTACATGACTAAATGCGTTAATTGCTTTGGTTAATGCTTAGTTAAATTAATTGGTGTATACTTTTAAGAACACTTATTTGAGCCTAAACTTACATCTTACAGGTCTGCCTTGAAAAAGAGATGGATGATCTCAATGGGACGACCTGGTGACATAAAGGTTTGATTATAATAATATGTACTAAGTGGGATAAAATAGTCTTTGTCAATACTTGGCATCTATTCTTTCGAGCATATATTCATTGTGATGAAAACAACATCAATGATACATGCAACATATCCTCATACAAAAACTTTAATTTTTCGTGCAATTTCTTACGAATGTCCACTAAGACTTTCTATGACCATAATGTAATATACTTATATATACTTTGTATTATGAGCCAATAGAACACTGACCAACCATCAAACAAATTAGTTTGTCAAAATATATTGTTACAAATATATATATATATATATATATATGAACAATTAAAACAAAAAAATACAAATAGAGAATTGTCTTAAGGTTACTAAAAATAACATGAAATCTAATGCAAATATCCATATAATAATATCCATAGATGTAGATATATATATCCATAAACTATGTCTTTCAGTCAGGGGTTCAGTTGCATTTATTCACACCTAAAATGTTCCTGATGAACCAATAAAGACTTTCTCATTAGTGCTTTTTATTAGGTAGGGGTTTACAATTAAGTGTTTGTGTTCAGATTGGATTTAATTGGATTCAGGACGTGTTCCTTATTTCATCCTTAAGCAACAAAATATTGCTGAATAAAAAATGCAGAGCCCGCGTCACATGACACCGTCAATGTGAGGAGACACAGGGAAAGAGACACACCTGCATCTACGCACATCCCATTAATCTTGTTATAGTCAAGTCCTCTTTCTTACTGTTAAATATGCATTCAATAGAATGGAGTCATTTAGTGTATTTGGCATATAAAAGATATGGGCTCATCATTAAAAATCCATGTAAGCCTTTTAAAGCTGAAGAGAGGTGATTTCATGCTTGGCTGCATCGCTTCGTAGCTGCTACACTCCACTGCCGCCACCTTCGCCACAATACAAAACACACACACACACACCACACACACCACACACACACACACACACACACACACACACACTCTCTGGGCCTCCTACAGTGACGTCCTTGGCTCTGCCTCCCCCATGCGAGGCTCGCTGGGATGGATGCTGTGTCTGAACTAATGGAGCAGGGAGAACACAGGCTGGCTGTGAATAGAAGGAGGTGGAGGAGAGTCAGGGTGCTCTTCAAGCGCCTCTTTGAGCTCTCACAACAGCAGGTTACTGTCATCGCGCTTTTTCGGAGAGAGGAGTAATATTTAGTGGCTGCCGGATCTTCTTCCCTTGGGGGTGTTAGGGCTTCAATTTAAAAAGCTCCCCTGGATTTGTTCACATGCGTTTAAACGTCTGGGGATTTCTAAACAAAAGTACTTTATCTTGAAATACAATTAATATCTGTTCATTGTTTTCCATTGTGATGTGTCTGTGTTCATTATAGCTACCACTTTTAAACCCTAACCCGAAACACTAGCGGTTGTATTCAATTATTTTTCAGTGTATTCTAATTGTGTTCACATGCAACATTTCCTTAAAGGTGGGGTATGTCATTTTGGGTGCGCTAGAATTTGAAAATACACAACCGGAAAAAATCTGCCACTTCCTCACAGAGCCCCTCCCCCAACACACACGAACGCGCACATGACCAATGAGGGCACGAGATAAGTGTGTGCCCCGATGGAAGGCTGACAGGCGGGTAGGCCATCCAGTTACTTTAGCCGGCTCAGATGATTGGTCGTGCTTTTTACAGCGCTACGGCTTCCACAGACGACATTTTGTCGAGTGTTTCTGAAATAAAATAAATAAATAAATAAATTACATACCCCACCTTTAAGTACCGTACTTTTCGGACTATAAACATATAAGGAGCAGCAGCTAAATTGTCCGTCTGTCTTGCTCTCGTTCTGTCTCTCGGTTCCACTTTCACTTTGGCGCGCTACCTGTCTCACTCTTTTCCGACCTCCAGCTTTTCCTGCTGGAGCCCGCCGCTTAGAGGTGGCGGGCGCGGACCGGTCCTAGAGCCCATAGAGTTGAAGGTGGTTAATTTTACCTGTAAAATCCATAGATTTAGGAGGTCCCCTAGTGGCCGTTAGCTGCACAAAAAAAGGGGGGAAAAGTTGCGGCTTATAGTCCGAAAAGTACGGTACTTCAAAAAGTTAACTTTACACACCTAATTTGTACCATAATGATCTATTGTAATGTGTCGGTGTTTGTTATAACTTAGATATTTTAAACCCTAACCCCAAACTAGGGTTAGATTACATACTTGTTCAGTGTATTTGGTTTACTGTAATGGTTTGCTTATAAATGTTGCTGTATCATACAGTACATGAAATCCCCCAAATGATTGTATTTTCAAACCTTTTGTGAATAAAATGAAAGAAATGGAGTAACATGGCACAAGCTGTAAGATCTTTCCCCTTGGGGCTGGAATCAGAGAAGCTCCCTCCGGTCGTTTTGGGCTCTAATAAAAGAAAATATGAGAGTAACGGTGAGTGTCCTTTTTCTATAGCTTTCGATGAAATATGTTAAATCAAATCTGTTCGTAAAATACAGTTTTAGTTTAGTTTAGTTTAGTTTATTTATTTATTTCCGAGCGTGTAAAACCAAAGAAAATACAAATGAAACAAAAGATGATACAGACATGATACAGTACTATACAAATGAATGCAATAACTAAACGAAATATTTAAATAATAATTGAATAATCTATAGTATCATTGTCTGATCAGTGTAAACGCCCTCTGTCTAATGTCTGAGCCCCTATTCTCAAGCTTGGCGTGTCCCATCTATCCATTGGTTCACCTTTTGTTTTAAACGCGAGTAATATTCAGAGATGAGATATGCCAAACTTTCCTCTCATCTCGTTGCAGAAAATATGCTGCTGAATCCGACTCGTGCACTAAGGACTAAGAAATTCCCCTAAAGGACATCTGCGGTTCCATAACCATAAAAACATTTTGCTTCTGATTAATGTGGTATTCTAAGGCTCATGGCTCTCCTTAGCAGACCACCAGACGAGATGTTCAATCAAGTATGCATGACTTGACCTTAATGGATTCTTCACTGGGAGGCTTGCGTTGGTTATTAGGGAGCCAGCTCATGTGGAACAACCTTGTCCCCTTGGGAGCTGAATTACACCAGTTCAGAGGAAAGCCACATTATGGCAGCAGGAGGAAAGAGGAAAGCACCGTTTCCTCTTGGCTCGCATACATCTTTCAGTTTGAAATGTGCCGACTGTGTGAAGGAAAATGTTCCATCTGCTGCTCGATTACCAATTCCCCATCGCTTCCTGTTTGCTTTGCAGTCGGTGCTGCTGGCCTTTTGTCTCGAGCCTTGGGAAGTAACTGATTACATGGTAACGAGTAACGATACAAAAAAAGGTGACTGTATTCCCTTTCAGATGTAATTTAGATTACTAGCAGCCAGCAGGAATGCAATGTAAACACCTACACATATCACATAGTGTTTGTTGTAAAAGGATCAGATGTTCTCTCTTCTCTGTAAGCTGTTCTGTTCAGTATATAATACTTTAAGAGTGAATCAATACGCGACTGAACCTGCTTCGTTTTTTTCCTTCTAATTCTTGACTTTTTTCATAATTCTACCTTTTTTTGTTGACATTTTTTACTTTTTCTCAAAAATCTCACTTTTGGAAAATTCCTGACTTTCAAAATAAATTTAAAAATTCTATTTCTTTTTAACAAAAATCTCAATTTATTGAAAACAAATGTTGTACTTTTTCTCAAAAATCAAAATTCCTGACTTTTTTCATAATTCTATCTTTTTTTTAAACGTTTTTTTACTTTTTCTCAAATAACTCACTTTTGGAAAATCCCTGACTTTCAAAATTATTTGAAAAATTCTATTTCTTTTTAACAAAAATCTCAATTTCTATTTATTCTCAAACAACTCACTTTTTTTCAACAAATCTCACTTTTTTTCAAATTCCTGACTTTTTACATAATTCTTACTTTTTTTTTCAAAACTCTCACTTTTGGATCAGCTGTTCTCTCTTCTCTGTGAGCTGAACTGTTCTCTTTTCAAATACTTTAAGTGTGAATCTATACCAGGGCCGCCCCTCCCTACAGGCCAATCACGCAGGCTGCATGGGGCCCCGCCTTGCGCAGGGGGCCCCGCCCAGAGGGCCTCAGCTGCTGTGCGCAGTTCTCCGCGCAGTTCTCCGCGCACCCCCCCCGCGAGAGTGAGGCCCAATCCCAAACCACTCCCTCGACCCTACCCCTCCGTGATGGAGTGAACTCCGTCTGTAGCCACACTCGCAGCTCAACGAGGCTCCCTCCTGTCAGGTGGAGAGAGTAAACACAGCAGCAAGCTTTAGGACGGCCTCCCCTCTCTCCGGCACAAACAGGAAATGCCGTAACTGTTTGTAACAACGGTTTCAGATCAGCCTCTCAGACAAAAAGTTTAAATGAATAACTCAAATAAAACTCCAAACATCTTTCCTTGTGTTTCAAAGCTCTTTTAGTTTTAACCCTGATGTTTATAAGCTTCTTAGTTTTTGCAACGGTCTGTAAATATACACAACTTTATAATAAAAGGCACACATTTACCTTTTTCTAGACTAAACACAGGTTTGATCCTAAGTTTAAAACATATGAGGTCATCATGAGGTTGTTAACATCGCAGTTTATCAGTGGATGTTTGCTGGAACTACTTGTGAACAGCTTGTTTCCTGACGGACACACACAGCGTGACTCCGGTCAGGGAGAGACCGGTCTCAAGTCTGCACCGCTGCAGACTCGCTGTTTGAGGGCTTGATAGCCCACTCCCCCTCCACACCCCTCCACACTCGTTGCTTTGGAACAGCCCTCAATATGGCGGACCCTCCGCGTGAACGCGCAAACGGAGGGGTAGGGTGTAGGGGTAGGGTGTAGGGGACGGTTTGGGAATGGGCCTGAGAGTGAGAGGTGACAAGGGGAGCACGTCTGTAACCCGACACCGTTGTAATGTATCGACATCTGACCAATCACAGCTTTGATACGACCACTAGTGCAGGTAAAGAGATGTAGGTGAAAAGACAGTTTCAGTCCGGCGCAAAAAACAAAACATGAAGAAACTAGAGCGTCACTCGAAGGTGGGTTGTTGTATAAGTCAAATTGCCAATTGCCATATTAAAACGTCAGTTGCAATTCACAACATGAAGAAGGCAGTCTCTTCATAGCATATCGGCTAATGGAGATGCAGTTATTTCCAGCATTCTTTATTTAACATTCATTCAAGTAATGTATGCCTTTTATCTGCTGATGTACAGGAGGAAGAGATACACTGTCTGTCTAGTTGCCTTACATAACAGTTAAAGTTTACAGCCTAAAAAACATGGAGCATTGTTTCCCCTTTTATTCATTTTTATGTCAATTTGCACATGTCATGGTGACGCTCAGCCTCTCCCCTTAACTCCTAACAGCCATCATCATGTCAACCACAACACAGAGAAATACTGATAGAAATGTGTGTGTAGTTGTTGATACATTGCTGAAAGAGAGAACTAGATTTAAGAAATATCAGTTTTTGAGCATGTCATAAGCATGTTTTGTCTTGACTATATTATAATAAAACAATATAGTATTTTTATTATTGAATTGATTATGATTATCATTATTAATAGAAGTAGTTTATTTGCATTAATTATATTTGAATCTTTTTGAGGCTAGTATTTGGCAGGAAATGCAGACGTATTCACCTGTAAACGCATACTGAACGACATACATGCACATTTACCATTTACCTCACTGTATACAAAAGTAACTGTTGATAATAATAATAATAATAATAATAATAATAAACAGGAATTATATTTGCAAACATTTTTTCACTCCTGTCGGTTGGGGGGGGGGCCTCATCTCACAATGTCGCTTGGGGCCCCAAGTTAGCAAGGAGCGGCCCTGTATACGCCTACTGCCTGAATCTGCTTCATGTTTTTCACTTTGTTTGTTTCACTTGTTCTGTTTTTAATTCAGCAGGTGAACCTATATGTTCAGAAAATAGTGTGTGTGTGTGTTAAACTGAAACTGAGCATTTCCTGTCTGCTCAGATTTGATTTCTGCTTCTTTAGTATGTGCTCTGAAATTGCGTAATGAAAGGCAGGTGTTATAAAATACTAAATATCTCGGTTTATTCTTTCATGAGATACTTCGTACATTAAAATCCCCTCCTCGTTTTATGCAATTATACAAATGTGCTCATGATGGGTCTAATGTACCCACGCATGTCCCCACAGAGAGTCGATTAAGCTGTGTGCATGTTCTGAAGTTGCTGTCGGAAGTTAAACGGCGGCGTCTGGTTATAGCGATGACCGTGATTGCGGCCCCCGACCAGAAGCCTTGATCATCAAGCTCTGTTTATCCCCATTCCAGTTCGCACACATCGGTAAATAAACAAACAAAACGGCCCGCGGTGGAATTAATTGTCTCCTCCAGCTGTGTACTCTAATTGGGATAATAAGCTGAAAGGTTATCAGCACTCCACGAGGCATTATTCAAGCGCCTAACTCCTTCTCCCCTCCCCCCCTTTATTCTGCACTGAGAGGGTCTGTGCTGCAAAGTGGGGATGACGCAACATCTCCACTTATGTATACGTTCCTGGAGTTCCACCTTAAGAGGGAGACATAAGGATACACAATAGATGTGTAGGTTGCTTTGAGGTGGGAGAGTCGCCTGCGTCCTTTTGAAAAGTGTGGATCAAATAGAACCGCATGTATTCTTATTCAACACTATTATAGGTGTTATTAGGAAACACCTCTCTCACCTCCTTTAGGACACACTGGACCTTCCTCTATCACCTCCTTTAGGACACACTGGGTCTTCCTTTATTGCCTCCTTTAGGACACACTGGACCTTCCTTTATCACCTCCTTTAGGACACACTGGGTCTTCCTTTATCACCTCCTTTAGGAAACACTGGACCTTCCTTTATCACCTCCTTTAGGAAACACTGGACCTTCCTCTATCACCTCATTTAGGACACACTAGACCTTCCTCTATCACCTCCTTTAGGACACACTGGACCTTCCTCTATCACCTCCTTTAGGAAACACTGGACCTTCCTTTATCACCTCCTTTAGGAAACACTGGACCTCCCTTTATCACCTCCTTTAGGAAACACTGGACTTTCCTTTATCACCTCCTTTAGGACACACTGGACCTTCCTTTATCACCTCCATTTTACAACAAAAACGCTCAAAATGTATCGAATCAAACATCGAACGATTGCCGAAATATTCATAATGAAATTGGTACTAATTATGTATTACTGCATTTCCTATCAGTTAAGGGGTTTGAATGAGTCAGGCCCCAAAACCCTAACACTACCCATAATGCAACATTGGCCTTGGTTACGTGTCTTTTCAATGCAAATGTTGTCGTCTGATTAAATGTGAATTAACGGTCAAACCTGTATTCTCTGAAATCGGCTCGTGTTCGCATTTGGATCCGATCAGACTATTCTTAGGTTTCCTGGTTTGCTTTGAGTTCGGAACTCGGAGAATGTACCGCTCTTACGGTACGTCCACACAGCAGCTTTAGACAAATCTTCCACCGCTTCTCTGCCCATTGACTTTGAATGGGGAAGACGTCACTTTGCCTCGCTTTTCGCCGAACTGCATTGTGGGGGAGCGAAGCGAAGATTTCCAGGATTTCCAGGATTCAAAAGTTGAGCAATGTTCAACTTTTGAAGCTGAGCTGGAAGCGCCAGCCAATCAAACACGTTTATGCAAATCTGACAGTAGAAGCGCTAGCCAATCAAACACGTTTATGCAAATCTGACAGTAGAAGCGCTAGCCAATCAAACCGCGTGTAAGCAGGGAGAACCAGACCGCAGTTCATTTCCTCATATTCCAAACGAGAAGTTACGGTAGCAGATCACCCGGTTCTTTACGACCAGAACTATTAACGGGATACAAACCGGAGGAACCAGGCATGGAGGGAGGGGGCAGAGGCAGTGGGTGGAACTGGTAGGGTTTCGCCTGTTTGGGGAGTTTATAAATATATATATATTAGGGCTGTCAGTCAATTAAAATATTTAATTGCGATTAATCGCATGATTGTCCATAGTTAATCGCGATTAATCGCAAATTAATCGCACATTTTTTATCTGTTCTAAATGTACCTTAGAGGAATATTTTTCAAGTTTGTAATAGTCTTATCAACATGTGAGTGGACAAATATGCGTTATGCTAATGTTTATTATCATTTGAACAATGACAAATATTCTCATGAATATTAAACACAACAACCTGGAACCTCTCATACAATACAAATGGGGTGTGTGTGTGTGTGTGTGTGTGTGTGTGTGTGTGTGTGTGTGTGTGTGTGTGTGTGAGAGAGTGTGTGAGTGTGATCGTTGGAGCTATGTGCAACTCAAGGCATATGCTCGAACGGGAGCTGCCTGGACGCTGCAATCATGTTGCTGAGTGTGCTGACTTCTCCTACAATGTCCCGCTGTCTGCTTCCTGCATCAAGTCAAGTGCTCGGCGCAGTTGAGTGGATAGAGCGCTCCTCTGTTTTCATTTAAACAGCTCCTTATATCCGTTAGCGCAGCTAGCTAGCACCAGATGCTAACAACAACAATAGCCGCGTTCACACTGCGGTACGGTAATGCACGTAAGGTCTCTCTCTCGCTCGCTCGGGCCACACATCCACACACCCTCCCGGTCCTACCGATGGCCAGTCGGGGCCTGCCGGTGAGCGTGGAAGTGTGCTCTGCCACAAGCGGGCGGCAGGAGCGGGGCTGTCAGCATCACCCTTACAAAAAAACACTATAGTATTACTATTGAGAATTACTATAGAAATACCACAAAAAACTGCGATAGTATTTCGATGGTGTTTTGGGACACACTATAGAGAATTACTTTAGTAATACTAGAGTTGGCTATGGTGATCTTATAGTGAAGTTACAGTTATACTATAGTGTTTCCTGTAGTATTTCTATGGTTTTTCAGCCACTATAGGAAATTATTATAGCTATACTATTGAGTTTTATGGAGTATCACTATAGTGCTTTATATATTATTTCTATGGTTTTTTGGAACACACTACAGAAAATTACTGTAGTAATACTATAGAGTTGGCTATGGTGATCTTATAGTGAATCTATAGTTAATTAGCTTTAATAATGATGTATTCATCCCTATAGTAAGTATGGTATCAACAAATACAAGTTAGCAAGCAGAGCAGTTTCAATTTGAAAGATAGGGACTTTATTAACAAAATAAAATACATTGTTCACAGAATATGAATACGAATAACTTAAATGTAAAAAATGTACAAGAACAATTTCAGGCCCGAAACAGAAATGGTTGGGCAATGAAATTAAGGGGAAAAGTGTCCCAAGCCCTATATATAAACGCATTTCACATTCATATACTTACAACCCATGCCTCTCCACCAAGTCAGAGAAGCAAACTTTGACAAGTTTGAGGCTGGCCTTCTCGGTAAGAATGGCATTAGTTTGCAGTTCATCAAATACTTCTGGAATTTTCTTCTTAAGTAGATCAGTTAGGCCATTCAGAAGAACTGGTTCTTGGCTGAACAACACAATAAGAGCAAGCACAGCACAAAGTAAAGTTCTGGTCTGTGTGATTTTTTGAAACACAATTTAACAAGCATGATACATGTATACCTGAGTTTTACAGACTTCTCTTAGGACAGGCTGAAGATCCGGTGCTTCAGAAAAGTGCACTTGGAATCTGTCAAAGTTACTGATGTTCTCACTTCTATCAACATCTATAAACTCTTTGAAGTCTGTGTTGTATTTTAAAATCCTATCCAGGACAAATCCAAATTCACCTGTTTCTTCCAGGAGATGGTTTGTGCTTTGGACACTGTAGATTATTCTATTAATTTCCTTTTTGCTAGGACTTTAACAGATTCCTGCAGCTCATTCCCGCTTCCTGTAATTATAAGAAAAAGACAAATTCATCCTGATGTTGACAAATCATATGATGCCAGATTAAATGAAATGCCATCATCTATCATCTTCTAGTTAAACCCATTAATACACACCTTATATAAATTATAAGCAGTATGGTAATTTTAAGTTAATTAACTTCACCCATAAAGACAACTTCTAGAGAAGCACAGGGGATATTCTGCTCAGCCTCCAGTGGCGTTTTCTCCTGGAGGCTGGGAATGTCTTCATATTTTTTATTTGTATTAAAAAACATCTCTCCGCTGTTGTCAGTGAGTATTTTACAAAGACTGAAACAGCGCCCCTCTAAATTAATGTGTGGTGAAACACAGTATTGCACGCTACTCACTCTATACTACACCCGCAGTCCGCTGTGCCGGGACATGTCAGTGCAGTGTGTGACGCTGCATCTCACATACACAAGTTGCCTTCGCGACAAGAGGCAGATATGAAATCTCCCTTCTACACAATATAATATTTGCAAGTATAGAGTAGTGGCTGATGTTTTAGTCAGAAACAGGTAAACTGTAGTGTACACGTACTACTAATAACTTTAGTGCGAGTAAGTTACGTATTTGCACTGTAAAGGCCCTGACACACCAAGCAGTCACCAGAGGACTAGCCGACGCTGAAGTCGGCTGTTGCCTGGCCGTGTTCTCCTGCGTTTTGGCCATGTGTCGCACGGGAACACACCGCACCGACTTCAGTGCATGAGTGGCAATAACTCTCCTTACCAGCAGGCGGCGGTAGTGTGTATTCGTCATTCAAAAGAGGCAACAACCGGAAGACAGAGAAGAAGAACAGACCTTTTCTCCGTAATATCATACAGAGCTGGCCTCTCCTGGATCAAGGTGATCAGCAGGTCCTCGTTTGTGTCGTTCCAGATCGCCATGATGAGATGAAAAAGAATAGCAGTCTGTGTGTGCCTTCTTTTAAATCGTTTGTTTACGTCCCTCACTTCCGCTTCGCTTCTCATGCACTGATTCGCTAGCTGGACAGCCAGTCAGAGTGATTGCTTGGTCCGACTGCCCGACCCGATGCATGGCCGATTCAACATGTTGAATCGGCCATGCATCGGGTCGGGCAGTCCAAATAAGGCGTGTCACGGCAGACGGTTCGGGACACACCAACCTGACTACGGCGCCGCAAATGCCCGACAGCCTCTGACGGCCTCTGACTCCCAAAATCGGGTTGGTGTGTCAGGGCCTTAAGAGACTGTATATCAACTTCTCACTTGCACTTTCCCGCCACATCTGGCCGAACAATGAAACCCAGCCAAAGTAGCTAGATAGCTTTAAACATATAGCTGCTAATGCTATCAATATAATGTCGATTGAAGAATGATGGTCACAGAAAAGAGTGTAAGCTACATTAAGTCAAGATAAAATAAATACAATAAAATAGAAGAATGGCTTAAAGGAAAATAATTGTCATCCAGGCAGCTACACTCAAACAATAGTTAGCTGTTCAACATTGGCAAAACGTATTTATTTAAGTTTAAAAATATGTATTTAGACCCCTAGCTTGCTCACATTATGACAACATATATGCTCACTTTGTTAAAAACGTTTTGTTTCTGAAACTTACCTAGAGTTAGACTCTCCTCTGCTGACATCCATCCTCCGCAGTAGCCAGAGGTGAAATGGCAGTTGGGACATTTGATGGACAGTTGGACAGTTGAAAAATGATACATTTTAAATAACTCAACCGTGATTGGGCAGGACAGTGCCCAATGACAGTGCCCAATGTTATCCCAGTGTTAGTCAAAACAAATGTGTTGACTATGTGCATTTTTATTTTTTCTACTACACTGTGTAAAATAGTTCAGAAATGACACTGAATGTGTTGAATTGCCTTTGACACTACAGTGTGTTAAAAAAAACGACATTAATTCTAAAAGTGTAATACTTTTACAAACACTTTGGTAATAATATGCATTCATTATGACAATATCATTACTATAGGAGTGGTCTATAGTGTGTTCAAAAAACAACTACAGAAACACTATATATTATACTATAGTTATAATATTTAAAATAATATAGGAATACTACAAAGATCTAGATACATAGTATTACTATTGAAATATTATAGGGTTACTATAGCTAGTAAAATGGCACTACAGAAAAGACTATAGTAATACGATAGCTGGTGAAAAATACTATAGAACTCTACAAACTTACTATAGGATACTATACAACTCTTATAGTAAACTATAGTAATACTATAGTTCATTTTCGTAAGGGCATCAGCTTGTAGATGGTATTTTAAACTCGATGCGCTCTGAAACTACGGGGCGGCCGAGGAAAAAAAATACACATGCGTTAATCGCGTTAAAATAATTAGTGGCGTTAATTTTTTTTTGCGTTAACGAGTTATTAACGCGTTAACTTGACAGCCCTAATATATATATATATTGCTCGCATAAAATCCCCGGGGTTTTTTGCTTTGTATGTCGGGGGCGGGAGATTCATGTGATCGGTTGTTGGTCGCGTTGCTCGCAAACAAGAGAAAGAAGAGAAGAGAAGCACTGCGGTGTAGAAACATGGCACAAGCTACTGTACCTGAAGAGCAGATAAATACATCAGTACCTGAGGAAACACTGACAATATTAGAGTGGAGGTCCTTGCAAGAACCTGGCTGCGGTTCTGAAGAAATGTAAGCATTTAAAAACAACACAAAGGACTGCTCAAGACTTCAAATAAAAAGAAAGATAACATTTACCTGACTTGAGATTGCATTCGAGTTTCCATCTTGCACATGTCATCGCTTTGAAAAGGCGAGGGACACCACGGCTATCGATGGACACAACACTCATTATGGGATGATGTCGTAACACTGGTTTTCTTTTCGAGGGTTAGTTTTGACATGTGTCGACCGTGTTCGCCGTGTCTCGTGGGTAGCATTTGACGGCGTATGTGTGTGATGAATAGATGCCAACGTGATAATGGACCACCCAGAATGAGGTACATCCCTTGTGAAAGTAACCCCAGTTACAGTCCACGCAGATCAGAGACACACGCTGTAATTGGCCCTGCAATGGAGCCAATGCATGCAAATCAGCCTCATTACTACAACTGACAGTATAGGCTCATGTCTGCATCACTTATTCAGCAAGAGGCAATGGTCCAAGGCGTCCCCAGATGCTTCAGTGCAGCCACGCTCAAAGAGATACCACCAAGTCGTAGGTGGAAGGAAAGGATATAAAGTACGGGGTCTTGGTTTCCCTTTGACAAAAAGTGACAAAGGAAAATACATGTTTTCCACAGATATTTCTGAAGAAGGATGACAAAACAACCGAACCCGGCTTTTATCGATCCATTTGTTCCACTTTAACGTCACCCGCACTTTTAAGGGTCACTTAGGTTGCCGTACAAGTGGCGATTAACACGCTCGCAGAGACAGGGTCCTCGTGTGAGAGAAGCACCACTTGATACAAAGAGCTTTCGTCCTCTGATCCTGAAACCGACACAAACATCACGCGGGGTTAAATTACAATGTGTCTAGATAACATATCCGTCTTGTTTGAAATGCATACACGCAGCGTGGACCAAGTGCATGCAGCATGTTATTACTGAGCAGGACTTCTATCTACATCTGACCCTGCCGAGCCACTCATCTTCTAATTGTCTGTCTGATTTGTATGTTTATTGCTTGTTGTTAGAGTGCACTTTTGTGTCCGTTTTGTGTCAGACTGCTTTGCTTAAAAGCCCTTGATGAATGTGTTGGACTTGACCTGTCCGACCTGCTGCTTCCATCAAAATAGACCGTGGTAATGAAAGTGTCATCAGCTCTGTGCATTTCAAATCGTGAAGGTTTGTCCAGCTATTTAGCGTCCCATCGAGCCTCTTTGTCCTGCAGCGCACACAGAAACAGCAAGGCCGCAGATAGGACATGGCGTTAAAATGTAAAATATCATCGTTGTCATTGAAAGGAGAAACAGCCGATTGATTTTAGTACGATTTATACATTTTTCGGATCGGTAATCTTGTTTGTTAAACAGAAAACAAGCTAGTTGAGAAATGTGGTAATACTTTTTATGAACGCAACATTTATAATGCATTTTGACTAAACTAATAAACACATTGTGCTTTCTGATGCATTTTACCTACATTCAAACAACCTTATAATATTAAGGGATTTAATTAATGGTAAGTGTCCAATGGAAGTTATCACTATATCAATTATGCAGACCTAAATAATCAGCTGTTGTAAGTCATCATGGTTTGCCCACTGCTCCTAGTACTAGACTCCTGCTACTAGGATGGGTTCAAAGCAGAGAAGTGCTGCCAACCTCCTGCCCCCCCTCCCCACCCGGACCAACCTCAAGTTCTGGGGCGACAGAGCCTTCTCCGTTGCTGCACCCCCCCTCTGGAACTCACTACCCCAATCCATCAGAGATTCGTCCTCCCTCACAGCATTCAAAACATCACTCAAAACCCACCTGTTCAACACTGCATCCAATCTCTGACCACCCCCCCTATTTTCTGTTCTGTTTATCTCTTTTTGTATTTCTTTGTTATCTATTTTATTTTATATATTTTTTAGTTTTCTCTTGTCTTTTTTTCTCCTCTTAATTCTCTGAAAAAGCGTCTTTGAGTTTCATGAAAAGCGCTATGAAAGTCCCATGTATTATTATTATTATTATTATTATTATTATTATTATTATTATTATTATTATTATTATTATTATTATAATACACACATGCACACAGAAGGATTCACACTTGTATTTCCAGATCCACACTTGTGTTTTTCAATGCACACACAAATGTGTTCCGTTTCATATTCATGTAAATAAAATCCAAATACAGAAAAAAGTTATGTATTTTTGTTCCTCACATATTTGTTTTCTGTTTAAATCCTCTGAACCTGCAAACACAAACCGCTTCCTGTGCACGGATCGCTGTGCATTCGTGTGTGGGTTTGTTGAGACTCCCCTGACGGTCAGCCGATTCGTACTTGTAATTATTTCTATCTATAGCCAATCAGATGTCTCCTCAATTCTAAGCCAATCACATGAGCGCGCCCCCACGAGGGTAGATTTCTTGGGTTCATGACATACCGCTTCATGTACGCATTTTGCGCAGTCCGGAGCTGACAGGTCCATGGAGCCTGCCTGCAGGCGCTAATCTCAAGACACCTCTCAGTACAGCGCCACTTTCCGAACAGGAAATGCACGCAAATACAAGCCTTTATATTATTAAGGTACAGCGCCACTTTCCGAACCATTGATGAATGCTTGTGTGCACAAACACAGCAGGCAAAACCGTTTTAAATGTGTGTTTCCTGTATGGCGAATACAGCTGCTTTCTTTATGTCTGTATGAAGTTGTTGTGAGTGTGGAGGGAGCAGCTACAGGTTAGCTTAGCCTGATCGATCAGTGCACTACGAAGCCAGTGCTAGACAGTGACCTGTCAACGGGGTCATTATCGGCCGATATTCACTCAATAGTTTGATCGGTGCTCTCTATAAAGGCCGAGAGCTGGATCTGATCGATATGGACATAAACGCGAGTGAAGTGTAACCGGACCGAGAGAGAGATCAGATCAGATGCTGAGTCTGACGGAGACACGCAGCTCTGCATGAGCACCTGAAGCTCCGCCCTCTGTTTAGCGAGCTGACCGGACTGCGCAAAATGCGTGTATGAAGTAATCTTACCCTCGTGGCGGCGCGCTCATGTGATTGGCGTAGAATGAAGGAGACATCTGATTGGCTATAGGAACAATTATAAGTATGAATCGGCTGACCGTCAGGGGAGTCTCAAAAAACCCACACACGAATGCACAGCGATCCGTGCACAGGAAGCTGTTTGTGTTTTCAAGTGTAGAGGTTTTAAACGGGAAACTAATAAGTAAGGATCAAAAATACATAACTTTTTTCTGTATTTGCATTTTATTTACATGTATATGCAGGGTTCGTACGGGTGCTTGAAATCCTTGAAAATGCTTGAAATTTGAGGTGGTGTTTTCAAGGTTGGGAAAGTGCTTGAATTTTGGGAATGGTGCTTGAAATTGAGATAAAGTGCTTGAAAATGTAAATGAGAGATAGATGACTGTGTGCCAGGAGGTTGCCGTTTCAACGAACGTTGGCTAGCAGAAGACAAATACAAGCCATGGCTAAGACGAGGGTCAAGACCACGAGTAGCCTCCTGCAAAGTTTGCAACATAACGATGCGAGAGTCTGCGCTGACGAGCCACATGAAAGGTACGCCGCAGTAGAGCATTTTAGATTAGGCTAACGTAGCATGTTACGTTTGTTTAAGCTAACGTTAGCGAGCTGAAGAGCGAACTCGATTGAGGGATAATAATAATCGCAGGGGACAATCATTTCAGAGGAGCGTACCGATGTTAATATGTGCGTTACAGTCGCCATCGTGTGGTGTTCAGAGGATGAAGCTCTCACGGTATTTCATGTTATAGTCACGGAATATAATCTATTGATTCGACACAGAGCGATTTTGAAAGCAATGTATTTCTACTGGTAGTATGTTTCGTGCCTAAACCAAATGTGACTTGCTCTATCGAAATCAGTCACATTGACCCGAAGACACATTTTCGTTTGTATTACTGGTCTGGGGGAAGCTCGCGAGTGGGTTTGCGTTTGTGTACCGGGGAAACACTCACAAGAACACCGGCTGTTGTTGTGCCTGCTGTGACGTTACATTAGTCCGTTCTCTGCTTGTAATTATGCCGAAGCTTCAAAGCTGTATTTATCATCTGAATTTGCCGAAACAAGTTTAATATTCTGAAAACAGATGAAAACAAACGGTCTTTTATATAAAATTGAAGTATTATACAAGTAAAACTACATTTTGCTTTAATCCCATGTAATTGTAGAATGAACACAGTCTTCCTTTGGAGATGTGTAAGTCAGGTGTCTTGAGTAGCATGACCTAAAATCATTGGACACATTTGTAAATATTATTTTCCACTTGTTACCATTGTGAGTCTATTTTTTTGCAGCTCTGTGTGATTTTGTGGCTACAACTCAGGCTAATACATATATATAATATAATAAAAGTACAAGTACTCAGATCTTGAAATGAAATGATAAGTACACAGATCTTGTACTTGAGTAAAACTAGAAGTACTAGAGTATAGGAATACTCTGTTACAGTAAAAGTCCTGCATTCAAAATGTTCCTCAAGTGAAAGTAGAAAGTATTCTCATCTAAATATAGTAAAGACAGTGAAAGTAGTCGTTGTGCAGATTGGTCCATTTCAGAATAATATATATGATATGTTTTATAATGATTGATCATGAAAGTGTTCTCAAAGCTGGTGGAGGTGCAGCTAGTCTGAAGTACTTTGTAGACTGCAGGGTAGCTGGTGAAGGTGCAGCTAGTCTGGAGTACTTTGTAGACTGCAGGGTAGCTGGTGGAGGTGCAGCTAGTCTGAAGTACTTTGTAGACTGCAGGGTAGCTGGTGGAGGTGCAGCTAGTCTGAAGTACTTTGTAGACTGCAGGGTAGCTGGTGAAGGTGCAGCTAGTCTGAAGTACTTTGTAGACTGCAGGGTAGCTGGTGGAGGTGCAGCTAGTCTGAAGTACTTTGTAGACTGCAGGGTAGCTGGTGAAGGTGCAGCTAGTCTGAAGTACTTTGTAGACTGCAGGGTAGCTGGTGGAGGTGCAGCTAGTCTGAAGTACTTTGTAGACTGCAGGGTAGCTGGTGGAGGTGCAGCTAGTCTGAAGTACTTTGTAGACTGCAGGGTAGCTGGTGAAGGTGCAGCTAGTCTGAAGTACTTTGTAGACTGCAGGGTAGCTGGTGAAGGTGCAGCTAGTCTGAAGTACTTTGTAGACTGCAGGGTAGCTGGTGGAGGAGCAGCTAGTCTGAAGTACTTTGTAGACTGCAGGGTAGCTGGTGGAGGTGCAGCTCGTCTGAAGTACTTTGTAGACTGCAGGGTAGCTGGTGGAGGTGCAGCTAGTCTGAAGTACTTTGTAGACTGCAGGGTAGCTGGTGAAGGTGCAGCTAGTCTGAAGTACTTTGTAGACTGCAGGGTAGCTGGTGGAGGTGCAGCTAGTCTGAAGTACTTTGTAGACTGCAGGGTAGCTGGTGGAGGTGCAGCTAGTCTGAAGTACTTTGTAGACTGCAGGGTAGCTGGTGGAGGTGCAGCTAGTCTGAAGTACTTTGTAGACTGCAGGGTAGCTGGTGGAGGAGCAGCTAGTCTGAAGTACTTTGTAGACTGCAGGGTAGCTGGTGGAGGTGCAGCTAGTCTGAAGTACTTTGTAGACTGCAGGGTAGCTGGTGGATTTACTCCAGGTGGAACTAAAGTCTGATTCAACACTTGGTTAGATTTCACATCATTCATCCACATCTGAGAAGTAACTAAAGGGATGAAATACATGTAGTGGAGGAGAAGTACACCATGTACCTCTGAACTGTAGAGGAGTAGAAGTACACCATGTACCTCTGACTTATGTTCACTGCCAACCTAAAAGTACCTCAACAATTAATCAATAATGTATTGAAAAGTTATTTGGCTGATAGTTGTATATCGGCTCAGCAGGTTATACGGGAGGCCCAGTCTACGTACAGATCACTTAGTTTTCTTTTCTTTAATGTTTCATCCTCGTGTAGAATGCTATCACGAAACACACATGTGGTTGTTTATCGCATAAAGAACACCTGATGTAATGTGAGGTAGGGAAATAATAATTTGAGTATGTGTATATAAATATGTAATTTACAACAGCTGTAAGATGCTTGAAAAGCTGGAAAATGCACCTTGAAAAGTGCTTGAATTTGACTTTGGAAAAGGTGTAAGAACCCTGCATATGAAACGGATACATTTGTGTGTGCATTGAACAACACAAGTATGGATCCGGAAATACAAGTTTGAATCCTTCTGTCTGCGTGTGTGTATTATGAGACTGTTCTGAGCCCATACATTGTCACTGTGTGCTCTGCATGTGTGACCATCCCTCCCATTCTATTCATTATATCAGAGCAAAGGGGCGTGGTTCGGCCCGACGCGAAGCTGTCTGCATGCAGTTTGCTTTTCAGCACCAACTGTATACAGTTAAATCGACCGGACTTCTTTCTGCAGATGTGAGCGTCCTTAACAACGGTCAATAGGTCCTTGCTGCACATTACATGTTTCCGTCTTAAGCTTTATTAGTTAGTTTCGTAACGGACGTAATGTAACCGTTGTAACGGTTGTAGCTTTTCTCAGACGCGGAGGGATACTGCCTTGTTGTGAAAAGTAACTACAATTCTACCCGTGGTATTTGTCATTATATCACGGCTACGAACCAATCAGATCACTTCATTTGACTTGTCCGTTTTGTAATTATTTTTATATTTTGTGATCTGAGCTGTGTGATTGTATATGTTATGTTTCTCTCTGGTCTGGAGGTTTTTAAAGTGCTTTATAAATAAAGTTGGATTGGATCATTGTTTGTTTGCAGATGATATGGCTTTTTATTTGCTAAAAATCCAACTGTTCCAACGGTGTAAATAGGCTACTTTAGAAATAATGCAATCGTATACATTGGTACTTAAATCCAACAAACCCCCGAAACAACGTCCCCTTACCCCCAGATGGCTTATCGTTGTTAGACCGATGGCCAATTGGGTCTGCCATCGCTTTTATAGAAGACTGTTTGATGTGAATGTTGAGCCGTCTGATCAGATTTCAGCTTGTTTGTCCGTCTTTGTGTTGAGATGTGATCAAAAATACCGTCTGACACGAATCTCATACTAATGGAGATTATTACCTCTGCTTTGGATTATTATCGGATAGGATAATAACTTAGTAATTAACTACGTCTGAAAGCAGAAGTCTAGGGCAAATAATTGCAAGTCTCTTCAGTTCGCATGTCACAAAATGAGATGCATTGTGGGACATGTAGTTTATGAACAACGTGTTTCTGTAAAGCGGCATGTAGCCGTATAATAAACATATTTTATTCTTTCATAGCTCTTGCGGGGCCACTTAAAATGAGGTCGCGGGCCAGATTTGGCCCCTGGCCTTGAGTTTGACTCCCCTGCTTTAGAGCCACAGAGGTTTATCTTGATGCAAAAGATGTCGTACCCTTTGCTTTGATTTATCGGCTACCGCTCAATGTAACTGTACCCACATTTGAAAGGTACATATTGGTCACAGCCCTCTATCGATTTTTACAACAGTTAAATGGATGACTTTGTTTAGCAGTGGAAAATGGAGCAATGTTACCCGCACTAGCAAGCTGTTTAATAGTCCCAAATCTATATTTCATTAAAACGATGACACATTGCACCCTTAGCCCTCTCCTAACTCTTGTTCTATTGATCTCCAGCAGTTTGGCCCTTGTAGCGAATAATAAATCGTCCCTGGTCCTCTTTCTAAACACTCACCTTCCATTATACATGTAATGAAGCACAGGAATTACACGGTGACACGAGGGAATTTCAGGTCATGAATCTTTATCACTCAAGATGTGTTGAGGGCAATTTTGTCCTCGTGATTGCCGTGCACAGGACGGCGAAAAGCGTTTAGGAATGTCCTCATGTGATACACTGTATGTTCTCACAGCAGAGCAGCATCCATCTCACTTAGCTGCTCATCGTTCACCAATTGCGTAGATAACAGCAAGGAGTGCCATAATCAAGAATATGTTTCTCACGTACTGGAGCTCACGTGGAAAACCGCCTCCTGCTACCCTGGTTCTTATCTTTCGGTTTTCATTCATGGTTCTCCTACATTTGGACCCGTTGTCTTCGTGTTAAGACACACAAGGCAGCATTGGAAACGCTTATGAGTGACGATTCAGAGATGAAATTGCACCAGGTACATAGCCTCTTCAACGGGGCCGAACTGATGCTGCTAATTAGGAAGGAACTTTATAATCGTACGTTTTTAGCATTTCACACGGGCCAATTGATGAGGCTTGTTTTCTAAACGCAAACTGCTGGTTACGATAATAACAATGGCAGGGAACGTTTGTATCGAGATTCAGAACCAGCAAGGCTTTTAGATAAATATGCATTTTATGCCAGATTGGAAAAATCTTTATGTGCAATATAGCATACATTTGTGTACACATTTTAATTGTTGTTATTGTGCAGCATTACTTAGGGTTAATATGTAACAAATATACATTTCTAATTTCTCGTTTATTTCTTGTCTTTTAATTGTTATTGTACAATGCGACCTTGAGAGCCTTGAAAGGCGCTGTTACGTGCCAGGCAGGCTGTACATGTGTGGTTTTCCTTCCCTCCTGTGTTTCTCTCTTCTCCCTGTCTTCTGCACAGCTAATCAGCAGCTGATCGGTATCTACCTGTGCACCTGAGTCTGATGGCTGATTGGATCCTCTCACCCTCAGCTGGCCTATCAGCAACCAGGGCCGACCATAAAGGAGGCACCCAGGAAATCTTCTCTCTCTCACTCTGGGCCTGTTGCTGAGGAAGGAACACGGCTGTGTTTAGCAACTAAAGCTATTTGAATACTATGAACTTTGTTAATGTGTGTGTGTTGAGAGGTGGAGGAGTTAGGTAAGTCTGGGGTACCCTGTACATTTCTCATCACCGAGCTAACTATTGTTTAGACACACTAGGTAAGCGGATTGTTGCCACCCCTGTATATTGTTTTGTCAAATTCTTTGTAGTTAGTTAGTGAGGGTTTTTGTTTGAGTTTGGTTTCAAAGGATAGTTGTAGAGAGAGGCCTGGTTTTGTTATGCTCGTTTCTTTTGTTTGGCACAATCCTTTGACTCCTCCTCCTCACCAACAGAGTGTTTCTGTTTAATTGTATGATATGAGGTTACAAGGAATAAACCTTTTGTCAACCTTTACTCTGACTCTCTCATAATTATTGGTTGTACGTTATTGTCTCCAGATCCCCTAGACCTTAGTGGGGACGTAACAAATGGGGGATCGTCCGAGATATCTATTTTCCTGAAATAAAAACAACCAATAATTGAGAAGTTATTGTAGGTGTTGTACATTGGCTGAAAAATGGGTTTTGACTTACAGGACTTTATTGAAAGTCCAAGTGTTGATACGGTGTATTCCTGTCCCAAAGATGACCTGTTATGTATTGCAGCTCACTTTAACATGACAGTAGACAAGTATAAAGTATAAAAAGAGATAAGAGAGAAAATCCTGAAAAAACTAGAGGAGTTAAAGATTCTTGAAATCCCAAGCATGTCAACTCAGCCTAGGGCTGAGGTGTCTATTGAAGATGATAGGGAAAGAGTATTAGCTACACCTAGAGTTGACAAGTTTAGTCCTCAAGCTCCTCTGCAACGCTTCCTAGGTTTGAGGCTTTCTCTCCGGGTAGCTTAGGTGCAAGTAGGGATGCCAAACTAAAAGTTCGTCTTGTCCATCTTCAGATGGAGGGCCAGGAAAAGGAGCGTAGAGCGGACTATGAACACAGGCTGCAGATTCGCAAGTTAGAGATAGAAGCTGAGAAAGAAATCACGTTAAAGCGGCTTGAAGTTGATGCCCTGAGAATCTCTTCAGAGCAGACATTTGAGAGGTCAAGACCTTCACATACAGTCTCTCATACAAAGAGTTTTGATGTTAGTAAAAATATTGCTTTAGTGCCAACTTTTAGAGAGTCAGAGGTTGACTCATATTTTTGTGCTTTTGAGAGAATTGCTACCGCACTAGTCTGGCCTAAAGACATGTGGCCAATCCTACTTCAGTGCAAATTAGTAGGTAAGGCTCAGGAAGTGGTATCTTCACTTTCTTTGGAAGAAAGCTTGCAGTACAAAGTGCTTAAAGAGTCGATATTGCGTGTTTATGAGCTTGTGGCGGAGGCCTACAGACAAAAGTTCAGAAACCATAAAAAGTCTGCTACGCAGACATTTGTTGAGTTTGCGAGAGAAGGGCATTCTCTTTGATAAATGGTGTGCGACTAATGAAGTGAAGGATCATTTTGAGAGTCTTCGTCAGTTACTTCTCTTGGAAGATTTTAAGAATTCTTTGCCTGAAAGGATGGTGATATTCTTAAATGAACAAAAGGTCACTTCACTGGCTAAGGCAGCTGTTTTAGCGGATGAATTTATGCTCACTCACAAGACTGTTTTCTTCACCCTTGCGCCCAGATAGTGCTTCAATATCACAAACCGGAAGACCTGATCTTGGCCCAACAACTTTTGAAAGGTCTGGAGGACCACCATCACCTCCACGGTGGCCCCGTGAGTGTAACTACTGCCATAAAACAGGACACCTTATTTCAGGGTGTCATTTCTTAAAGCGTAAACAACAATTTTCGCAACGCTTTCAAACGCCAAAAGGCATGGGACTCATTAAAGGAGTTTCCCTATCAGACATAGAAATGTCCCAGGAAGATGATGTACCTGATCCCTGTTTCAAACCCTTTATTTCCAAGGGCTTTGTTTCTTTAACAGGGGATCCTAAAGACCAGCTGCCAGTACAGGTACTTAGGGGACACAGGAGGTTCTCAGTCCATTATTAGGGAAGGCATCTTACCTTTAACCCTCCCAGATCATCATGTGGATCAAGTGCTGTTGTTCAAGGGGTAGGCATGACGCTAGTTGCGGCTCCTTTGCACAATGTTTATATTCACTCATCTCTTGTCAAAGGATTCTTTAAAGTAGCTGTCCTCCCTGCCTTGCCCATCAAATGTGTTGATTTCATCCTCAGTAATGACTTGGCTGGGGGCAAAGTTAAGCCAGTACCTGAGGTCATTGATTCTCCTGATCTAAGTTTAGACGCAGAGAAATCAGCTGAAGTACCTCCCGAAATCTTTCCTGCTTGTGTTGTTACAAGGGCACAGTCAAAGAAATACGGAGAGGACTTGTCTGATTCTTTTCTTGCTACAGGGCAGTTTCTTGAAGACATGACAGTGTCGGACCGACTGCCAGAGGAGGCCCGGTCTGCTGGTGCTGGATCACCCAGTAACAGCTCAGAGCTTGTACAACTGCCTGCCACTCGGGAAGAATTCATGGCAGCCCAGTTAAGTGATGAAACACTTTCTAAATGTCTCTCTTCTGTTATCAGTCACGAAGAGGCCAAGTCAAAGAAGATGGCCTACATTATAGAAGATCACCTATTAGTGATGCCTGTGAGGAGTCAGACTCCTTAGCAATTTATCAAGTTGTGCTGCCAACAACCTATCGTTCTCAGGTGATGTCCTTGGCTCATGATCATCCGTGGTCAGGTCACATGGGGGTAACAAACGTATCAAAGAGTTTTAAAACACTTCTTTTGGCCAGGACTTAAGTCTGATTTAGTTCTTTATTGTCGAACATGTCATGTGTGCCAAGTTGTTGGTAAACTGAATCAGGTGATTCACCCTGCTCCTCTCATTCCTATACCGGTAATGGGAGAGCCATTTGAAACGGTGATTGTGGGTTGTGTGGGACCCTTACCTAAAACTAAAACTGGAAACTAGTTTCTCTTAACTCTCATGTGTGCTTCCACTAGATTCCCAGAAGCCATCCCACTACGGAAAATTACTGCCCCGGTCATCACCAAGGCACTTCTGAAGTGTTTCTCCATGTTTGGTCTACCGAAGGCAGTTCAAACAGACCAAGGTACCAACTTCATGTCTAAAGTGTTTGCCCGGGTACTTGACACCTTAGGTATCAAACATGTGACATCCAGCCCGTATCATCCTGAAAGTCAGGGGGCATTAGAGAGGTTTCACCAGACTATGAAATGCATGTTAAGAAAACATTGCCATGAGTCTCAAAGATTGGGATGACGGTGTTCCTTTAGCGTTATTTGCTGCCCGTGAAGCTGTTCAGGAGTCTCTAGGGCTGCAGTCGGATAGTTTAAAAATCAGCTCCTAAGTTCTAACCCCATCGTCTATTCCTTGACCTCGGAGTGGAACGTTAAGGGATAGTGGATAGGAGAATTCAAAAGGACTTAGGAGAAGAGACTGCGGTACTTTAGAGAATCGACTGCACTTCACTATCTGACGTGTTTATGATGCGCCAGCGGACGTCATTGTGTGCGTCTGCTGCTGTGGGGAAACCATGGAAACCACAGTTTTCTATACAGCGGACTACAACATGGATGTTCAATAAGAACGAGGGACTGCTGTGAACTCATCTAGAGACTCTGCTCCGTGCTCTGATGCTGCTGCTTTGCTTTGTGAACGTGGACAACAGAGAAACATATTCTTCAGGACCAAAGCTGGAACTGAAATAAAAAAGGAAAGTGAAACTTCTGCTCGTCCCCCCTCTCCTCCGGTTCACATTAATACCAATGATCCCAATACGTATGATTGATGAACTAAAGATCTTAAAATCAATACAGATGTATTTATTATAAACGTTAGTCCTTAACATCTATCACTGTGTATTTCACCATTCAAACATCTTTTCAAAGTTGAACAAACCCCACACAGCTCAGTAAAGACTGAAATGTTGACTTTATTTGATCATTTCAGTGAAAACTAACGTTCATTAGGGCTGTGCATCTTCACTGGTCTCACGATTCGATTCGATTACGATTATCCTGTCAACGATTCGGTTCGATATCACGGTGCATCACGATTCATACCAATGCGTTGCATCCTCAATTTTCTATATTACTGCACATGGCTTATTTTCCATCAACGCATACATGCAGTAAATACATATGAACTCTCTTTTTATTATTTAGAAAGTGCTTCAGAAATCAATAACATAAATGTCTTGACATTAATTTATTATTTAACCAAAATAAATGAATTGTATAGGTCTAGCCTCCATGTGTGAAGTTGTTCCATCCTCAGAAACAAAAAGCTAATGCTCCTGCTGTCTAGCTGCAGCTTCTAGCCACGGCCTTCTGTTAAGAAAGGACACTGAAGGTCCTGAATGAGGCATCACACACAGGACTTGAGTCTGAACACAGCAGACAACAGGAGGATTATACAAACAAAAATAGTGCATGTGGGTGCACACTTACATTCTCTGTTTTACTGTTACATAAATCCCATGCATGTATGAGATTAAGTTAGCTTCATTATATCTCAGTGATTAAGTGAATATTAAAGTTTCTATCGGGTCACTGTCAGCCTGTCACTCATTATTTTCAGGGAGGGGGCAGGGCTTGGAGGAACCGAGAGGAGACGGTGATCGCGGGAGCTTTTTTCCTCCTGCCTTCACAAACTTTACACACGTATGTATCGTCTAAAAATTGCTAGAGGACATTCATACTCTGCAATCCAAGACTTAATTAAATCCACCAAAAACCTGACATGATTGTAACGCGATTATCTTTGAAAAACATACATCCCTGACCCTGTCACACACTCCGTGTCGCTGCGGCTCAGAGACACGGAGTGATTGAGAGCGGGTCATTCTGCTGCTGGTTCTGGACTGGTGTTCTTGTGTTGGTGGATAAAGCAGACTGCTCCGTGTGTTGCTGTGCCGCTGTCACGTCTGTTCCCTGATCTCTGCGTCACCGACCGATTTGATATTAAAGTGACAGAAAAAACGTTGCCGCGGCCGGAAAATCAGGAAGCAACGTTACTACTCTATAACCGATTATCTTCCGTCACTGCATCGAGACCGAATCGTCCACGTCCGCATCGCAATGCATCGTAGAAACGATTATTTTCAACACCCCTAACGTTCATATTTCTCTCTTTGATTATAATACTGATGAACGTTCAGAACAAAGCACTTTGGCAACTTACCACCTACGTTTTAAAATGCTTAATAAGCACCGTAACTTTCATGATATCATTTCTCGGTCATAATCGGTTGTTTCCGTGAACGGCCGACTGTTGAGTGACGGCACATGCTGCGGCTGCAAGGCATTGTGGGGCAGCATGTTCGCTTCTCCTGCCGGATAGGGAGGTCCAGTGGTTCCTAAGTTAAAGGAAGTTTGAAACCTCCTTTCCTATCATTCTCATCATTCTAGAGAATTCGAACGGCACTTATCATGGCTGCCACTGAGGGACTTCCGGGTCAGTTCACTCCTTTTAGGAAGGTTCCTAAGCTAAATGGACTATTCGACTTCAACCTCGGTTTTAGTCCTGCTGAGCTAGTGTTTGGACATGAGGTCAGAGGTCCTTTAAGAGTTCTTAAAGAGCATTTGATCATGCCCACGAAAACAGTTTGCAGTATCCCGGAGTATGTCGCCAAACTTAAGGATCGTCTAAATCGTGCTTGCTCCTTGGCTAGGGAAGCTTTGACCTCTACCCAGGGGAACATGAAGAAACGCTACGACCAGAAGGCGGTAGCACGCTTGTTTCAGCCAGGTGACAAGGTGTTGGTTCTATTGCCTGTACCTGGTTCTGCTCTGTCTACTAAATTTGCTGGTCCTTATGTTGTAGATAAGAAGCTCGGTGAAACAAACTACGTCATTCAAACACCTGACCGCAGACGTCCTACCAGAGTGTGTCATATCAACATGCTAAAGAAGTACTGCACCAGGGAAGACCAAAGTGAGTCTTCTAAAGCTCACCAGGTGGAGACAACCGTCTCTCCTATGGCTTCAGTTTCAAAGGTGAGCTCAAATGAGGATGAGTTGGTGATGCGCAGTGCAACACCACAGGGGGCAAGACTAAGCAATACGGAGGTATTAGCTGATTTGCCCAATTACTTGTCTCATCTTCCTGATATCCAAGGAAGTGATATACAGAAACTGATATTTGACTTTGCATGTCTTGTTAATGACACTCCCTCACAAACTTCTGTCCTAGCTCATGATGTGGTTTTGACCAACCCCTCGCCCATCAAACAGCGTGCGTACAGAGTTAACCCAGTTAAGAGAGGTTATAAAAAGGGGTCCGATAATGTTCTTGCCGATGCACTATCTCGTGCTATGTAAATAGAATGTTCATTGTAAGGGCCAAACATACTGTTTGGATTTATATGTGTGGGGGTGTTACGTGCCAGGCAGGCTGTACATGTGTGGTTTTCCTTCCCTCCTGTGTTTCTCTCTTCTCCCTGTCTTCTGCACAGCTAATCAGCAGCTGATCGGTATCTACCTGTGCACCTGAGTCTGATGGCTGATTGGATCCTCTCACCCTCAGCTGGCCTATCAGCAACCAGGGCCGACCATAAAGGAGGCACCCAGGAAATCTTCTCTCTCTCACTCTGGGCCTGTTGCTGAGGAAGGAACACGGCTGTGTTTAGCAACTAAAGCTATTTGAATACTATGAACTTTGTTAATGTGTGTGTGTGTTGAGAGGTGGAGGAGTTAGGTAAGTCTGGGGTACCCTGTACATTTCTCATCACCGAGCTAACTATTGTTTAGACACACTAGGTAAGCGGATTGTTGCCACCCCTGTATATTGTTTTGTCAAATTCTTTGTAGTTAGTTAGTGAGGGTTTTTGTTTGAGTTTGGTTTCAAAGGATAGTTGTAGAGAGAGGCCTGGTTTTGTTATGCTCGTTTCTTTTGTTTGGCACAATCCTTTGACTCCTCCTCCTCACCAACAGTGTTTCTGTTTCATTATGATAGGTTACAAGGAATAAACCTTTTGTCAACCTTTACTCTGACTCTCTCATAATTATTGGTTGTACGTTATTGTCTCCAGATCCCCTAGACCTTAGTGGGGACGTAACAGGCGCCTATAGAAAATAAATGAAGTATTATTATTATTTAATGCCATGTCTTTTTTTGCTGCTGCAACACAAACATTTCCCAAATTGGAATCAATAAAGTACTTATCTTATCTTCAGTTTTGTAATAAACCCTAATGCTAAAGTAATGTAAACCCATTGTTTCTATATAGACATGTTTTGCCAAGAGCTGCTTCCTGTCCAAAGACTATGCTTACACTTATCAGGTCCAAATAATACGAAAAAAGCAATGGAGTGCAAACGAAAGCTGGGGTCTCCGGAGGTTACAGGCCTGCAATCTGCGGTCGTTCACATGAAGATGACCTCTACGGTGGCTACACACCATAAAGCGCTTGGCTGGAAAAGACGTTTCCTGCATCTCGTCTCCTTCCTTTTGTTTTCACGCAATTAAACCCTCTTAAGGGACGAGAGCAGGGGATGTCTGGATAATGGGAACCTGTTGTGTTTATGATGAATACGGTCCGCCTCTGGAGGGTAAACACGGTTGACATTTGGTGTTGACCTTATCTCGTCTATTAGGCTGCTTGTTTTTCTGACAGAGATTGATAAGGGGGCTTTTTTTTCTTTCTCATTTCATCGTATAGAATGACGCCGGTAACAAGCTGTTTTCACGTCTACATGTTCTGTCAAGAGCTTCTCTCTCCAGTGCACTGACACAAGAAGAACACATCGTTCACTTGTATTCCATTTCAAACGTCACTGTCTAATGAGTATAACTAAGTGTCCTTTGTCTATGGAAATCCAAGGTAAACAAGGTAAGTGGATAATTCTTAATTAATGTGTTTTTATTTTAAAATATAGTTTGAGTTACTTTCAAGTATTCCGTTTAAAAATAATTCTCATGAACTTTCTGAAATAGCTCTGTCATATTAATGCATATCGATCCACAGTCACTATCAGCCTTCAAATGGGTTCTGCAGGTTCCCTGAAACAAGAGGAAAACATTGTTCACTTGTATTTAATGTCAACATGTAATAGGCTAGTGTCTAATGAATAAATGAAATACTATAGGACAGTAACACAAGAATACAGTTTAAAAGGAGAGTGATTAGTAAAATATCCATAAAGAAAAAGTAAATCTGGGTACAGTTCTGTTTCATATGGATGCTGAGATGTAGGCTATCCATAGATCTCCTAATGTTGCTCTCAAAGTGCACCAGATTGATGCATTTAACTTCAATATTTTAAATTAATCTTCCCGGGGGAGCATGCCCCCAGACCCCCCTAGAGGAGGTTAGGTCCACCCCCACCTAAAACATGTTCACATGGATAGAATACTAAATACATTTGCACACTTTTTATATGGTGGCCTATGTCCATATGTTTCTGTTTTGGTCGTCGTGCCACAACCGTGCATGCATGCACAAGTGCGCTATACAATAGCACTACACCCTGCAATGTGTGAGAAAGACAATAGACTTTAAACTTTTTTGAAATTGAAGTTGCGTTGGTGTGTTGGTTGTTGACAGCAGTGGTGTGCCCCCCCTTGATAAATGATTGCCCCCCCCATTCGATTTGTTCTAGAGCCGGCCCTGGGCCTGTGTCATGGCTTGGCTCTCAGCCACAACAAACGCGCGACAGAAAACGAGGGCGTGAATAGAAAAATAGTTTATTCACTGCTGCTGAAGGACACAATCAGGCGAAACAAACGACGAAACAAGAGGTCAGCTGGTCGTGGCTGCTCTTCGCGTTGCGTCCTCCTGCCAGAGAGCGAGCGAGATCCGGCCCGGTCCTTTATCCGGCAACTCCAGCCGCCAGGTGTCCTCAATCCTAGCTGATAGACCAAAGGGAAAACCTTAAAGGAACATACACACACCAGAGATAACAAGGCAGGGGTCGTCACACCTGTGAAAAGCACTGCTTGTATAACTTTACACGTTAGGGCCATGTAGCTAATATGTAGCATATCATAAGTAGAACATCAGAAAGTATTTATCGAACGCACACAGGCAGCTGTGTTTAGACCCAGTTTGAAGGTGACAGATGTATCCTGGTTTAATTGATCTGGCCTCATTGCTGTTATGTGTAATATACGTGGATGTAAAAGTACCGCATAGTTTAGCAAAGTGATCGATCTCCCAGCTACCGCTGTCTGTGTAGTATTTTGCAACGTAACGCCCCAAACAGCGACCGTCTGTTAAACGCTATCGATTCAAACGGCAGAGTTTTATTAACATTTTGTTTCAAGCTCGTCCTTAGTAAAAACAACACTAATGGAAGGGGAAATGCTCCCAGGGGAAGCTGATCCACTTTCAGGTGCTGGGACACCTCGGTCTCTCTGCAGCGGTGAGAGCCGCGGTCTGTGAACGCCGCTCGGCAGTTTAATGCAGGGCCGTAGCTACGTTTTTAACGGGCCTAAATTATATCTAAAAGGATTCACTTTTAATTAATGTAATGCTTGTTTCGCTGCTTGAGAAGCTTTTGGACTTAGTTTAGGTTTGTTTCTACAAGTACAGTTTTAGGGAAACAAAAGTTAGGGGGGCAGCTGGGGGGGCAAGGCTTTACAGTGGGGGGGGGGCAGCTTCCCCCCTTGCCCACCCATAGATCCGCCCCTGAGACAGAGATATCGAAATACCGTTTCCCACATCCCGAATATAAAAATAGAAATATGTATATCCTATATATACACAATCAACCAACACATTCATACATATGCACACATTCAGATTACAAAAAAACACAACAATCAATATACAAAATGACAGTCACTTCAATATCTTTGGGAAGGTATACATTAGTGCAAATATCATGAATGCTTTTGCTGGGTTATTGCCTTTTACGTTGAAAAAACTTCAGAGAAACACATGAAATAAAACTAAAGCTACCGTGGCTGAAAAGTGAAAGTAAAGAGTGAACAGTGAGATTGCTGCAGCCTTCACAAAGTCAAGCAGTAAATCAAAGAGACATCACAGTATACCAAACAACACGGCTTGATTGACAGGTGACCTCTGGGAGGTGCGGTGCAGAAACGCCACCGCAAGATGCTAATCAGGATTAGCACATGGAGGCAAGATAAAATAATGGAGGTGTGGAGGCGACCCAGAATGACCCACACGCTCCACCAACAATCACAAATAAATCATAAAAGGTTATTTTAATTGGGGATTTTCATATTTTAAAAACGTCTAATTGCGTTACGTGTTGCACGCTCTACTTCTGCAATGGCATGTTTATCTGATTCATTGAATAAGACATAATAAAGGGCCAAACACTAGTTAATCAAATCAAATAATACACATCCAGGGTAAATAAATAAGCATTAGCATCAAAAATAATTAAGCGAACATATTAAAGTATTGAGTAAAAATAAAATAATGTTAACTAATGGTATTGTACAGCATTTGTCATCGTTATATTGCAATATATGTGGATGGGAATCTTGCTTTTGTCTTTACAGCATTTGAAGTGGATTATATAATTTCTTTAAAGAGTGCATGGTGGACATTGATTTATGAGTGATTTGAACCTCAATGACCAATCCAGCCCACCAGCTAAACACAACACACACTATGAACTATAGCAAAAAGCATATTCTCTCTTGTAAAACTGTTAGTGCTGGGTCACACGGGTCAAACAGTGCCGAGTTAATCTCTGATCCATATGACCCGTTCTTTAATGTTGACCATCAGTAAAGTGGTCAGCTAGGGTTTGTCTGGAGTGCTTTTGGGTGGCACATCGCTTAGCTTGTGTATCGAAAGGTTGAAAAGCCATGAGGTTATTTCAGTGTAAATAGATGGTGTTTATGTTGGTTAGGAAACTAGTGCTTTTATACCAGGGCTTTTATGGGAGGCAGTGGCTCAGTGGATAGTGTGCTGGACTTCGAATCACAGGGTAGCAAGTTCGAGTCCCACTGCGTCAGCATGTCGTTGTGTCCCTGGGAAAGACACTTCACCCCAAATTGCTCCTCTGGGAATTGTCCACAGTACTGAATGTATGTCAGTCGCTTTGGATAAAAGCGTCTAACAAGTGACATGTAATAATAATACCAAGAAAATAAAAATCTATGTGGGAAGCATTTCTGTTCGTGAAGCGCTTCGCTTTAACGTCAGTAAGTATATCGAGGAAACACAGCATGATTCAATGTAGGCATCAACATGGTATCTGAAAAAAAACGTCAGCTGCATTTTCTCTGTCAAAGTCAACTTCATTGTTAATCTCAAAATACGTTTGTACACAGAAAGATCGAAATACTGTTTCCCACAGTCCCGAGGTATAAAAAAGAAACACTCAATAGTTACAAAAAACCACAAAATAACCGTTTAGTTCAAGTAAGAAGGATATATATATATATATATATATATATATATATATATATATATGTATATATTGTAGGAATATGTGAGTACTTTTGTCGGCTCTCTTTAATATGTATGGTTAATTAGCATGTCTCAGTTCAAGTGCATTTGTGTTGTTAAATGTGCCTATTGAATCAAATAAATCATAAATATATATATATAGACAACGTTTCCTAAAGAATGCAATTTAAAAATTATCAAATTACATATATTCTTAAATATAGTTCTTTTAAAGCTGCATTGCATATTTGTTTTTTTATGTGTGCCACATTGGGGCAGCACAGTTAGTCGTAAACAGAACAGCGACATGTTATAACTTTGTCAAGTGGATAAAGAAAACACATGTCGCAGCTTTGTTTCTCAACAGGTTTGTTTAAGACTGTTAAAGGAAGTTCATAAGAGCGCGGGAAAAACAAACTGTAAAGGCATTGCCCCCCCTAGTGGCTGAAATATGTTACAGCATTACTACGTCTAAAACTGTTCCAATACAAATATTTCGTATATCAATATTGTAATAGATGTAATATAATGATTGTTACAATACAAATCCGAATAATATTGTGTGTGTGTGTGTGTGTGTGTGTGTGTGTGTGTGTGTGTGTGTGTGTGTGTGTGTGTGTGTGTGTGTGTGTGTGTGTGTGTGTGTGTGTGTGTGTGTGTGTGTGTGTGTGTGTGTGTGTGTGTGTGTGTGTGTGTGTGTGTGTGAGACACACAAGTTCCCTCGCTTTTTTTTTACATACAAGTGATTCAGCTATTGTTTTACTATAAGATATGCGGCGATTTTTAAAACATCCCATTTCTGGGACGTTTAAGGCGTCTACTTCTGCACTAAGTAGGACACTGGTTAATCATAGTGTAGCGTGTTCAAGTAACCAAGGGATATAGTCGTTATCAAATAAGTATAAGATGTGCACAGTTATGTTTTACGGATGCAATGCACCGTTGTTGGGGGGAGAGACCGCACCTTCCATATGAGTGTGTGTGTGTACGGCGGGCATGAGGCGTCCATGAGGCGGGCATGACGAGACGAGTTGTGCTCGTATGTGGAAAAGTCATACTCAGTGCGGTGAACACTGGCTTTATTGCTTCTGTATCCGTAGCACCCCACGCAATAGTTGGGACTGCGTACTGACGTCAGTAAAAAAGGTTTGCCCCCCCAAGCGCACATGTCAAACTCCGCCTATGGTTCAGACCCCAAAACCAAAACACTGGGCTAAAAGACAGTACACACCGTAACACCAAGGCAAAGCGCAGAGATACAGTATTTCTCTTTGGGAATGCATCTTATCTTTATACATATTCATTTGATCCCTTTTTTTATAACCGAGCCAATAGATAGCTTTCAGGAGCTACCTGCGTTGCTTTGGATTGCAGAGACAATCACAGATAAATACATTTGTATTTGTGTGGAAGCAATAGTTGGTATCGACACAATGTTATCCAGCTGATTGAATCATGCACCAACCCTAACCCTACACTGCAAAAAACGCTGCTTCAAAAACAAATAAATATATAATAAAAATAAGGTGTTTTTGCTTTTAATAAGTGAACAAATCTGCCAATAGAACAAGTGAAAAATCGCTTGGTAAGACCTCTTGAAGTGAAGATGGGATATTTAGAAAAATTTGATCTTGTATTTAGCTGGAAGAACTTATTTTTAAGTATATTTGACCAGAATTAGGGACATTGTTACAAATAAAGCCAGACATGTCAGAGACGTTTTCTGTTTTCTGATGATTTTCCGATAAAATAAGATGTTTTTAAGAGACTTTGACTGAAAGATGCTTAACCTGTTAAGCCTGAGAGCCCCCGGTACTTTTTTCACGAAACTGTGTCTCAGGGCTTCTTAACGTTTATGAAACTATTAATGTTCCATACTCACTTAACGGGAAGAAACTCAGCTAACTGACGATACCATTTATTTTTACCGAAACAAAACACAAGTGTCACAAGAAGCGTCTAAATGAGCCCTGAGCGACAAAATGCGACACACTTTGCACAGAACTCACGGTGAAAATACCCTTATTATTTATCGTAACCGCACGGACAAGATATCGATTAGCAAGCTGATATTCCACAGATTCCAGAAATATTAATATCATCACTGAGCGATCAGAACTCGAGACAAGGGAAGCGAAAACAGACATCACAACAACACATAGCATTACGGAGCATTCACTGGACATCGTCTTACCTTAGCCGTTGTTCTGATCAAAAGTCGTGTTCAATGGCATTACAACGATAAAAACGCTGCTGAAGGTTAATCCATAGGTGTCTGTGTCACTTTTAAATGATTACTGATAATCCATCCTTCCATTTGTTTGTCAATAACAGAGTTTTCATATATAGTTGCTATGAGAGCTTCCGGTTTTGGGCATTCAGGCTGCGCAGCACTCATTCACCAATGGGTAATGCTTAGATGGATTTGAGGAACTTCCCCTTGATTCTATTGGCTCTAACGGTTTAAAAAGATCATCAAAATCGAACAAGTGGGGCCATAGATATGGAAAACGCACCCAACTGTCACTTGTTTTGCATCAATCTTGATACAGGGTACTTATTATATGTTATAGTTTGGATTCCTAAAGCTTTTAGTCTACCATCGCATCATCCAAGGCTGGCTTTCACTATAAGTAACGTTTTTTCACAATAATGTACATTTCTTTACTATATTCAATCCGAATTCACTTTAAAATACAAACATCTATTTTGATTCTGACTGTTCTACATCCAACTCACAGGTTTATCCTTGCTTTGAGAAAAAAGATTATTAATTTTCCCCTTTTAGAAGTGAAGATATGGTCATTTGTTCTGGGCATGTCTTTTTCGAGCCTGAGGCCTGAACAACAGGCTCGAGGCTCAACAGGTTAAGATGCCTTGTCTAAAAACAAGACTTAAGTTATTAGGTTTATATCAAGTGTAACGACATATTCTACTAGAAATTAGACAAATATACTTGGCAAGATTTAAGATTTTTGCAGTGTACGAACGCTAAGTAGTTCGAGCAGAAACTGAGAGCTATTGAAAAGCAGTAAGATAGCCTGAAGACAATTATTTCAATATCTCATGAACTCCATTTGTATTTGAGTCAGCCAATCGTGACCCTGGTTCAAGAATTATGGCTTGTTACAGTATGCTCATGCAGTATATATGTTGGCCGTGCTTAACATTTGCGATTGTGTTGTCCTCTACCAGTCTTTCTGAATCATAAACATCTTTCTCTTGTCAGTTCACATTCTCTCGGTCCTATGAGAACACATTACAAGGCCTCGCTTCCACCTGAACCCTGGCTTTGATTACAGAAAAGAGCAGGTGTGAATTACGCGGGTGCAACAGGATAGCTTCCTGTGAATAAATGCATTTTGATTATGAGCAAACATTGCCCTCCTTTGGCCCTCATTATGCAAATTAGGAATTGTATTCTAGGGGAAGAGAGGGAAGGAGGGCGAGGGTGATTTGTTTGCAGAGGATTTTGCGCAGCCTGGCAGTCGCATATTGTTGATTAACGGACTAATGGACAGGCAGCAGAGTGGGGTGAAGTAATTTCATACCAATCACTATTCATTACTTAATGAGAGATGACTCTGCGGCTCCAACGGCAGCAACGTTGATGAATCGTAATAAAAAAATCATATCATTATTTACCTCTTTAAATTCACCGGGGCCGAGGAACATAATTAGGACGCACATGGGAGAAATATGGGGCCGTTTTCTTTCCCAATCATTTATCATGACCTAATAGGGTTTTTTGTTTACGGCTCGGGCCTTCAGAGCAGCCGTAGAGTCTTACCTGTTGGACCAAAGAATAATCTAATCAAGTACACATATTTAAAATATAATTGACTTCTGTAATGCTGCTCAGGAAGGGGCAGATTCCCATTGGCTTCGGAGACGAATGATCCAGCAAAAGTGGTATTTTCTTAGTGGAGTTTACTTAATTACATTTGACAGAATTGTATTTTAATGACATATTATTTCTGTATTGTGTCCAGCGGATAATGAAGAGACGATGCATTGGGAACGTATTTATTTGAGCTACTGAAATGGACAATGTTTTTTGGTTAATGGATTGATGAACGTAGCGCAGACTAAATTAAGGGTCATCAAATGGTATATTAGTTTAATGAAAACACTCTTTGTCAATCAGTGGCTGTTGGGAGGTTAAGAAGATAAAGAACTTACATGAAGTTAATTATGACTGAATAGATCTTGCTGTTTAACCACGCCCGTTACAGTCTATACTTTCCTTTCTTATTTGTGAGGTTATGGATGAATGTCAAGTTGTTGAACCCTCCTGTTGTCTTCGGGTCAAATCTGACCGATTTACTGCTTTCATCAATCATAACCTTTTTGTTTTTACATTCGATTGCATTCAGGCTTTATGATATCCTTCACAGGAGACATTCCAACATATGAAAGTGCTGATCACCACTTCCATTGCATTCTGGATGATTTAGTCAACTTTGAAACCCCATGGTGTTCCCGCTCAAAAATGACCGCCATAAAGAAAAGGAATAGAGAGGCGAAGTCACGCCCATCTACTTCCGGCCCATGGGACCCCGGAAGCGAAACATTTACATTGAATTCAATGGAGAGAGAACACGTATCTTTTGATCCCGTTTGAATTGTGCCACGAACTACACATATGATGTTTGTCAATCTTAAACAATAAGTTCCATGTCAAAAAAGTCACATTTTGTCGTAAAACTGTTGAAATATAAGACTATGAAAAATACGCGACTACAAAGACTACAAATCCCAAATCCCATTCTGGCTCGCGTAAGTGATGTCACAGGCGATAATTCTCCAAGTGGTTGCGACTCGTAATTAAAGCGAAGAAGAAGAAGATCTCATAACTGATTTATTCCCTCCAATAAATAAGAGATTGCTAAAAATAAATTCACTTTTCCAAGATGCCTGTGTGCTTTGTACCAGGTTGTAATCACATGAGTGATCATACCACTTGCTCGTTCTATCGATTCCCGTCTGATGAAAGGACCAGGAGTCGCCGGATCAGACATATCGGGTAATATACATGTTGTGCATGGAACACAGTCAAGTTAGCTACATAGCTAGTAGCGACGAGTAGCGAGCACGTTAGTTAGCATTACATTACTTTAGTAATGGTAGCCTTACCATGACATTATTATTTTATTACATGAAGTAAACTAGAGCAAACAGATATTGTTCTAAACTGTATTAAAGTAAACAGGTATTATCTTGAACTGTATTGAAGTGAACATGTATTATTTGGGACTGTTTTAAAGTAATCCTACATATATATATATAAACCTTCTTACATACACTTTCCCAGACACCCTGACACACACACACACACTACACTCCCTGACCAAGATATCAACACACACACACATACACTTTCCCAGACACCGTGACACACACACACACACACACTACACTCCCTGACCAAGATATCAACACACACACACATACACTTTCCCAGACACCCTGACACCCTGACACACACCATCTTACCAAACACACACACACACCGTTCTTGTTGGGGCCAATATAATCTCAAAGTACTGATAGCTTTGCATGACATTCTTCTGGACGTGTTTCATTGTGATGACAGTGAGTCAATCTGTTTGTTGGAAAGACAGTCGTTGAGTGATTACTGAGAGAAAATTATTAGAAGAGATAATTATTCAGAGTGTTGTTACTTTAAAGTGTTGTTACTGACCTTTTTCTCTTTTATTTCCTTTCCCTCACCTGTAGCTGCTGAGACCCTGAGGAACATGCACACTGACCTGCCCTGGCAACCTGATTTCCACTGTACGTAATAGTATTTGGTTATGGTATATTATTTATATACATCAAAGGCACAATGCACCCCCCAGAGACACGCATGTATTGAGTGTGATATTGTGCATAGGTCAAGGGAAATCATCTTTACATACTAGAAAACTGTAGGAGCGGCAACTTGTTTTGAAATTGAATTTTTAATATCCGATAATAAAGGTCCTGCTTGCTAACCAATGCTCATATGTTTTTACACAATTACAAATAAAGTCAATGTATTGTATGACATGAAGTTGTGCTTCATTCGGAGTCAATAATAAATTCATTCTGCGTTCAACTGCACAATGACTGTGGACTGCACCGACATCCATGTAGCTGCCCCCCCAGTGAGATGAACCAAGCAAAGAGGGTCACCATCATGCCCGAGGACATCCAGCTGCCCCGCCGCATCCGCGGAGAGAGGGCTTAGACTGACCCGAGACCAGCACACCCAAACACAACGGCTCTTTTAAGAGCCACCTACAGTTTCAAAGAGTTGCAATCCTACGTTATTATAATTATTAAACTGGTGCATGTGTCACTTAGTTTACTGAACCGTGATGAATGAAAGAAAAGAGTGAGGTCGTGGTTTACTGAAGTTACAAAGACATTAATATATGAGTGACAGGTCAGTGTAAACACAAGCTTCTGTCAATTATGGATCATTCAAACTATATACAAATAATATGTAATAACGTTCTAAAATAAGTATTCGGTATATTCCTTGATAGCTTTTGGAGAAGGTTGTTTTTAAGTTTACTAAAATCTATCGTTTCAACTGTTTCACTTTATAAAAAGGAACAGGTGAGTAGAGCATTATTGAGTTTCTTATTCTGTCAGTAAATTATCCAAATGAAATGTTTATCATTATTTTAGTCAACCCTAAACAAATGTATTGTACCTTTTTAATAATGACCTTACATGGTCGCCAAAGTTAAATTAACTTCAGAAAATCAAATCAATTCATTTCTCCAACAGTCAACTATTTTCATAAAGAATATATATATTTTTCAAAGTCAACTTTATTGTCAATCTTACTCAGTTTGTGTTTATAGACAGAGATCAAAAATACTTAAATCAAATAAAATTATACAATTTTCAGATATGTATACAAATATATATATATATTTATTTGTATACATATCTGTAAATTGTATAATTTTATTTATATATATATATATATATATATATATATCCTATATACACCATCATGTATAATGATGGTGGACACTTCACTGTCTGGATGGCAGCTTGCTGGTCTCTGCTCAGTCGCATTGAGGCAAGAATTGCCTCAAGCCCCCGACCCCCATGCCCCTTCACCAGCTCCGGCACGGTGACAATGGCCTGATGTTGAGGCCGCGGCTCTGGCTCAGGTGACAAAAGCCATGCCATGCCACACTGTGCGCCCCTCAGTGCAGACCTGAACCAGTCTACATCCTGAGTGGCGATGTCTCTGGCCAGTGGGTTGTATGTCTCCTCTCACTGTTGGTAAAGTTGAGACACCGGCTGGACTACTTTGGAAGTGCCAGGCTTCCTCCACTGGCACTCAACATCTGTGGAGCTGATCTGCCACATGGCACATATTGCCAATGCTGCAGCGTGGCTGCATTTGTACATCCCCCGTGCACAATCACAGACAGCGCTCTGCATCGCGCCATCGTCTCCCATGCAGATCTGTACAAATAAAGTAAGTACCATGTTTGTTAGCATGCTATAATAGATTGAATGAGCAATAATACAAGGATGGTCCGGATCTGGGGGTGGGAGGGGTAATTTTTCCATAGTTTTTTCTGATTGTTGTTGTTTGTTTTTTCTGTATTTTTTGTAATTTGTGTTGTACTGGTTGTGATTGTACATTGTATTTTTCTAAATGTGTATGAATACATTTTTGAAAAACATTTGATCAACAATAAAAAAGGATTTGGTCAGGATCTAGACTCAGTGTGTAGTTTATTAATTAATCAATGCTCTCTACATTAGGAAAACACATCCCAGTGTACCCGAGGGAGTCACACACAGCTGTGCCTGGATAACCAAACAAACTGACAAGATAACCAAAACCCTTGAATCTACACACAGCAAATAAACTCAAATGACACAACGAGATGTAAAAGGAGATCACACATACAGTATAGTCGATATCAAAACTGGCCGCTTCAACTGAAGAGCAACTAAAACAAAACACGGGAGTGTACCTTGTTCTTGTGAACACTAATGTTATCCACAGCATACACAGAGACCACGAAGTTCTTAAGGAGAAAACTAGTTACTGAAACAAAACACGTTAGTGTACATTGTTAGCTAATGTTAGCTAGCTGACATTAACGTTACACATTGCACTCATATTACTCACCGACATCTTGTAAAGCCGGTCCCGCTGCTCTTACAGAACCGACTAACTCCCCTTCGTGTATGTACAGCTCTCAACGTGTCCAGACTTGTAGTGATGTTCACCTCGTTTTATACTTTTATTCTCATTCTGAAAGAAAGCAGGTGAAATTGGCTAACGTGACGGCCGTCTTTGTGATGGTGACGCGTATTGTGCGAGACGAGAGACCTGTAGTTCACTCAGCGGTTTCACACAAAAAAATGTGTAACTTCACAGTTTTACGACACATTTTTATTTTTTTGACTTGCAAAATATTCTTTTAAATTGACAAACATCATATGTGTCATTCGTGGCACAATTCAAACGGGATCAAAAGATAACCTTTCTCTCTCCATTGACTTCAATGTATAATTTTACGCTTCCGGGGTCCCATGGAGGCTCCCGGAAAGGGAGGGACTTCGCCTCTCTATTAGTAACCATCGGGATGAGATCACACACACACACACACACACCCACACACACACACACACACACACACTCTAGATGTGTCCCCCCCCTTAAGTGCCCATCCCCCCATGTGAATCACAAACACACAGAACAATGTGATACATTTCCCGCTCTTATGTGCCCCTCCCCCCACATGGATCACACCTGGCACACGCAATACATGTTCAGTGTCTGTTCTGTGTGTATTTACTGCAGTTCTTCATGTATACCAGTACTCTGATACAATATGTACAGTTTGAAAAGGTGTGAAATTAAATGTGGTGATGATTAATGGTTTTTATGTTAATGTAATAACAGTTAAAACAGGACTGGTCAAATTTGACCGCCAACACTAAAGTAAGGAGGGGCAACGAAGACAACAGAAGGGTTGAGAACTTTAACCCATCACAATACAATGAAAAAAACGAAATAAAATTGTGTACAACATTTTGACCAACAGACCAAAACCCAAAAACATTAAATATATGACAATAAAGAAAGAAATATATGTGAACATTTAGGGAGCTGGAATCGTTGAATGGTCATTAATGTTTAAAAGTAATGAGAATAAAAACAGTTTCAAATCAATTTCACATAATAACTTCTCTCTAGTCTAAGGGGGTTTTCGTTTCCCTATTTTATATCAGTTTTTTAATAGCTGTGATTGAACTTTACAAATGGAAAGAAACTGTGAAGGTGACTATGTTATAATCAAATGTTTAAGGCTCAACCAAATCTCACAAAAAAACGTGTTTTAGCTACGTTGGTCGACAGGGCAAAACTTAGTATCTTTAAGCAATAGCTCACGACAGGCCGTGGTGTATGGTCATTATATCACAGTTAAGGGGCGTGGTTCGGCCCGACGCGAAGCCGTGCTATACGCTCATTATATCACGGCTAAGAACCAATCAGATTGCTTGATTTGACTTATTCGTTTTATAATCACAAATAACCCTCTCAAGACGTGACATGGACACAATATGTTGTTCCTATTCATTTCTAATGACCATGTCGCGTGATCGCAAACTTTCCCAGTGAAAAAAAAAGTTCATATTGTACTTTTGGAATTTACGTCCAGTGGATGTGTAGGATAGAATAGAATAGAATATAGAATAGAATATATATTTATTGTCGTCACACATCAGTGCAACGAAATTCAGTTGGCATCTCTCAATGCAATACATAACATAAATAGGAACACATCCATAAAAACAGTGATAAAGCAGAGATACTAGCAATAATAATCAGGGTCATCATATGCACTTTACCAGAATGTTAAAATATATAAAGCTACAATGTTTAAATATAAATAGTTACTAAAAAATATCAGTTGATACTTAAGAAAAATAAAAATAAATAACATGGTATTTTACGCTGCAGTCTTTGATGGGAAGTAGTGTGTTTGTATGTGTGCATGTTATAGTGGGTGTTGTGGTTGGACAGGGATGGGAGTGATGGAGGCCACAGCTCTGGAGAAGAAGCTGTTCTTCAGTCTGTCGGTGCGTGCTTCTATTGACCTGAACCGTCACCGGATGGCAGGGGTTCGAACAGTGAGTGGCCGCGGTGTGCGATGTCTCTGAAGATGTTGCTGGCTTTCTTCTGCAGTCGACTTGTGTAGATGTTATCAAGGTTGGGCAGCTCAGTCCCAACGATGCGCTGAGCAGCCTTCACCACGCGCTGCAGGTCCTTCCGCTCTGCGGCTGTGCAGCTGGTGGACCACACCGTTATGCAGCTGGACAGGGTGCTTTCAATGGTCGACCGATAGAAGTTTACCAACAGTTTTTGTGGAAGCCTGGCCTGTCTTAGTTTCTGCTCGCTGTGCCTTTCTCACCAGGTTTGAGGTGTTTGAGGGCCATGTTAATGTATTGGAGATGTTGACTCCAAGGAACCGTAGGTCTTCCACGCTCTCCACTGCTTCTCCATGGATGTGGAGGGGGAGATGGACTTCCTTTTGTGTCCTCCTGAAATCAACAATGAGCTCCTTAGTTTTGGAGGTGTTAAGGACACGGTTGTGTTCCTTACAGCAGTCAGTCAGATGTTCCACCTCGAGCCCGTAGGCTGTCTCCTTATTGTCTGTAATAAGACCGACTACTGCGGTGTCGTCTGCACATGTTACTATGGAGTTGGAGGTGTGGATGAGGGTGCAGTCGCTGGTAAAGAGTGTGAAGAGCATGGGACTAAGCATGTGGGGTTCCTGTGTTTAGTATAAGGGGGGATGATAGGTGCTTACCGACTCTGACTTGCTGTGGTCCATGACCCACGAGCAAAGTGAAGAGCCAAAGCCAAGAACATTCAGTTTGCTGACCAGTTTGTGGGGCATGACGGTGTTGAAATCCAAAAATAGCATCCTCACATAACTGCCTGGTAATTCCAGATGTGTCAGAGAGGTGTGGCTGAGTTGATGGCGTCTTCTGTGGAGCGGGTTTGGCCTGTAGGCAAACTGATGCTTGTCAAGGTCAGGTGGGATGATTGTTCTGATATGGGCAAGCACCAGTTTCTCAAAATACTTCATGACTATTGGTGTACGCGCGACTGGGCGATAGTCATTTAGGCACTTCACAGATGTCTTTTTAGGCACTGGAATGATGGTTGAGGATTTGAGGCATGTTGGAACAGTAGCTTGTTGTAATGAGAGGTTGAATATATCCATAGTTTGATAGATATTACGAAGATTATTTGAGCTCCATGTTTAAATATTGTATCCGACTTTTATTTGTGTACTCTATTTTATTTTTATTTTTTTTAAATTTCTTATTATTACAATTATCTGATTCATCTCTCAAAGTGTATCAGTATCCCTTGTTGTGAAAGCACTTCGAGATTTGTCTTGGCAGATGAGAAGCGCTATATAAATTAAATATATTATTATTATTATCCATGTCACGTCTTGAGAGGGCTATTTGTGAATATACTACGTTTGGCCATTTCTTTGTGAGACTGGGTTGGTTTGCCATATCAATTTCAATCTATAAAACCTACAACGTGCGGTGCAGCCTTGACTTAATATGTCTTCATTTTTCCTATGTCCATATCCCTTTAACACAGGAGCTTGGACAGGGATAAATGGGGGAGGGGGCGTTTAGATAGATGGAGTTAGTGGGGGAGGATGGGAGTAAAAACAGAGTTTCTGACCTCTTGATGGGACACACATTTCTCTCATCTTTACTCATGCTCTCCTCCCATAATCTACGGATATTCAGCTGTACATATATATGCAGGTAAATAATTAAAAGTCTCATTCAAAGTTAATTAGCAGATTAGTAGATGAAGGTCATCCTCAGAAGATTCCTCTTGCCTTACAGTTTCATTAAGAACGAGCGAGAGGAGCAACTAGGATCCATCAATTCTAAACTTGTATTCTCCCCTGCTAATGCAGTTAATTGGCAATTTGATTACATTTCAGAATTGAATTGAGAAGTTGACTATTCATCCTTTTCATTTAGCAGAGATACAGTTTCCTCACTGCCGACTACGAGAGAGAAGTCTATTAATAAAAAGTAATATGATTTTGAGCTAATTTTTTTAAGCTACTGAGCCGTTTAATCACGAGCAGATGGGAATATTCGGTAAAGATGTTTGAGATAAAATATTTGACGAGGGATTACTTTTTAACACGAGAACCGCCAGAGATTTGTTATACCTAAAACTGCCACGGGGACCCAGCATTAGAATGCATTGATTTTCAAGGTAAAAGTATTGCTATAAAAAGAAAAATGGTATTGGTATTTTGACAAGCAATTTTGTTAAATTGTTTCATTTATTAACGCTTCAACATAGCGTTTCGTGAGGCGGTTGTCGTTGTTGAGTGAAAAGCAGTCTCCCGTCAGCGGGAGCGCGCTCCTTCACTACAGACTGTTGCTATCAATCTATCTATCTATCTCTCTCTCAATCTATCTCTCAATCTATAAGGAACCGCAATAGACAAAAGGCGTTGCTATAGCAACACGTCATGTTTGTTTACACACAAAATCAATAGCGCGAAAAGGGGTGGGGTCAATACGACCCGCTTGGCGGAAATACCTATAAATGGCAATTTTTTTGCCGATTTCTTCAATTTCACTTCATATTGACAATTTCTAACAACATAGGGTGCTACATAACACACTTTCAGGAAAGGTCACGGACTGGGAGACTTTAATATGTTATTGAAAAAAAGTTACATCCAATAAAAAACAGCTCTGGGTCAAATTGACCCAATTGGCGGTTCTAGTGTTAAAGTCCTCTTTTCTGGGAGTTTGATGTCGGTATGAAAACTTTCAAGAAGAATCAAATGGAGGTACTAGTTCAAACACAGATTTTTAAACATGAAACCTTCATAGTCCTCATTGGGGACATCCAGCTGGGCTTTTAACCGACGATAAGCTAATAGTATGCTTTCAAAATTTGAAAGAAAAGGAATAGATTATGCTAACGGCTGGCTGTGAGAGCCCACATCACACACTCTTACATGTGATGTGGACAACGGCCTGTCGTGAGTTGACTCTGATTCATTATCATTTATATCGGTGCTGCCCATCACGAGCAACATGCAACCTGGTGAGATGATTTAATGAGGAGCAGGGGATGAAAGGGTTACAGCGAATTCACAAACACAGGATGCCCAACGCAGAGCAGTAAGAAGTCAGTTTTAATTGAAAGGAGGCCAGGTATCATTTGGGTAGAAGCGGTGCTGGAGGCTTTGATGTGAGGATATCTAACTGTCTGGATTACTTTGTAATGGCGAGCAGGATGACAACGAGCGAATAACAGGAATAAATGAGCACGGTTTGTTCGGGAGAGGCAACTTAACGCAAGATCTGCTACAGAGAGGAGATCAATGCTGATGCATTTTTCATTATCTTACTGTGTGAGGACGTCAGGAACGTGTTGTGGAGCCGAGCTGAACTTCAGGAGGCCTCGTCTACCTGTGGAGGCAGAGCAGAGCAGAAATATCCACAGCAGCACTCACTTTTGAAAGGTGATGTATTATTGACGGCAGGGTTTGTTTTGTTTGCTGCTAAATATTAATAGTATTGAACTTGAGAATATGGTAGGGCTTTGTATTTCTGCTTAACATGTGCATTGTTAAGACTTCAAATGTCATTTTAGCTGACGGTTTTTATCCAAAGTGATATATGTTATGGAAGTTTCTGTGCAGCGATGCAGTGGAGTCACCGACTCAGGAAGGAGACAGGGTGGAGCAGGAGCTTCGATGTCAAACACTGGAGGTTTATTTGGAGTTACGGCCGGAGAATTCACATCACACGTCACACAGTCACGGTCTGACTGCACGGGTGGGTTGCTACGGTAATTCTGGAGCGCCTCTCTCTCGTCAGCCCATTTAACTGGTTTCACAGAGAGTAATCAACATCTCTTGATAAGATAGTTTAACCAGTTGGGCACACGGAGTCACTTGCGTCCGCCACTTATGGCCTCGAAGATGTCATACCTTGGAGTCCACACACAACAAAGAAGGAAGTGTCCCAGAGCACCCACAACAACAGACCATCTGTGACCTAGGGTTGACCGCTCACAGAATGGGAACAACCACATTATTGGCTGAAGCAGCCTGTGTCCTTAAAGGAGATAAACAGACGTCAGGGTTGGTCCTGTTCGTCATATCTAGGAGTCTGAGATAATTATTTCCCTAACAATATATAGATTTAAATACCGCACACATGCCTACGGGAGCAATTTAGAGTTAAGTACAGTCCGGGTCTCGAATCTTTATTAGTCTCTAGTTGGCTTCATGCGACATTGAGCAACTTTTGTAGGAATGAACCGAGCCTCCAACGCCGTATCCAGTTCTCTTCATACATCCATGATCCCGTCGTACAAGCTGCACTGTGCCATGTATTCCAATTGAACTGGAAGTGTTAACAACTCCTTCACAGATGCAATGGTTTTCAGAGGATGATTAGATGTTAGTGGTAAGAGCAGAGCTGTACTTGATGTAATTTTTTACATTCAAAGAAAAGTTCTTGGAGCAAATACTCAAATTGAATTATGATTATTTTGAGTATACAGTTGCTATAGCGACTGCACAGTTGAGGGTTTGAGTTTGAGAGTAATACTGAGGCTGCAATGTAATCTAATGCGATGTCCAAAATCAATCTGGAACACCGTACTACTTAGAAATTGCGCATTGGTGAAGAAACATGACTTGCTTTCCACTTTTTTTCTCTGTCCAATTCTCACACACACACACCAACACACACACGCACGCACATACACACACACGTCAAGGGAGAGGAGAGATTCAGCGAGCTCAAGGTGTACACACTATGCAAACAGCACCTGTTCAGTAATGATGGATCAACACGGTAGGAGAGAGCATATTTAATTGGATGTTTACATGAGGAAGAACTTCAGCCATATGGATCAGATTATTGGACCATATGCACTTCGCTGCTTCTTCTGGGAGTTGCTGAAGTTACACATAGCTCTCATAAAAAACATAAAAACCTGCAAGATAGAAGAAAAAACGGAATATGTTTGACTCTACATCATTCGTCCTTTAAGTTACAGCCATTAGTTCAGGGGTGTCAAACTCAATTTCATCACGGGCCACATTCACATTATGGTTGCACTTAAAGGGCCGGTTGTAACTTTAAGACTATATAAAAAGACATATATAGATATTTAATATATATAAAATAATGTATTATATTACATTATTGCCTCTGCATTGGATTATTATCGGATAGGGTATTAACTTCATAATTAACTACATGTGAAAGCAGAAGATAGGGCAAATAATTGGAAGTCTCTTCAGTGAGAATGTCACGAAATGATTGAAAAAGAAAAGCCACATTCTGGAAAAAAAGACATTTTGAGAAAAGGTCAAATTCTAAGAAAGAAGGCATATTTGAGATGCATCATGGGACATGTAGTTTATGGGCAACGTGCTTCTGTAAATCGGCATGTAACCGTATAATAAACATATTATATTCTTTGCAAGCTCTTGTGGGGCCGCATGAAATGAAGTCGCGGGCCGGATTTGGCCTGCATTAGCTGGTTAGCTTAGCTTAGCTTAGCTTAGCATAGCATAGCATGAACACTCAACGTAAATGCTATCAATGCAGAAGTTTGACAATTATAGGAAACATTCTTAGAAAGTTTCTTCTTGAAAGTTGCCAAATAATTATATCAATCAAATCTATCTGTTAACAGCCACCAGCGGGTTAGCTAGCTTTAGCGTAAACACCAACAGGAAACAAATAGTTTCGGTTGTTGTCAACATTTTAAATATGAAAACATGGGGCTATGAATTAAGAGGTCATCGTATCACAACTGGGGGCGGAAATACAACACATTATACTTCAAATGACCAACTTACTAACTTCTCCAAGGAAGTGTTTTAAAAATAATAATCATGAATAATTAAAACACATTGCATCATGAATTTAAACTCAATCAATCAATCAATGTTTATTTATACAGCCCAATATCACAAATGTTACATTTGTCTCAGTGGTCTTCACAGTGTGTACAGAATATCAGTATGACAATACGACACCCTCTGTCCTTAGACCCTCTGTCCTTAGACCCTCTGTCCTTAGACCCTCACATCGTACAAGGAAACACTTCCAAAGAAAACCCAGTTTAAAGGGAAAAATGGGAGAAACCTCAGGGAGAGCAGCAGAGGAGGGATCCCTCTCCCAGGACGGACAGACCTGCAATAGATGCCGTGTGTAAATTGAAAAGATAATACATTTGCAACATAGGTAGTCCAAATGTTTGGAAATGCATGTGTGTAATAGGAAGATGAATCCACGAGGATATCCATCCAGGACCGATGATCCAGGACCACAGCCACGACTCAGATCCAGCGCTCGCGATCCAGGACACAGGACCGCAGGATCATCCATGACTCCGGATCCCGGCGTATATAGACACCAAAAAGAAAGACATGTGGGGAAGCTGGGTTAATCGGAACATGAGAGTACACAGGTACAGACAGAGAGAAGGAAGAAGTAAGATGTCCCCCGACAAACTAAGCCTATATCAGCAAAACTAGGGGCTGAATCTAATCAGCCCTAACTATAAGCTTTATCAAAAAGGAAGGTCTTAAGCTCACTCTTAAAAACGGATAGGGTGTCTTTTAAATCCTTATTTCCAGTCGTTTGTAGTGTCTTCTGCCTCAGGCTGGCCTACAGGGCGTGTGACTGTTGCTGCTCCGTATGAGCGATGTTAGAGAACCTTTGCAGCTTTCATAGACTGTAGCAAGACACAGGAAAGTAAGACAGGATGCATCTGGAGGACAAAAGCATCTGATTCTGCGTCTGAGGAGCTGTGTGATATACGGAGGATGATCACAGAGTCTCGTGACGTCTAAAGACAGAATCGCTGATTCCCGAGAGTCCAAGGCGAGGCAAGTTTATTTATATAGCACTTTTCAACACAAGTGCTTTACAAAAATGAAAGACATTAAGAGCATAAAACACTTTAGAAACATTAACAAGCAAAGATAATAAAACATGAATAACTCAGGTACATGAATACAAGTTACAGTGCATTGTGAGATGAGAATAGTTCAATTAAAAGCAGCGGCAACAAGAACAACAACCCTAACCCTTTTTCATGAGATGAACTCAAAGATCTAAAACATATTCTATGTACACAAAATAACCATTTCTCTCAAATATTGTTCACCAATCTGAAAAAGTCTGTGATAGTGAGCACTTCTCCTTTGCCGGGATAATCCATCCCACCTCTCAGGTGTGGCATATCAAGTTGCTGATTAGACAGCATGATTATTGCACAGGTGTGCCTTAGGCTGGCCATAATAAAAGGCCACTCTGAAAGGTGCAGTTTTGCTTTATTGGGGGGGTCTGGGGGGGGTCCGGAAACCAGTCAGTATCTGGTGTGAGGGTTAGGGTTAGGGGTAGGGGTAGGGTTAGGGGTAGGGTTAGGGTTAGGGTTAGGGTAATGTTGTGAATCGAGTGGCCCATGGTGGTGGTGGGGTTATGGTATGGGCAGGCGTATGTTATGGACGACGAACACAGGCCACTCGATTCACAACATTACCCTACCCCTACCCCTCACACCAGATACTGCCTGGTTTTCGGACCCCCCAGACCCCCCCAATAAAGCAGAACTGCACGTTTCAGAGTGGCCTTTTATTGTGGCCAGCCTAAAGCACACCTGTGCAATAATCATGCTGTCTAATCAGCATCTTGATATGCCACACCTGTGAGGTGGGATGGATTATCTCGGCAAAGGAGAAGTGCTCACTATCACAGCTTTTTTCAGATTTGTGAACAATATTTGAGAGAAATGGTTATTTTGTGTTTATAGAAAATGTTTTAGATCTTTGAGTTCATCTCATGAAAAATGGGAGCACAAACAAAAGTGTTGCGTTTATCATTTTGTTCAGTGTAGTATATTTAAACCTTGTTGCTGAGCGAGACATATTGTGGTATATCTGGAGCATTAGGACTTCCTCGATGCTCCAGATTAGATCCTGATGGGAGGGGGAGGGAGAAATGAATGAATGCGTATGAATACATGTGGCTGTGATGTCGGATTTGGATGCATTTCAGAAAAGCACACCATATGCACTTGAGTGGATAATCCCGAGATATGCAGGATCAAGGTTAATCTGTTGTTAAAAATGAAATGGATTCAGAACATATCAAGACACAATATCTCTCGCTCAGCAATTTTGGAGTTTTGCCAATGCAGCACATTTGGCTGAAAGTCACGATGGCTTACTTGAGAGTCCACGCATACAGTCGAGCCCCTTATGGATACATCACAGTTTTCCCTTTCACCTTTTCTTTTGCATGACAGAGAGTGGGCCTTTGTAAGGATCATCTATCATTACATGGGATTACCATTTCTTTGCATGCTGGGATCTCTTGGGATTACAGGGAGATTACTTCATATATTTTTTTAAAACCTCCGTGCCAGATTTGTCTTTATCTTTTCCATCCGGCAGTTTTTGGTAAGACGCTGAATCTCCACATTCCTTAATGCTGCTGAGAGTATTCATTTCCACACTCTCAGCATTAGATATATTTGCATCCTCCATTGCAATGAATCCAGAAAGAAACAGGCTATTTTAAACCAAATAAATATAATTAATATTCTATTGTTAACTATTGTAAACAAATGTTTTATACCGATTAACAACACAAGCTTTGAATGTCCCTTAAGACTTGAATGCTGTGGCATTTCTGATTCCCCCTAAGCTTTGAATATGAGATACCGCAGACGCGCTCTGTCGAGGGAAAGAAGAACACACATCATTAACTATGCAGCGAGCTATAATGTGCCAATGGGAAGGTCATCTTGATTACATTGCCGTCATGGAATCGACATGGATGATCAGAGAAAGAATCAATGCATGAAAATATCGTTACCAAAATGCAAGTGAAGCAAAAACAAAAATATGTAAATAGTCCATTCACAATTATGACCACTAACTAAAGCGAGTGTGAATATCAAAGCGTAGGAAAGTAGGAAAGTGATGGTGTTAGCTACATTAGCTCCATTAGCTTTATTATGTATATTAGCATAAAGAAAGGAACAAGGCTTTGTAGGAAGTTCAAAATCAACACAATTACAACACACGACATGGCCTCGCACAGAATAAGACACAGGGGGAAAACAAATCCCACGGTTGTTTTGTTAAATTAATTCAGGGTTGCCAACTCTCACGCATCTCACACTCTCAATCTCACGCTCTCACGCTGCCCAAACTATTCTCACCCCAAAAACAAGACGAACCGCTGATCGTTTTTGGTTGGTTATTTACAATGTTGAGTTGACAGCTGCTCAAGCTGTCGATCCGCCCCACACCACTCTTAACAACGTGAACAGACAGCAGAGCGGTGGGAGCCGGTTGGTCAATCCCCGACCCGTAGTGCGCAGATCTGAGATCCAGTAGAAAGTGATAACAAGTAAAAGTCTGCCGCTTATTGTTCTACTAGGCCAAAATAGAGTCAAAGAGTATATGAGAGTGAGAGGGCGTTAATTAATATGTTTGGCAGTTTGGAGTAAGTCTGTAGATTTGTTTGTGTGTGTGTGTGTGTGTGTGTGTGTGTGTGGTGTGTGTGTGTGTGTGTGTGTGTGTGTGTGTGGTGTGTTTCATGTATAGGCCTCTCACGATAATTAATTTGGTTGGATACATTTTCCCAGAAATTATTGCGATAAACGATAATATTGTCGGCACCGTTGAATGACCATTTTAGACCACTGACATAATGATAAAATCATTCAAGTACATCCTTTCAAACTGCTAGTCACATCCTCATGTAAATGTAAATGTATCGAGGTCAGAAAAGTTAATTAAGTCAATTAATTGCTTACAGGCACACAATAAAACAGTGGAAACAAACATGTGTTTGACTTGCGTTAGTGAATGAAACGTTGTGCCCTTTATAGTCTGTGTCCAATATTGTGTATTTGTATATATTGTATATACTATATGCTAAGGTCCCGCTACTGACACGATAGCAGTCATTTAGTGCGCATATGTGTAATTAAACCCATGATATCAAAATCTCACTCCAGCCAGGTACCCAAAGTTGGCAACCCTGAAATCATTTTTGAATGGTATGCTCCAGAGCTCAGCTAGCCTATAGTCAGTATGCTAAGCTAGGCTTTCCCAACTATTTCTTTTTTTGGTAATAACAAAGAAGCATTATCTTTAATGACACGTAAAAGCTATTCTTTGGAGCTAAGAAGAAACACGTGTTCAATTTATACCAAGCGACGCTATCTGTTTCCCCTGCTTCACACAGGGCTATATGGAAAAGCAACAGTCAGGGGCGGACCGGCCATCGGGACGTTTGGGGCCGGGGTACTGAAGTGGGCTGGACGGACGATGTAGGCCGGTCGGAGAAGTCACTTGCACCCCCCCCCCGTTGACAATTTACCAGCGGTACTTGCGGTACCGAGGTGGGCCGGCGGTACCGAAGTGGGCCAGTCGAGAGTCCCAGGCTGATTGGTAGTCCCAGTCCGCCCCTGGCATCAGTACCTCTGTTTCGGTACAGATGAGGTACAGAAAGTGAGCCACACTGTGATACTCAGAAATATCATTGTTGTAAAATGTTTTAAAGAGTCGAGCTAGATGTTTTCACTTGCACCCATTGTTAATGCTTAGCAACTGGCCTTAACATGTCTTCAACCTGAGTCAGGACATATGTGGAAAAGCTACAGTCACTCAAATTGTTATTTTTACATTTCTGTTTTTGAATATATTGAAAATGTGCTACAGTGGGATATTCAGCCCTGGAGGTTTAATAAGCTGTCGAGGTTAGCTGTTGAGGCTAGCTGTTGAGGCTAGCTGCTAGCTGTTGAGGCTAGCTGTTGAGGCTAACTGTTGAGGCTAGCTGCTAGCTGTTGAGGCTAGCTGTTGAGGCTAGCTGTTGAGGCTAGCTGCTAGCTGTTGAGGCTAACTGTTGAGGCTAACTGTTGAGGCTAGCTGTTGAGGCTAACTGTTGAGGCTAGCTGCTAGCTGTTGAGGCTAGCTGTTGAGGCTGTTGAGGCTAGCTGTTGAGGCTAGCTGCTAGCTGTTGAGGCTAACTGTTGAGGCTAACTGTTGAGGCTAACTGTTGAGGCTAGCTGCTAGCTGTTGAGGCTAGCTGTTGAGGCTAGCTGTTGAGGCTAGCTGTTGAGGCTAGCTGCTAGCTGTTGAGGCTAGCTGTTGAGGCTGTTGAGGCTAGCTGTTGAGGCTAGCTGCTAGCTGTTGAGGCTAACTGTTGAGGCTAACTGTTGAGGCTAACTGTTGAGGCTAGCTGCTAGCTGTTGAGGCTAGCTGTTGAGGCTAGCTGTTTCCCCCTGGATCCATTTATTTATGCTAAATAGATAACGGGACTCTATCATACTCAATGCAGAAAAAATATATAATCTCATCGGAAAGAAAGCAAATCTGAACTTTTTATTTAAAGCATGTCACATATTAAATATATTTCCCCTTCACTCTGTCCCCCTCTTAGCATCTCTCCGTGTTGACAGCCTGTCATCCCCCACAGATGTATCTGGTTTCAGGATTCAATGACCTCCACAGTTGCAGCACACCCCATCACAGAAATGATATGGATGTGACTGGTGAGGTGTGTTCACCAGCAATGCTGAAAAATGGGTGGGTTTTATCGGAATCACTTTGGGGAGTTGACTTGCCATTATTCGAGACGAGAAAAATGTCAGTCACCTTGAGGAAAGGTGAAGGAACAAGTTGAGTTAACAGACTGTCACTGGGTCACAAAGCCCTGAGATGATTGCATTTTCTTTGGCCTCATATGGTTTATTTTGTATATGAACTAATTACTGTAAAGACGAGGCATCCTATTTGCCAAATGCTAAATGTCTCCGAATCGATATCGTTGCTCAAAGCTCTTCGCTCTTACAACGCTCTGCTCATTAAACATGTGTCTGACCTTTAGGCTTACATCAGCTCTGTGGCAGCCGATAGAGATACCTGTAAGCCTGCCTTCAGCTCTCTCACTCACACACACACACACACACACACACACACACACACACACACACACACACACACACAACACAACACAACACAACACAACACACACACACACACAAACGGGATCTACCTGAACACAATGCAAGAGGACAATCTATCGCAATTTAAAGGGCATCGGTTCATTTTTTTGTCTCGAGTTACTGTCAAGCTCATATTACGGCCCAAATGCCAAAGCTTTTAATAACCGCAGCTTCTGTCACATAACGGGGCAGAAGAGAGAGCAGTAGCACCATCTGCTGGAGATATACCACAACATGTGTGTGAAACGAATTCACATAAATCAGGGGTGTCAAACTCAATGTCATTGCGGGCCACATCAGCATTATGGTTGCGCTCAAAGGGCCGGTTGTAACTTTAAGACTATATAAAAAAAGACATATATAAATATTGAATATATAAAATAATGTGTTGTATTACATAGTTGCCTCTGCATTGGATTATTATCGGATAGGGTAATCACTTCATAATTAACTACGTCTGAAAGCAGAAGTCTAGGGCAAATAATTGCAAGTCTCTTCAGTGAGAATGTCACAAAATGATTTAAAAAGAAAAACCAAATCCTGGAAAAACAAAACGAAAAAAGTAACATTTTGAAAACAAAATCTATTTATGAGAAAAAAAAGGCATATTTTGCCAAAAGTCAAATTCTGAGAAAGTCAAATTTGAGATGCATTGTGGGACATGTAGTTTATGGGCAACGTGCTTCTGTAAAGTAGCATGTACACATATTATATTCTTTGCAAGCTCTTGTGGGGCCACAGAAAATGAAGTCGCGGGCCAGATTTGGCCCCCGGGCCTCGAGTTCGACACCAATGATCCCACCATCTATTGTTCATTTACAAGGAATCCAGTCTGGCTGAACGTTGTATCAAATTGGAAAATGTTTGCACTACTTTTTATTTTGTATTTTTCTATTTCATTATATATGTTGCATTGTTGGAGGAGCTCAGGTTGGAAGAATGTCAATGCCATGTCTGCCCTGTAGCTTATAGACAATACAACCTTTGACATCTTGAGACACGGCAACAGATCATTGTTTTAAAACATGATTTAGCTATCATTTGCATATCTCTCGCAATGAAATCACATCTGTGACAAATCATGTACAGAGCAAGACATCATCTACTTCCTAGGACATTAGAAACACTGTTCGTAGACAGAGAGGGTGGGTATCATTTGAGAGGAAATCTACATTTTAAACAACTCAATAATAATAATAATAATATATTTACCTTTTTGTACCGGTGAGAACTCTGGCTGTGCTGTTCTGGACAAGTTGCAAGCGGTTGATGGATTTGGCTGGGAGACCGGAGAGGAGTGCATTGCAATAGTCTAGTCTTGAGAAGACGAGTGCATGAACCAGTTTTTTGATGTCGTCAGTTGAGAGTGGGGGCTTCTTTGATGTGGGCTTGGAAAGACAGAGTGGGGTCAAACCTTACACCGAGGTTGGAGAGAGGAAGGAGCTGACCATCAAGGGAGGGGCTGATGTTGGCGGCCTTGCAAGCTGGTCGGTGGTGCCTATCAGGATCGCCTCCGTCTTGCTGCTGTTGAGCTGGAGGTAGTTGGTGGTCATCCAGGAGCGGATGTCTTCCAAGGTCAGAACAACTCTGAGAAGTATGAGTTTAACAACCTGTGGGGTGACTTTATGGAATGCTTTGGAGCAGGAGTTAAAACAAAGCATAATTCAGTTTAAAAGGATGTACAGAAACACTTTTTTGGAAAAATATGAGAATGAAGAAAGGTGATTGAAGATGAGAAATGATTGTATATGTTTGTGTAAATGTAAATGTATGTAGGAATAACTTGCATAATGATTTAAAGGGCAATCATTGATCGAGTAAGGGGTGGGAATTAATAAGCATGTGCTTCCTCCTACTCCCTTATATGATTTATTATTATTATTCATATGAAGACATTTTTAGTTTTTTTGTTGAATATACAAATATTACCATGAATGTGGATGAATACTGAATTATAACAATACGGTATTCCGTTTTTCACATTTGTTATTTGGAAGCTGGGGTGGTGGGGGTGGAAGCTGGGGTGGAAGCGGGGTGGAAGCTGGGTGGTGGTGGGGCAGCGAGCAGAAGCGACGTAGAGGTAGCTGCGGCAATAGCAGCAGCAAGCAAAGCATGGAGAGAGATCCGGCAGGTTCAATAGAGCGCGGCGTATTAAGGAGACTCTGATTGGTTGGCTGTAGAGTGGCAAGGGGGCGTTATGTATGAATGCAGAATAAGTGCTCGAGTGGACTGCCTGAACTAGCTCGCAGGCTTCGCCCCCCCGTGTACTGTAGTACAATCCAGCAGACAAACTAAGCAAGTCGGAATACTGTAGAGTTAGTGATGGGCTCAAACTCGCAGAAAAATGGTCCAGGTTCTCATTAATACTTTTTTGAAATATAATATATTCAAATGACAAGCTGTTCAAAAATGTCAGCTGCTACTGTTGATTTACAGCCCTGTCGTCGCCTATTATGTTCCCTTTGTGTTATTGTGTAACTTAAACGAGTCCATTCTTCACCGTCTGCTAGTCGTCGTCATAATACAGTTGCTTTCAATAACGTTTTACTCTGCGAGGCGTTTTTATTGTTATGTTTAAAGAAAAGACTCAAACCAACAAACTGTAAGGACATGATTATGCAGGAAGATGTTTTGCGTTTTGGTTTCATCTCGGAAGAAAACCCATCCAGACAGAAAGACGTCATTTGAAACATAACTATACATGTGCATTACAGCATGTAATAGTAGGAAGGTTTGTATTACCCACATCTAAAACACATATGAGACAGAAAACAGACATGTCGTCGTCAGCTGGAACTCTTTATTGGTCCATATCATTCGGGAAAAGTACATTTCAAAAGGTTGCTGACAAATTATCTCAGTATTATAAAGTACAATTGAACTGTGCCTGTGGGTATGTAATGTATATGTATGTATTATGTACAATTATTTGTATTTTTTGTTTGGCCTTATGATGGCTATGGATGACCATTTTAGTTTTCTCTGCATATAGCATTGTAAATTGCATGAAAATATTACCGTACTTTTCGGACTATAAGCCGCGACTTTTTTCCCCATTTTCTTTGTACAGCTAACGGCCACTAGGGGACCTCCTAAATCTATGGATTTTACAGGTCAAATGAACCACCTTTAACCCTATGGGCTCTAGGACCGGTCCGCGCCCGCCACCTTTAAGCAGGAAAAGCTGGAGGCCGGAAAAGAGTGAGACAGGTCGCGCGCCAAAGTGAAAGTGGAACCGAGAGACAGAACGAGAGCGAGACAGACGGACAATTTAGCTGCTGCGGCTCATATGCAGGTGCGCGTTGTAGTCCGAAAAGTACGGTAACTGTTTTGTTTTGATAAAGTTATATGTGTGTGTGTGTGTGTGTGTGTGTGTGTGTGTGTGTGTGTGTGTGTGTGTGTGTGTGTGTGTGTGTGTGTGAGTGTGAGAGTGTGTGAGAGTGAGAGAGAGAGTGAGAGTGTGTGTGTGTGTGTGTGTGTGTGTGTGTGTGTGTGTGTGTGTGTGTGTGACCCGTGATGATAGCTCATGCTAGTGCTAATGAGGATCCTATGAAAGAATACTCAGAATAAGGCGTTCTGTATTAGCGGCGCTTCATCCGTCTGAATGCAGGGGTGATGTGCTGCACATCAGTGTCACGGGAGATAACGAGACCGTGTGAGATATTATTACCTTCCAGCTCCGACAGTTTCTGGCGGCAATAATTACTCCCACTGGCGGCCTGCTTATTGACGACGCCTGCCCGAAGTATCACTCCGGGACTAATGGTTTCCCCCCTTCTCAAGGCAAACAATGGAATGAACACCGCTTCAATCAGCTGGGAGTGATGGATTTAATGACAGAATCATTTCCCTCCACTGTACGGGCGAGGGGGAGCGACACATGCAGAATGAGACGCGTCTCCGAGGGGATGTGTCTGTGCGAGAGCTGTAAACAAGAGCGTTGCTTTTTACTCGCTGTGATTTCATCGCGTTTGATGATAAGTGAATGTGGCCAACCACTTGCTGTCGACTTGAAGCAAATGAAATGCATTGCTATGTGCAGGCGAGGCTCTCTCATCAGGAGAGATGTCTTTGGGGTCGGGCGTGAAACACGAGGTCTATTGATCTCAAGAAAGGGAATAAAAAGGAGGCAGAAGCAAGTAGAGGGACTCCGACTAGCCGCGGTGGGATCACGAGTTCAACATGCGGTGAGGAATGAGAAAGAACAACCCGAAATCAAATGGAATATGGATTGTTTTGAACTGGATTTATAGCTGTGGGATGTCCTATACTTTGAAGTCATAAATGAACGCCGTCGAAATGTGGTGCCGATTGGGGATTGCCGCTATTGGTTTGCGGCACGAGGCACAGACGGACCATACAAATCATTGTTGTCCCACAGCAGCGCTCGCTAATAGAATATTCTCAGCCAGAAGTTAAAGGCCGTGACAAACCTGTCTCCGTGGACCCTTTGGTTCGTTCAAATACTATACCTGCACTCACACAAGCATCATGTGGGGACTCAGGGTTACTGCAACCACTACTATGTTATGCTGTTTTATTAATATATATCCAGACTGTAAGTGTAAATATGCACATTGGCATTTAATAGTGGAATGAGCTCCCGTTGACGTCAGGACAGCAGAAAGCTCACACACCTTCCAGACTGAAGACTCATCTCTCTCGACTCCACTTCGAGGATAGAACTATTAACAAAGCACTTATATACTAACAAAGGACTGGCTTATCTAAAGCCAGTTGAGTAGCACTTGAAACGATTGGCTCTATGAAACCTGATGTACTTTATGATTCTGTTTTCTTCAAGTTTGTGTCTTCCTGGTCGAATGTACTTATTGTGAGTCGCTTTGGATAAAAGCGTCAGCTAAATGCGATGTAATGTCGTTGTACTGTCATCGCTACCACCTCTGCTTTTACCACTCTTTCTATTTTTTACTACAGTGAGAGTTGCCAAAAACATTTCGTTGTACTTTGTATGATGATAATAAATATATATTCCATTATATTATATTCTTACAGCCAGGGGAGGGGGGGGGGCAGCAGGTGGAGCATCATGTGTCTGTATTGGTATTTTTTTGGGGGGAAATTAAGCAAAAACACTGTTACAGTAGAGCAGGGGGGTCAAACTCAATGTCATCGCGGGCCACATCAGCATTATGGTTGCGCTCAAAGGGCCGGTTGTAACTTTAAGACTATATAAAAAAAGACATATATAAATATTGAACATTTTGAAAACAAAATCTATTTATGAGAAAAAAAGGCATATTTTGCCAAAAGTCAAATTCTGAGAAATTTGAGATGCATTGTGGGACATGTAGTTTATGGGCAACGTGCTTCTGTAAAGTAGCATGTAAACGTATTATATTCTTTGCAAGCTCTTGTGGGGCCACAGAAAATGAAGTCGCAGGGCCAGATTTGGCCCCCGGGCCTTGAGTTTGACACCCTGAGTAGATGATCTTTTTAAAGTGTGGGTAACAACATACCGTGTCTCGTGCAGAATTGTTTGTTAAATGTATTTGAACAGAACATATAAAAGAGAGTCAAAGCAAGTGTCCAATAGGGATGGGAGTTTGAAAGCAAATGTATATTCGATTTCGACCCTAAAAAACCGAATAATCAATACTGACATATCATACACATTAAGTTTCACATTGTTTGTTAAATGTTAAAATAAAAGTTTTAATAATAAATATATTTCGTTTGGGTGTAAAAAAAAATACAATAAAAAATATTCTTAACTCATATTCGAATACCTGAATCATGTTGAGTATTCAATTAATCATTCCCATCGCTAGTGCCGGACCCTACAGAAGTACGATTGAATAGAAGTCTATGACAGAATAATCCTAGTGTTCGCATGGTTTAGTACCTATAAACATTTGTTCTCATGAGTTGATGATCTCCGTCGTAGTTTTAATTCGTCATTGTCAAAACACAGTCGCAAGAAAAAGGCAGGTTAGTATTTAGGATGGTGCCTCGTTTGGATCTTGTTTTTTTACATTGCATTTAGCTGACGCTTTTATCCCAAGCGACTTACAATAAGTGCGTTCAACCAGGAAGACACGACCTTGAAGAAAACAGAATCATAAGTACATCAGGTTTCAAAGAGCCAAGCATTTCAAGTGCTGCTCAGCTGGCTATATATGTTTTTAATAGGGATGCACGATAATTATCGGCCCGATATTAGGAATCATGACGTCATCCCGATAAACCGATAACAGTATTAATAGCCCCGATAATATACAATATATTGTTTTGGGTATACTGCGGTGTGGGTGGATTGGGATGAGGGGCGCTTGTTTTTCACTCGGCTCCTCCCGTTTTGCCAGTACTGTGGTGTTAGTGGTTTAGGAAGAGGGGAGTTCTTCACAAATCCAGCGCTCCCTAATACTTCGAACCTGATCAGTCACCTGAAACATCGCCATCGCTACGATGGTGTGTTAAAAGCGTACGAAGACAATAATACAATACAGTGTGTGTGTGTGTGTGTGTGTGTGTGTGTCTGCGCGTGTGTCTGCGCGCGCGCGTTGGAGCTATGTGCAACTCGAGGCATATGCTCGAACCGGAGCTGCCTGGACGCTGCAATCATGTTGCTGAGTGTGCTGACTTCTCCTACAATGTCCCGCTGTCTGCTTCCTGCATCAAGTCAAGTGCTCGGCGCAGTTGTGTGGATAGAGCGCTCCTCTGTTTTCATTTAAACAGCTCCTTATATCCGTTAGCGCAGCTAGCTAGCACCAGATGCTAACAACAACAATGCACGTAAGGTCTCTCTCTTGCTCGCTCGGACCACACGCACACACACCCTCCCGGTCCTCCAGATGGCCAGTCGGTGCCTGCCGGTGAGCGTGGAAGTGTGGTCTGCCACAAGCGGGCGGCAGGAGCGGGGCTGTCAGCAGCATCAGCTTGTAGATGGTATTTTAAACTCGATGCGCTCTGAAGCTACGGGGCGGCCGAGGAAAAAAAATACACATGCGTTAATCGCGTTAAAATAATTAGTGGCGTAATTTTTATTTTATTATCGGTATCGGTATCGGTCTTGAGAAGCAGGAAGGTATCGGTATCGGTTTCAAAAACCCAATATCGTGCATCCCTAGTTTTTATGTTACAGCCTTAAAGGTTAGGGTAGGTAATTCACTTCAGAAACACTTGTTATATTCCATGGAATGTTCTTCACATCCCGAAAGCAATGAACACATTAAATGCTTTGACAATACATTTAAAAAAAAATGTCACCTCTGGAAGCCGTGGCGCTGTGAAAAGCTCGACCAATCATCTGAGCCGGCTAAAGTAACTGGACGGCCTACCTGCCTGTCAGCCTTCCATCGGGGCACACACTGATCTCGTGCCCTCATTGGTCATGTGCGCGTTCGTGTGTGTTGGGGGAGGGGCTCTGTGAGGAAGTCTGAAGGAAGGGGCAGATCTGTTTCTGCTGCGTACTTTCAAAGTCTGGCGCACTCGAGCTGGTTTCTCCTTTCTTACCTACCTTACCTTTCACGTGTGGTATTGTTTCATATCTATAAGTATAATGTTTTACCCTGGCTATTACATTGTAGTGTCGTCCTTAGATGCATGTGTCAATTAAGCAATCATACATGAGAGGCCGTTCTTGAACGTCATTATTGGTACGACAGTACTGCGGCTAGCGCCTCGGGTCCGTACGTCCGTACACTTTCTGCTTGAGTTATAGGAAAGTAGTTCCTATAAAGTAGTTCCCTTGGTAACGCTAGCCGATCAATCGAACACTCCTGCTTCCCCGCTTACAGTTATTGATATAATGATAGTAAATAATATATTATTAACCAATTTATTGACAACAATTCTTGAATTAGGCAATTTATTTATTTATTTACATATTTAACATTTCGGCTTCAGAATGAAGGTGGATGTTCATGCTGCCTTTAAAAGTGCAATTCTTGAAACAGCTCTCCATGAACTCCATGCCAGACTGTGTGTGCAGGTGGTGCCATGGTGTTCACGGGTAGGACTACAGTATAGGAAGAGCTTTCCTCCAGTGGCCGTTTCATGGCGTGTCCCGGACCAGCAAAAAGCGCGTTGCTCCACATCTTTCTGTTGTCTAGAGATGGAGCCCAGTAGCTGCGAAGCGATGACTCGTTGTTATGCCCGCTAACGGACATGATTGCTCTGGCCTCCAACCCTGCCTCCGCCAGCCGCTGTATGCAGGTGCTTCTGACGCAATGGTTTGTGTAACGCGTAGCAGTGCCAGCCTCTTCACTAATGCGGGTCATCATGGACCCCAGGCTGTTCACCCTCAAGGGCTCCATGCTATACCACACCGCATCCCCAGGCTTCACCGCCTTCCTTGGATGGTGGTAGAAAGCCTTTGCTGATTCGGGGCATTTGCTTTCTTGTTCTTTCGGCCCAACGGTATACCGTTTTTCTCAGACGCGGAGGGATACTGATTTGTTGTGAAAAGGCACGTTCTATTTGACCGTTGTTTGATCGTGGAATCAAACACGCCTATTGACCAATCAGAGAGCTTGCTCACACCTATGTGTTATAGAATAGTTTATCAAAATACTCTTTTTAGCTTTTCAAAAGAAGGAACAACATCAAGGAGCTGCATATCTTTCCCGACACACGCACATAACGTGTCAACATTATTAATTGTCGATGATAGAAGTAACTCCAAAGACGAGGCTTCCTTACTTTCTGGGTGAAATGTCAAACTGTTAGAAAGTCCATGTTCAGTGATTATTGAAATGCTATCCGTAGAGCAACAACTCTGAAGAAACAGAGAATTAAAGCCAGCCGAATAAACACGAACCGTGAACACGATCATTCTGGAAACGGAACATTTTTATTGTAACGTCATATCTGTTCATAATAATACTATGATCTCTATATATTTGTATTTATATTTGTACATGGAACACAAGATACTTAGGAATACATACAGTACAGGCAGCAACATGTAAACATATCAGAGTAGTATCACGGATGAGCAAAAGAAGTGCAGAATGAAAGAAATACATGTTCTTCAGAGTGGAGTCGAACATTATGTCTACATTCAGGTCAGACAGGAAGGACGGGAACGAGCAGACAATGATATCTCCTCTCACACACTTTACACCCACACACACCTCCTCTCACACACTTTACACACACACACACCTCCTCTCACACACACACACACACTTTACACACCCTCCTCCTCTCACACACACTTTACACACCCTCCTCCTCTCACACACACTTTACACACCCCCCTCCACACACACTTTACACACCCCCCTCCTCACACACACATTACACACCCCCCTCCTCTCACACACACTTTACACACCCTCCTCCTCTCACACACACTTTACACACCCTCCTCCTCTCACACACACTTTACACACCCTCCTCCTCTCACACACACTTTACACACCCCCCTCCTCACACACACATTACACACCCCCCTCCTCTCACACACACTTTACACCCCCTCCTCCTCTCTCACACACTTTACACACCCTCCTCCTCTCACACACACATTACACACCCTCCTCCTCTCACACACACTTTACACACCCTCCTCCTCTCACACACACACACACACATTACACACCCTCCTCCTCTCACACACACACACACTGTACACACCCTCCTCCTCTCACACACACACACACACATTACACACCCTCCTCCTCTCACACACACACACACACTGTACACACCCTCCTCCTCTCACACACACTTTACACACCCCCCTCCTCTCTCACACACTTTACACACCCCCCTCCTCTCACACACACACTTTACACACCCTCCTCTCACACACACTTTACAAACCCTCTCCTCTCACACACACTTTACACCCCCCCTCCTCTCACACACACTTTACACACCCTCCTCCTCTCACACACACTTTACACACCCCCCTCCTCACACACACATTACACACCCCCCTCCTCTCACACACACTTTACACCCCCTCCTCTCACACACACTTTACACACCCTCCTCCTCTCACACACTTTACACACCCTCCTCCTCTCACACACACTTTACACACCCTCCTCCTCTCACACACACTTTACACACCCCCCTCCTCACACACATTACACACCCCCCTCCTCACACACACTTTACACCCCCTCCTCCTCTCACACACACTTTACACACCCTCCTCCTCTCTCACACACATTACACACCTCCTCTCACACACACATTACACACCCTCCTCCTCTCACACACACTTTACACACCCTCCTCCTCTCACACACACTTTACACACCCTCCTCCTCTCACACACACTTTACACACCCTCCTCCTCTCACACACACACACACACACATTACACACCCTCCTCCTCTCACACACACACACACTGTACACACCCTCCTCCTCTCACACACACTTTACACACCCCCCTCCTCTCTCACACACTTTACACACCCCCCTCCTCTCACACACACACTTTACACACCCTCCTCTCACACACACTTTACAAACCCTCTCCTCTCACACACACTTTACACCCCTCCTCCTCTCACACACACTTTACACACCCCCCTCCTCACACACACATTACACACCCCCCTCCTCTCACACACACTTTACACCCCCTCCTCCTCTCACACACACTTTACACACCCTCCTCCTCTCTCACACACTTTACACACCCTCCTCCTCTCACACACACTTTCACTTTACACACCCTCCTCCTCTCACACACACTTTACACACCCTCCTCCTCTCACACACACACACACACACACATTACACACCCTCCTCCTCTCACACATACACACACACATTACACACCCTCCTCTTCTCACACACTTTACACACCCCCTCCTCTCACACATACTTTACACACCCCCTCCTCTCACACACACTGTACACACCCTCCTCCTCTCACACACTTTACACACCCCCCTCCTCTCTCACACACTTTACACCCCCCCTCCTCTCACACACACACACACATTACACACCCTCCTCCTCACACACACACTTTACACACCCTCCTCCTCACACACACACTTTACACACCCTCCTCCTCTCACACACACTGTACACACCCCCCTCCTCTCACACACACAAACAGGATCTCAGTAAAGGGAAATCAAATACAAAAAGGTTCAAGTCAGCTAGTTTTGAAGGTTGACAGGACTTAATAGATCCCCTCTGAATACACTCTCAGTCATGACAGCAGCATACATGTACACGCAATACTCTCAGACATATTCAGTCACAAAATGAAACGTACATACACATATTTCTGATTGTGCCTTCCAGTAAAACCTCCCATACATCCATCTCATGACACTCGAATGGGTTTCTCTCAACACTTATTTCGCTCCATTGATTCCCACTGACCCTTCAGGGTAAACACACGTGGCCTGAAACGCAAACAAGCCTCATCACTATACAGTGTGTGTTTGTGTTATGGGGGGGGATTGAGAAGTGATGCATGGCGGCTACCAAACATTGATTACGCAGCTTCGCTGAGTGGCTTTTTGGGAGCGACCTCTGCATCCTGAGCCCGTCTGATTAGAGTCAATCCCGGTGACAGCGACAAAAGAAGAGCACTTTGCAATGTCATCTTTTGTTCTCTTTGAAGACCGTACAATGGCCACGATGGACGGCCGTAGTCCGTTTGAACAACAAGTGCACAATGCGACCTTCCGCCTGAACGAAGCAGTGCATGTTTCAAACAAACAACACAAACAAAACACGAGAAAAAAAGTGGTTAAGATTTCGTAAAGCTCGTGGAAGTCGATTCAAGGTTGTCAATAAAGTGCACTTGCTATCAAAGGTTAAATATGTGTACATACATATGCAGCAGACGCTATCGCTGGGTATGAGACGTCTGTGGCAACACTATGATAACAGTTTGCTTATGTCAAAATGTAAACATCATTTGATTGACAGCTCAGAGATGAGAAACAGTCTTCGCGCAGATTTCTGGAAAACGGCATCTTTCGTGTCACGCTTGAATGTGGCAGCAGAGGTTGTGGAGGAAACTACTCCCATGCTAACGAGATGATCAAAATACATCACTAGAAATAACATGAGTCTGTGTCTGCTACTGTATCAAGGAGCTTCCCGGCTTTCGTCACGCATCATTAAAGTCGATTTGTAAGAAAGGAAGGGGCATCTTGGCTGTGGTTGTGTGTGCAATGCATTATGGGAAATCAAACGAGAAAACAAAAGCAATGACGTCCTGATTCAAGCAATCAAAAAAATAATGAGTGCCTTATGAAATGTATGGTGTAGACCATTTGAATTTAAAGCGGCTCATTAGAGAAGTGATGGTCATTAGAGCTTAAGATTGTACTGTATATAGGCTGGTCATGGATAATGAGTATCTTTCACATACATTGTTTGGTAGATTTGCAGTTAATTGTATCACTAAGCCTTTTTTCTGTGTCCATGTCACGAGATTCAGGGACAAACTGAAATAAGTCATCAAGCAATAATGCTTTTATATTTGCTTCAATGCTGTTAATCAAAGTAATTGGCCGTTTGCGAAACCCCACTCCTGAACAGTTATTGTATAATCAAAGCTTGAAACGTTTATTTATGTACGATAGGCCTGTCAAGCTTTCTACGGTACACATGTTGAAGCGGTGTGCATGGTAACGGCCTGTCCACACAGCGGCGTGCGTTGACTCTTGCCGTCGGGCGTGTCTGACACTCGACCAACAACCAATCACATGAATCTCCCGCCCCTGACACACAAGCAGCGGTTTGATTGGCTAGAGCTTGTACTGGCATATGATTCGATTGGCTGACGCTTCTGCCGAGCCACGCCAGCAACGCGTCGCTTCCCACGATGCAGTTCAGTTAAAAGTGATGTCACCCCATTCAAAGTGAATGGGCAGAAGCGTTGGAAGCTTCAACGCACGCCGCTGTGTGGACGGGCCGTAAGGAAGATGCTCAGCGTTCTTTTTCTAGCCTTTCCAAAAGAGTAAGAGTTTGACAAGCTTCTAAACGTTAGCATGTCCGGCTAACTATCCGGGCATGCTAACTGAAAGTAACCAATAATTAATTCCAAGGCTACGAACGTTAGCATGTCCGGCTAACTATCCCGGCATGCTAATTGAACGTAACCAATAATGAATCCCAAGGCTATGAACGTTAGCATGTCCGGCTAACTATCCGGGTATGCTAACTGAAAGTAACCAATAATTAATTCCAAGGCTACGAACGTTAGCATGTCCGGCTAACTATCCGGGCATGCTAAAGGAAAGTAACCAATAATGAATCCCAAGGCTATGTTAGCCTGTCCGGCTAACTATCAGGGCATGCTAACTGAAAGTAACCAATAATTAATTACAAGGCTACGAACGTTAGCATATCTGGCTAACTGACCGGGCATGCAAACTACTGTAAGAGTAACCAATCAATAATTTGAAGGCTTCGGACGTTAGCATGAACGACTAAGTAAACAAACATGCTGACAAACTCTGGTCAATCATTAATTCCCGGGCTACGATGTTAGCATGTCCAGCTAACTATGCAAACATGCCAACTTTCCGCAACCAATCATGAAAACCCAGATACACACCCTATTTAAGCCAAGCAGTCCAATAGGTCTATTTTAAAACAACATCATTTTGATTTTCACATGAGAAAATAAATCTGTTAATCTGAAGTTATAGGTTATAGGTTGACGGGACATTACATTAACAATAGTCAGCCTTTAGCTAACAGAGACATTGAAGTCATGCTAGTAATAGTGGTTTTCATTTTCCTTTTTTTGGCCACTTAATTCGTCAAAACATTAAAATGTATGTTTTCAAGGGAAGCAGGAAGATGCTCACTTTGGGTTGGCTTGAAAGACATACTGTAAAGCTTGAGAAACACAGAACAACAACTGAAGGGAGCAATTGGCCAATGATAGTTGTAAATCATCAAGCAATCAATTAGCGCAAACAATACATTAAACATCAAGGCTAGTACAGCAGATACACACAATTAAAAGATGCTGTAATGCTCTCCCATACTGAAGCCTTACATTTATATATATATCAGAATCCATGAGTTAAATTGTATGAAATGTGTAGAAACTAGATATCCACTTTACTTAACCCTCCTGTTGTCTTCGGGTCAAATCTGACCGATGTACTACTTTCATCAATCATAACTTTTTTGTTTGACATTCGATTGCATTCAGACTTCATGATATCCTTCACAGGAGACATTTGAACATATTAAACCACTGTCATTGAATTCTGGATGATTAGTCAACTCCGGTCAAAAATTACCGCCATGAAGAAAAGGAATTAGTAACTATCTCCACACACACACACACACACACACACACACACACACACACACACACACACATACACACACACACACACACACACACACACACACACACAATGTGTTTCCCCCCATTATGTGTCCAATTCCCCCACCACCTGGCACACACACACACACAAATCAATTTGATACATTTCCCGCTCTTATGTGCCCCTCCCCCCACATGGATCACACCTGGCACACGCAATACATGTTCAGTGTCTGTTCTTTGTATATTTACTGCAGTTCTTCATGTATACCAGTACTCTGATACAATATGTACAGTTTGAAAGGGTGTGAAATTAAATGTGGTGATGATTAATGGTTTTTGTGTTAATGTAATAGCAGTTAAAACAGGACCGGTCAAAGTAAGGGGGGGAGGGGGACGAAGACAATAGGAGGGTTAATTATTCGGGTTCACCTCTGTTGTATGCTTTAATTTGATAGACTTGAAGACAACACACAAAGGATCACATTTAGATGGACTACTTACAATATAGACACTCAAGCAGATACAAAATAAATAATGTAAAACAATAAATTAATTTCTGTATAAAGGAACATATATGCTTTGTACAACAAAATACTTCATGTACAATCAAGGGGATAAATGCTGCCCATCTATTGCCTCAAGTCTAAGGATAGTTATGATGGTTATGAAACAGTCCTATCAACCAGCCATAATGAAGGTTTCAAACCATCTCTAAAGGGAAAGAAGTTAAATGCTTTTGACAATAATTAGCATCAGTTTGTGTTCTTGCTGACTGGTTATTAATAAGGCCATTAAAACATCCATATTATAGTTGTCTGATGTTTTGCACGGCTACACGTCAAACTCAGACTTGGGAGTTTTCAACAGTCACAATACACTGATGTTTTTTTTTAAACAGCTGCTAACAATCTTAACAAATTGTATTTACAAGCTTTCTTTGACATATATACATTGAATATACTGTACAACGTGAAGGTCACCAACACATATTGTCCTGTTATCCTGCAGTTTAGCAGCTTTACTTGAAGTAGTTGAGCCCCGCCACTAAGAAGAACTTCTCCAGGAACAGCTCAGAGTCCAGGACGGCGATGTGAGCGGCGCGGCCGATCAGAGTGTTGGCCGTGTTGGGAAGAGCGTGGAAAACATTCTGTCGGATCAGACGGCACTCTTTGGCCTCAACGATTGGCTGCAGGAGGTTGTTGATCATCTCGGTGTACACGGGACCTTTGGTGCAGAAATGAGGAAAGGTCAGTGAGTCCTACTAGCATTCATATCTCATCCTGTAGCAGCTATCTCACAAGGTGGAGCAGCGTCACATGTTAGCTATTTTAATTTTTTAGTTTGTTCTAGTGGTTTATAATTATTTTAATTTTAAGATGTGCCTGTTGTCTGAAACATGTGTGATGATACTGTAGATGTATTTTACTTCAAACGTAATCTACCAATGGGTACAATTAATTGAATAACCTATAAAACCACAATACTAGATTTTACGCTTACATTTTTTGGTACAGATTTACACTGTAAAAAGTGGTTTCAATTTTCTTACAACAAAACTTCATAAAAATACTATTAAATAATATTATTTTCCACTTTCTGTGAGTGAAATATTTTTACTGTAGTCCTTAACATCACTTAGTTCATAGATTTTCTTTCTTCGACTGTATATTTTCTACGTTTAAATTCAATTTTGAGATGTTTCAATTCTAGTACTATTCATTTCTACTTATGTGCAATGCCTTGTTTTGCTTTTTATAATAATAATAATAATGGGTTCCATTTATAAAGCACTTCATATTTGAACAGTATATATACACATTACACAACACGGTAGAATTAATAAAAAAGCAATCATAATAAATGAAAGGGTGATAAAAAGGTCTAGGCAAAGGCTCTTTTGAAGAGATGGGTTTTGAGGCCTTTTTTAAAAGCCTCCACGGTCTGTGGTGCTCTCATTTTTATGCAGCTGCAACGCAAACATGTCCCAATTTGGTATCAATAAAGTATCTCTTATGTTATCCTGTCTTATATTTATACATTTTCTGAATTACAGCCCTTCAAAATGCCATTGATTTCACTTAATGTTGAGTGGGAAGTTGGAGGTGAATCTGGTCGGGCCTGATTTAGGGAAACCAATAGGAAGTTTATCTCCGTTTCCTTTCACTTGATCTTGTGTCCTTGCTGGTTCTTTGTTTTTCGACGGTCAGTTGTCCCGTTTGCATTGATTTATTTCTATTAGGTTTGAATGTTGTTTTGGGTTCGTAGCCAGAGCCCAGATTCTCTTCTTTTGTGAAGTGTGTCCGGCCCATCAGCCCTCAGTCAGTTCACTTGATTTGGTATTGATTTGTTTTTTTGTTTGAGAATAAATTGAATGTCTTTTTAGCTGCTATTTAGCACTTTGGGATTGCTTTTAGCCGTGAAAGGTGCTTTAAAAGTACAATGTATTATTATTACTTCTTGAGTCTTCCAATTATTGTGGACTTCTTTTGTATAAAGCGTCCTCTAAAGTAGGGCAACAGGAACACATATAACCTTGTTCATTTGAGCTGCTGTAAAGTAACTGACAGGTTAGCTGTTTCCCCTGCTTCCAGTCTTTAAGCTACGAGTCAGCAAGTCGTTCAGTTTTTTGTTTAAAAAAGGCCAATGTGTTTACAGGATAATGGTTTAAGGTAAAACAAGGGGGGAAAGCCATCCTGTCCTACTGAGTGAATGAAGCCCTTTTTTCCACTGAAATTCGCGTGTATGCAAGTTGCTGAAAACCCACTTCAATCAAGGTGATAGGCTTCTTTCAAAAGCACTTACTGTGGTTACTTCTACGAATGTATTTACCCAATTCAACAAGTGTCACATACTGTCTTTCATTTGTAAAGGGACAAATTAAAAGCAACTGTCAGACGTTATTTGTTTGTTTTCAGTCCAGTTGGAAAGGGGCTTTAGAAAACAAAAGTCACAATGCTCAATCTCTTGCTTCAGGTTCAGGCTCAGGTTATGTATTTGTACCCGTAGGTAGATTCTGTTTGCAGAGAAAAATACTAGGGTTCCATCCTGACACTAAAACACAAACACAAACAACAGACACATCTCTAATAAAGGACTAGTAAAAGTACAAGTATACCCCGCTCAACCAAATCTCAAAAATATTTAAAAAACATTTTAAGAAGGAAAACACTAGTACAAACATGGACATCCAAAATGCACAATTAAATAAATAAAAATAGTCATCTGTGTGACGCTCCATGATGTGTTGATTTGTGCAACAGCTGCTGGGGTAACACTGTTTCTATAGCGCTTCGTTCTACTCCTTGGGACGAGTAACCTCCGACCCGAAGGAAGAAGCTTGAGTTCTGAGTGCAGAGGGTGGGAGTCATCGTCTAACATGGAGCTGGATAACCGCTGTAACTGCCTGAGGCACAGCGTCTCCAGGTCTAGCTGTGGCTCACCAACAGTCTGCTGGACCGCTTTATGATCCGACTCAGAGAGGTTCTGCTCTTTAAAGGCAGGTTACCATGACATTAGTGAAAGAGACAGAATGGACTCGATAAAAGCACGATAAAACATAATCATCATGGTGTTGTCAATGTTAAAATAGGACAGTTTCCTAAGACAATACAAACGCTGGTGCCCCCTTGCTGTAGCAGCATATCTCTAGCTTGCTGTAGCAGCATATCTCTAGCTTGCTGTAGCAGCATGCTAATGAGCATATTGAATTGTGAAAGTGTGCAAGTATTTGCTTTGGAAAATAAATGTCGACTCAAAGGAGAAAGGATGTGTTATTTATTCTTTCAAAAATAACATAGTGTCACTTTATATTATCCCGGTTAGTTGAACTAAGTGATGGAACAGATACTCTGGTACAGTATTTAACTTGTAGTCAGTATTGGCATTGATATGTGTAAAGACACACTGGGTTTGTTGTAGGGCTGTACCCGAATATTCGACTATTCGAATATTCGTTCGTTGGCCAACTATTCGGGTTTTAATTTCATTATTCGGATATTCGTTTTGTTTTTTTTCAATTTCTTTTTCCCTAAATGTATGCTATCACTAAAGGCGAATTGCCATATTCTTATACTATATTTATACTTTTGAATTGCACTGTTTAAACAGGGTTGCCAACTTTGGGCACCTGGCTGGAGTGAGATTTTGATATCATGGGTTTAATTACATATGCCTACAAAATGACTGCTATCGTGTCAGCAGCGGGACCTTAGCATATATATAGGATATATATACAATATTATACAAATACACTATGGACACAGACTATAAAGGGCACAACGTTTTCATTCAGTTGTGAAAGTCAAACACACACAAGTTTCCACTGTTTTATTGTGTGCCTGTGGCGATAAGCAATTAATTGACTTATGGTTTGATAAATAAAAATGAACTCGATAAATTGCCATTTACATGAGGATGTGACTATCAGTTTGAAAGGATGTACTTGAATTATTATTATATATTATCATTATGTCAGTGGTCTAAAATGGTCATACAACGGTGCCGACAATATTATCGTTTATCGCAATAATTTCCGGGAAAATGTATCCAACAAAATTAATTATCGTGAGAGGCCTATACATGAAACACACACACAAACAAATCTACAGACTTACTCCAAACTGCCAAATATATTAATTAACACACTCTCTCTCATATACTCTTTGACTCTATTTTGGCCGAGTAGAACACTTAGCAGCAGACTTTTACTTTTTTATCATTTCTACTGGATTTTAGATCTGCGTATGCGCAACACGGGTCGGAAGTTGCGGCTCCAGAGTATTTGTGTTGGGTAAATCTACGGTAGGGCTAACCCATACAGTGGTGGGGCTCAAGTCAGTATTTGCAATGTAATTACATACACGCTATATCGCCCCCCATGACAGTAAAACGCGACACGTGAGGTTTAGATTATTTCCGTCTCAATCCAAATTGAAATGTATGAAATAAAAAGGCACATTTGTCTTGAAGTAAATTAAAAGGGCGACCTGGAGCCAATCCTGCATTCTCTCCACAAGTGAAAGAGTTTTTTGAAATACTAACATAAAATACACATTCTGGTTCTCTCTTGAGAAGAAAAAAATATATATATATTACTACACATTTAAAAAAAATGAATGCCATTTTAGTTTTGTGTGACTTTGTTCTGAAAGCTGAACCTGCTGCTCCACACAGAGAGAAGAAGGGAAGCTGTGTTATTGACTTTACATTGTGGATAAGGGTGGATAGCCCCCATTGTTCTGTGTGTCCAAAATGAAAGACAGCCCACACGCCTATCAATCATCACACCGTGGGGTCTTATTTCATTATGTGTTGATTTCTATCAACACGTAAGGTTTGTATCGATGTATATAGAGATGTACTACAGCAAAAGTATTCTCCGTCGGGACTTCCTGCAACAACACCACGCCGTTATCTTGATTCTGATTGGCCAGAAGACATTATCAAAGATGTTCTATTGAGAAGATGATCACTACGTGACAAACGTTTTCAAAACCGTTTCTAGTCTTCGGTATTTCCAAACAAGTGACTACTGAAATCAATCTGACTAACTGCTGTCTGTGATTGCTTGTTTTGACGTGAGAATAGTTTGGGCAGAGTGAGAGCGTGAGATTGAGAGTGAAAGTGTGTGTCACACGCCAGATGCGTGAGAGTTGGCAACCCTGGTTTAAATGCGGAAATATATACAATCTCAGCCTGTGCTCCTGACATCGCGTTCACTCACAGTCACGAACGCAAACGGTACGCTTCACCTCGCTTCACACACCTGAACACAAAATGCCGAAGACTTCAGCTGCGTGGGACCATCTTAAATTGGACCACGGTAAGAAGAAGACAGTGTGCCAAATATGCGATAAGAAACTGGCCTACCACGGCTCTGAAAAGTCACCTGGATGCTGTAAGTAGTAGCCTAGTTTAGCTTAGCTTAGCTGTTGTCAAGTTGCCATGGTGAAGCTGCTTTATCCGTCGTTTTAACAGTAACGTTACACATGATAAAATCGGGCACTTACTTTGCTTGGACAATCGTTGCAAGCAAGCAACCGTTTTTTTATATTAGTTTTTCAATTTGATCCGAATAGTGAAAATAATAGGAGCAATGTGGGAACATCTGGCGCTAAGGCAATTATTGGCATACTGCGTTCATTTATTTGTCGTTCTTCATTTATTTAACAAGTGCTACACTGCTAGGCCTACTGTTACGGCTGTTATTAAAAGTATTGTTGTTATAACAGAAATATGTGTTTTGTATCTTCAGGTTGTAAAACATTATAGACGGAATTTGGAACCAGATTTGGTCGCCGGGCGCTGCGCTGCGGCTGGGTTAAATGCAGAGGACACATTTAGTTTTAATGTATGCGAGTACTGAGACAATAAATAAATATAAATCCTAATAGTATGCTCTTTCTGCGCTTCTGCTTAACAGCGTGTTGTCAGGTGTCTCGGAGCGCGTTATGACATTTTTTTGAGAAAAAAAAATCTCTCCGCACCGAATATTCGCTACCGAATATCCAGAGACCGAAAAATGGTATTCGTGACAGCCCTAGTTTATTGTTTTAAATACTGAAATCCAATTTAGCGATACAGCATGCACGCCTCACCTGTGGTCCTGTCCTTAAGAGCAGTTTTGCACATCTCTATTCTGGCCGAGTGGAAAGGAACGTATCGGTCCTGCGGAGACGCCACCAACACCACGTTCTTGAAGAACTGGAGCCCTGAAACGGCACATAACAAACAAGATGATGAGACTGCAGTGTGTGCGCCAGACAGACAGACAGGAAGACGAAACGCAAAGTGCAATCACAAGAACAATGACAGGCTTGATACGATAAAACCGTGTGTTTTTTTCCTCAAGTCTGCTGTCAGTGTGCTTTTAACGGAGTGCGCTGGTGGGTTTCCAACGACAGGGTTTGGATCGTTTTGTCAGCCTGCCACCGCTCTGGAGGGGTAAAACAGTGTGTTCAGGCTTATCTTCTTCGAGCCTGTGTGACAAACGACTGCTTTGTTCCACTCGAACAGTGGGGAGGTCTCTCACAGGGGTTGAGTGTTAGCGAGCTGACACGTACAGATATTTGACAAAAAAGACAAGATGTTCATGAATATTTGAACACGTTGTCTTTCATGTAATAGTCTGTAACGGGGAGCAGTCGAGATACTGTGTTTGCTTCACACGGTACCTGGTTTCTGACTCAGGACGTAGAGGAATGTTTTCCGTGGATCCACGTGGTCTCTGAAGGTGAGCTGGAGCAACGATCCTGATTTCTTCAACTTCTGCATTAACCACAGACCTGGATAACACAAACACACAATCAGTCATAGACGCAGAGCAGGATGGATGGTGTTGGTAGACGTTGGGAAAATACTGAACGTCCTCTTCCAGTATCAGAGTAACATGACAACAAAGGTATCCCAACTGTAGCTGTGAGCGTGACAGGATGTGAGATGACCTGGAAGAGCATCAGGACTGTTTGAGGCATGTGATAGCTATGTGATTAACATGATGACTCAGCCTCTATGGAGAGAGACATCAAGCATGCTCGTTTCTGACGTGGAGCTAATCTGAAGTAAACATTGAATGCTGCTTTCTATTCCTCCATCTTGTGACTGTGTGACTCCCTCTCTTGGATATCAGCCTGTGAAGGACACTGCTCAGGAACTAGTCTCTGTATGTGATGACTCCTTCCATTCTGGAGAGGATCACAGACACATGGGTCCTGAGGCTGAAGCTCAAGCCGGGGACGAGTGAGAGTTTTAACAGTAGTAGTAGTTGTATTACTAGTAGTAGTAGTAGTAGTAGTAGTAGTAGTAGTAGTAGTAGTAGTAGTAGTAGTATACGTTGGAGTAGTAGTAGCAGTAGTAGTAGTAGTAGTGGTAGTAGTAGTAGTAGTATACGTTGGAGTAGTAGTAGTAGTAGTAGTAGTAGTATATGTTGGAGTAGTAGCAGTAGTAGTAGTAGTATAAGTAATTGTAGTAGTAGTAGTAGTAGTAGTATAAGTTGGAGTAGTAGTAGCAGTAGTAGTAGTAGTAGTATATAAGTAATTGTAGTAGTAGTAGTAGTAGTAGTATAAGTTGGAGTAGTAGTAGCAGTAGTAGTAGTAGTAGTATATACGTAAGTGTAGTAGTAGTAGTATAAGTTGGAGTAGTAGTAGCAGTAGTAGTAGTAGTATATAAGTAATTGTAGTATAAGTAGTAGTAGCAGTAGTAGTAGTAGTAGTAGTAGTAGTAGTAGTAGTAGTATAGTTGGAGTAGTAGTAGTAGTAGTAGTATATAAGTAAGTGTAGTAGTATAAGTTGGAGTAGTAGTAGCAGTAGTAGTATATAAGTAATTGTAGTAGTAGTAGTATAAGTAGTAGTAGTAGTAGTAGTAGTAATTGTAGTAATTATTGTAGTAGTAGTAGTAGTAGTAGTAGTAGTAGTAGTAGTAGTAGTAGTAGTAATTGTAGTAGTAGCATGTGAAGGACACTGTTCAGGAACTAGTTGTACCAAATGCTCTGTAAGTGATGACTACTTCCCTTCTGGAGAGGATAATAAATGCATGGATCCTGATGTTGAAGCTCAAGCCGGGGACCAGGGATACTTTTCTAACAGTCGATATGAAATGCTGCTGAGGAGCACGCAACATGGAAATATGCATGGTGTAAATAAAGCAGTGTGCAGTGTTCCGCGCTGGCCTCACCTGTGCTGACCAAAGTGCTGCTGTTGTACAACGTTCCCAAGTGTGGGCCGGACAGCGAGAGGAACGTGTGCAGCTTGGGCAGATAGCAGCGGAAACGAGGCCGCGTCAGCACCGATCGGATGATGACGTTCCCCAGAGAGTGGCCGATGAAGCTGTTGGCCGAAGACAAACAACTTTCAGTGAGAGAAACTCGCAGCGTGAGTGGGCGAGTGGAAAAACCAACGCCTCCAACTCTGCTGACCTCTGACACCGGGAGCCTCGCTTGTTATGGATTCTTCTGCATGTAGGAAGTAGCTGCTTTGAGATTCCAGCTACAACATTTAGTCATTTCACAAATGCATTCACTTGTTAAACATTCTCAACTTAATGAGGATACAGAATACAAATGAATAGCTCTCCCAGCAGATTCACGAAGCTATATGTCTGTCACTTCGTTGAATTACTAAAACCCAAAATCCCTCATGGCCGTTCCCCCTCCTTCTCATGTATCTACAATATAGCAGTAATGTGGGAAGAACCAGATGCTGTTGTGGCAGTCCGTTGCCTTTGTTTTTGATACTTATTCTCCAGAGAATATGCCACAATAAAGTAAGTCGAGTAGCAACTCTTACAAAAGAATACATTGGCACATTGAAGGCAATTAAGTGGGAAGATGAATGTCTTAATGTGATGAGAACCAGGCAGCACACGGCTTCAGCCCATCAAGTGGAAGTCAGAAACCTATTGGCACGCTATGATAACAGCTTTTCATCCGTGGGGTGCTGCTAATCCTCCTCGGGAACGCAGAGACAATACATTATCATGAAAC